>QTSX02006829.1:0-21493 GCA_014839935.2 Entomophthora muscae
TTTGTTTAAATCTGAAATCATTTTATTTAAATCTTAGGTATTTTAGATTGTTGCCATAGCTAATAAAAATACTGTAAAAATATTGTGATAAAAAATATAACTGCTATAATTATATATAATTTCATAGAAAGAGTGTAAAAATAATATTTATTCAGTATGCGTCATGTTCAAAAATTTGGTTGTATCATCAGAACTGGTGGTTTTATTATTATTGTGTTCATTGAAAACAAATTGTGATTTAGCCATTTCTGTGCTTATGGGTCTGAATGATAACATACTATTATTCTACAGCTTTTTTTGGAATAACTTGAATCAGCAGTAGAAAAATCAAGGGAGACAATAGATGTTGGGATGTTAAAATTTCCCCTGAACAGGGAACAGTAACATCTTCTTGGCAACACTAATCAACTACTGTAAATTCAAAACCTAAAGGTGAAAATGCGGGATTTTCAAATTCTTTTGCATGACCTCACCACCTTAATGAAGTAGTTTTCATCCTGGAACAAATTAATTCTTTTTATAAAATGATTAAAAATATTCCAGTAAGTTAGTGAGTTCATGCAAAAGAATTTGACAATCCCGCATTTTTACTTTTAGGTTCTGAATCTACAGTATTCTATTTTTATTGTATCACTTATATTTATGTTGTAACTGTGCTGTTTTAGCAGAGTTACATGGGAAAAATATTTGGAAACTAGATAAAAATCTTTATTGAGAGATATGGATCATATAGTCACTGTGAATCATGGATAATAAGAACATGATAGTGTTGATCACACAGTGGGTTGGTGAAGGGGGTGGTTTGATCCTTGTAATGAGTCAAGCTCCAAAATGAGATATCCACTGCAGGGGATCAACTTCTGTTTGTGTTGTTGTATTTAGAAATTCAAGTCAACTTTCTATCTTGGCTTTGAGTGGCTTGGTAATTAGATTGCGGGTCACAAACCTGCTTACTCAGAACCTTGCTGACAGGTCAAGCCTGCTGTTTCAACACCCCCCCCCGGCTGAAAGTCAGCCTCCTCTTGGAGCAGGTTGTCAGGAGCCTGGAGCCATACTGGAATAATTTTTGTTTGGTGGCAGGTAGAACAGTATCACATTGTTTTTGTCTTGCTTTTCAGGGTCTCATATAATCATGATGGAGGACTTTGTCTTGTCTGCGTTTTCTGAGTCCTTGCTTGAGTTAAATGTTGTTTTTATTTACTTTTAGAATGATGGCCGGGCCCATTTTTTCTGGTTGTAGTTTACTCTTGTTGGCATTCATGACCCAGACTTTGTTGTTGACCTCATGTCTGTCTTGGATGGGGACAAAGATCTTTTTTAGACGCTTTTTTTCTCTTTCTGTTTGATTGCTATTGGCATCTATGACCCAGGGATCTGAGAGGATGGAACCTTGCTTGGTATTTTCGAGCTTGGGTCCTGATATTGCTTGGATGATATTGGGTTATGTGCCATAAACTAGCTCAAAGGGGCTTTTCCCAGTGGATCTGATCACACAGGTCCGGCATACAAGTAATGCAGTCAGTAGCTGCTTGTACCAATCCTCAGGTCTCCTGGTGGTGAGCTTGGCCAGGGATTGCACAAGGCTACCATTCAGCCACTCCACACATCCATTGGCCTGGGGATGGTAAGGTGTTTCAGGGATCCATTAAATGGAAAGTCTCTATCCAATCAAATGAAGGAGAGCTCTTAAGTTGAAATTGACTGGAGTGGACCCTACTGGAATCCCTATATTAACGGCAACAGTGGGAAATCAACTGTAGGGAGTAAAAGTGAAAATTCAAAGTGAGAACTAAAAGTGGCCATGTTGACACTTTTAAATTTTCAAAATGGTTTTATAATAAAGTAATTATTTTCTGACTTTTTAGTTGAGATAATTAATAAAAGTATTTTATGGACCATATAAAAATTTTTAATTTCAGATGAGCTGTTTTAATTTAATTTAAATTTTTAAAAGTATTGGCATGGCCACTTTTAGATTCTCACTTTGAATTCTCACTTTACATCCCTATAGTCAATTTTGCCACTGTTCTCATTAATATGTGTAGAAGGTGACCAAATAGGCAGAATCTTCCCAAGAAGGGAGTGAAATGGTTTAGGAGATAATATACGCTGATGTACCCCAAGACAAACCAGGGGGCCTTGGGGTGGATAATAGGTGAGAATTGTACTGTTTCTACGTAAGGGGCATGGCGTTTATGTGGTCCGAAACAATAACAAATTGAGTCTTCTGATTTGTCAGTTGGAGTTGGTTTGGGGGTTTAGAAGTTCACATTAGCTTGCCCATAACTGACTAACACACAAAAAACCCATACAAGAAAAATGAACTTCATGCTTTTGGAGGGGGAACCTTTAGAATCTACTAATCAAGTGTTTAGAAGTTGAAAATATAGTTTTATTGATTGATAAGAATAAGAGAAATAGTTGGAGCAATTTGGAAGGGAAGGATTTGCCAGTTTAAATACTGATCTTAAGTGATGAAGGGAACATAGTGGTTACCAGGTAATACTGCAAAAGTGATTTTGAGAAGGATTGCCTTGCAGGACTGCAGCAGGCTGCAGCCTGCAATGCAAGAAGAGGCAGGTTGGAATATTGCATTGCAGTATTGTACCTCACTATGGTTGGGGATGGTATCTGGGGCTGGATGTGAAGTATTTCTTTGGCTTGGGAGGTTTGCTGGGTTTGATTGGCTTCCTGGGTCCCTGAATATATGGTTTGGACATTTTTTGCATTTATTTTTATGTTTATTGGCTGTATTGTAATTATTGGAGCCAAAATTAAATACTGAATTGTTATTGTTGTTGTAATAGTTGTCCAAAACCTTAAATTCCAATTTTGAAGTAGAATTCTTGTGTTGTCCTTGGTTTTTACCCGCACTTTTATTTTTGTGTTTGTTTTTGCTTAAAACACATTTGTTTATCAATTTCAAATGTGTTTTCAAAACATTTGAATAATAGTTTTCTTAACATCCTTAGTTTTTAAATCTGCATTTAAAAATGCAGTTTTCAGTCCTTGAAATTTATCCATAGTTCTTGAGTTTGATCTTATATTTGTGTAAGGTATGGAATTCCTTAGAGGTGTTGCCACTGTGTGTTGGACCCCATTCTTAGTGAGGTATATGTTGGTATCTTCAGAGGTTAATTTTTTGCCTTTGCCAGTTATCAGGAGTTCTGGCTTTCAAAACTTGCTGATGATTTCTTTCCCTATTAACCACCGCAAATCATTGCCTGTATGTGTTTTTACTGCCTGTGCCACTGGCCATTGAGTGGAGAAGTCTATTGCAGTGATGATGCCAAAACAGCAGGCTCACAATGCCAGTAAGTTTCTGAGTAAGCAGGGTTTGTGACCTGCAATCCAATTATCCAGTCACTTGGAGCCAGACTAGGAAGTCAACTCAAATTTCTAAATCTAACAACATGAAAAAATGCTGATCCCTTACAATGAATACCTTGTTTTTGCGCTTGACTCAATATCAGGATCAGACCATCCCCTTCACCATCTCACCATGTAATCAACACAATCATGTTCCTGGTATCCATGGCTCAAACTAACTATATAATCATTATCTCTCAATAAAGAATATTATCTAGTTTCTAAACATTTCCCCCTTGTAACTCTGCTAAAACAGCACAGTTACGGAATTGGTAGCACAAGTAGGTTCTCCATCCTCTCCTTATCTTGCAAAATTCCACCTGTTGCCCCAGCTTGCCCTGGCCAACAAATCCTTGATAGAATCATGCCTGGCCTCCTGGTAGACTGGACACTGTGCACACCTGGTGCCAAGATACCTGATGGTTTTGTCCTCTACCAGAACATGGTGATTCCACTCCCCACGTGCAGTGTCCTGTCCACCCAAGGATTCTTCCAGGCTCCCTCTGCTATGCCTTGATCAACTGGCAAAAACACTATGCCAGCCTACATAGCCCAGAGACTTAAAAGCGCTGCCTTAGAACCTTTTGCCGGGGCCAACAACAACAATGCTGCCGCATGGATCCAGTCTGCCCAAAGCAAGCTGGCCCAGATGGAATGCCCACAGCAATTTTTAATTTCAGAAATCTTCATCTAACTGACCCACAATGCTGGCACCTGGTGCAACAAGTGGCATAGAGAAAACGCCAATAAGGACTGGGACACCTTCAAACAAGACTTCTTAGCAAGGTTTGTGCTGAAGGACACTGCACTTATGATCATACGCCAAGTAAAGAACCTAACCCAGACTGGCACTGTGAAGGAACTCACCTGTGCCTACAAGGATACTTCAACTATGTGCCCCCTTGGATATGGCCTTTGCCACTCCAGCTACCCATCTCATGTACTACAATGCTCTCAAGTTACACTTAATAAGAAATGTAAACCTGGACAAAGTAATCAACCTGCAAATTTTGTACCACAAGGCCAAGAAAGCAGAGCAAACGTCCAACGCCCTCCACAAGGCGCAAACTGGAAAAAGAGAGAAACCAAAGACTCTCACCCAGCCAGGCGCTTGAGTCAACCATCCCTTAGGAACAACAGAAGCAATGCAAACCATAAAACCTGCTAGGTTCCAATGGACACAGAAACAGGAACAATGGTCAGTCAAACTGTACCCATTTTTGTATCACTGCCACACAAGGCAACCAAGACAAGGGAAAAGCCAAGGGAGTGCATTAAGCAAGACAAGTTTTCCCTGCACAACTTCTGACTTGCCCAATGATGAATACCGCCCTGAGGACGTGGACCAGTGCCCAATGATCCAAGTGCCCTCAGACAACCTGGCACTTTACACCATTGCCAGACATCCCAATAAACTGATGTCTTACCCTTTCCTCTTTTGCAGTTACACAGGCTCAGCACTCCTGGACTCTGGCACAGACCAAACCCTAGTCAACAGCAGCTTTGTAGATAAGTTTTTTCTAACTACTAATCATTTGCAGATTAGTAACATAGTTTTAGCAGATGAAAATCACATTGCTGTGACAAGGGAAACAGCCCCTTTCTCTGTCATGCTTGAGAGCCTGCATTCCACCATCCAAGGCCCTGTCATTGATTTTCCCAAGTTTGACATTGTCCTGGACCTGGACTGGTTGCAAAAAAAAACAATCCCCCATGTAGACTGTGAGACCTCAGTATTGACCATCAAACACAAGGGCGTCAATCACCGGATTTACCCTGACTCAGTAGACCATCTCCTACGTGACCATTTCTTTGTGCGTATCACAGAGACCCTGGACAAAAATGAGGACCTCAAGGCAATCAACTGGCACTCCTGCCAGTACAAGATCATACACTTCAAAGACCACCAGGACACCACTACACCTCAAGATTGCAAAATTGTAGCCCAACATCATCCAAGTGTTATCAGGACCCAAGCTGAAAATACCAAGCAAGGTACCACCCTCTCAGATCCCCAGGTCATAGATGCCAATAGCAATCAAACAGAAAGAGAAAACAAGCGTCTACAAACAACATTTGTCCCCATCTAAAACAGACATGAGGTTGGCAACAAAGTTTGGGTCATGAACATTGGCAAAAGTAAATTACAGCCAGAGAAAGTAGGCCCAGCAATCATCCTAAAGGTAAGCAAAAACAATACTTACCTTGTGCAAGGACTTGGGAAATGTAAACAAGACAAGGTCCTCCACCATGGTTGCATGAGACCCTGCAAGGCAAGACAGAAACAATGTGAGACTGTCCTACCCTCCACAGAACAACAGTTAGTCCAGTATGGCGTCTGAGCTCCCAATAACCTCCCTGACGGCCTGTATCCAGAGGAGGCTGACCTTCAATTGGGTGGTTTTGAAACAGCATGCTTAACTTGCCAGAAAGATTCCAAGTAAGGAGGTTTGTGACCCGCAATCCAATTATCCAGTCACTTGAAGCCAGACTAGGAAGTCAACTTGAGTTTCCAAATCCAACAACATGAACAAATGCTGATCCCTTACAATGGATACCTTGTTTTGGCGCTTGACTCATTATCAGGATCAATCCATCCCCTTCATTATCTCACCGTGTGATCAACACAATCATGTTCCTGTTATCCATGGCTCACACTAACTATATAATCATTATCTCTTAACAAAGAATATTATCTAGTTTCTAAACATTTTTTCCCCTTGTAACTCTGCTAAAATAGCACAGTTACTACAATGATGTATTTCTTTCTATTGTGCTTTACTGACATGGGGCCTACAATGTTTAGGGCCCATACTTTGAAGGGTAGTTGTAAGCAGATAGACAGTACTGATTTAGGCAGGGTATTGCTTTTTGTAAATTTCTTACATACTTTGCATTGGTCTAAGACTTCCTGGACATCCTGGTATAGGGTCGGCCACCAAGCTTTATGCTTGAGGAATTTTTAGAGGTTACAGCTTTTAGTATTTCCTAGATCCCTGCCGTAACGTAGAATGGTGTCTACTTGCTGATGTGTAGAAATGTAAATAATGGTGGTTCTGTTGGTCATCTTTTAATGCAAGTTTCCATACACGTCTGCATTTAAGTGTTTATTCTTAATGACTGTCTTTTTGGTTATGTCTGTGGTGCTAGGGAGAAGCCTTTGTCCTTTGTTCAAAGTACCAAGAGGGACCAGTATGAGTTTGGCCCATTTTCTCCTCTTGTAGCTCTGACGTACAGGCGCAAGAGTGCGTCTGCCATGGCAAGTTCTGGACCAGGCTTATATTGTATGATCATAATGAACTCTCCAGGAGTTCTATCCAACATGATTGGCAACAGGATAGGTTTGCTTGTGTTTTGAAGTATATAAGCAACTTTTGGTCCGTCAGTGCCGTAAACTCCTCTTGTTGTTCTAGGTAACAACGCCATTTGACCAGGCAGTTCACAATTGCTAACAACTCTTTGTCATTTACAGGGTATTGGCACTTGCCATCTGTCAGTTTGCGTGATTTGTAGGCTACAGGCAGAAAGTCATCATTGTTGTGTTTGGTTTTTAATACTCCTCCAATGAATGCTTCAGAGGCTTCTGTCTTCATTTGATATTCCCCATTGCATTTGGGATATTTTAGGATGGGTGCTGTTGTGAGTTACTCCTTAAGACGTCTGAAGCAAAGGTCATGTTGGGGGGTCCATACAAACTTAGATTTGGCGCCAGTTATGGCAGACATGGGTGCAGTCAGGATGCCACAGTTGGGGATGAATTGTTGTACATAGGCAACCGTTCCCAGGAATGTGCAGAGTTCTTAATTGTCCTTTGGAGGTGGCATTTTTACAAATGGCCTGGATTTTCTGGCTGTCAGGTTTGATGTCATCTTTTGAGACTATGTGTCCCAGGAAGGGCAACTGCTTGCAGAAGAACTTATATTTGGAGGGCTTGACCAGCAGCTTATGTTGCGCCAGGGTGGCAAAGACTGCCTCCAAGTCCTTGTGGTGTTGTTCTAATGACAGGCTGTAGACAATAATGTTTTCCAGATATACCAAGGCATGCTTTCTAATGTGTGGAGCAGACACCTTATTCATTAAGGTCACAAAGGTTAACAGGGCTTTTGTCATTCCAAAGTTGAGTATCACGTACTCTTATGAACCATATTTAGTATGGAAGGCTGTTTTAAAGATATCTTTCTCCTTGATATGAATCTGGTTGTAGCCAGCAGTTAGGTCAATAAGGAGAAGACTGTGGCACCGCCCAAGGCATTGAAGAGGTTGTTAATGAGTGGTAGTGGGTAACAATTCTTGATAGTAACTTCATTTAGGGCTCAATAGTCTGTGACTAGGCGCAGGGTACCATCTTTCTTTTGTACAAAGAATATAGCAGCACCAAAAGGAGACTTTAAGGGGCAGATAAGTCATTTCTCCAATGCCTCCTTGAGGTACGCAAGTAGGGTGTTGACCTTGTTTGGTGTAAGGCAGTAGATGGGTCATGACCATAGGTACAGCTCCTTTAAGTTGTATGGAGTGTTGGATGTGTTTCTCTAGTGGTAACCCAGGTAGAGCCACTTTGAAGATTTCTGGGTGGCAGGATACAATTTTGCAATCCTGAGGCGTGTAATACCCTGATACTATAGGTACTACTTGCAGAAGGTATGGTAGAAGGTTTGAGAATTGAAAACCAGTCAGGGCGGTGACAATTGGATATATGGTCATCAACCAGTGGAAGACCTTGGTGTGGAAGTTGTATCTCCAAAAGCTCCCTGCAAAGTAGTTCAGCACATAGTACAGGGAGGTGTACACCACAATGAACATGATGGAATGTGGAGACACTAGGGGAGACTAGGAACCAGTGTGGGAAGAATTGAGCTGCCCAGGATCATAGTAGTAGTCATATCCTAACCCTTCAGGTGAAGGGCCAAAGAACTCTGGTCCCTGTTGATATCCTCCTATCCCAAGGCAAGCTGTGAGCTCAGCTGTGAAGATGAGGTGATTCATCTTCCTTGGATTGGAGGCGGTTGGCTGGGGGAAAACTAGTTGAAGTTGACTTAAAGGTATAAGTAGGATTTAGCTTTATTGAGGGTATTAAACTCAAAAATGCACAAGCTATTACTAAAGAGGGGTCCCTTATTTATAGTGTTCCCCACTGTGCAAAGTTTTGCAAGTGGGAATGAAAACAAGGGATTGGAGAACCCAAAAGTTTGGAAAATGGGATTGGGAATTTGGGTTTGAGAAGGTGGCCAAACACTTGTTCTTTGACAATCTGTTGGGAGTTTGGCCAGGCTTGACCAGAGCCAATGATCTCCTCTGGGCATGTGGTCAGGTGGTGGCTACAACTCATGTGATTTCCAGGATCTATTTTTGTCCTAGAAGGCATGTTTTGGTTGGGGTCTGGACTCAAACATGTGACCTGGGGTTGGCAGCCTCAGAATTAACTCAAACAAAATGGAACATCCTCCATGTCAACAATTTCAAAAACTGTTTTTGCTTTATCTTTTATAATTTCAATTAAAAGCTCAAATGAAAATCAAACATTACTTCTATTATCAGTGTCAATTATTTAATCAAGAAAAAATAATCTTTAATATTGTTAATAAGAAAAATATTTTTGAGAATTGCTGATATGGTGGATGTTCCATTCTGTATGAGTTAATTCTGGAGGTTGCCCTGGGGTTCAAAATCCCATTGGCTATAGGTAGAATTCTGTTCACATTTAAAACTTGAATTTGACCCTCTTCTGATGGGCAAAGATTGTTCTCTAAATTTTTCCTTTTCCCAGTGACTTATTTTATTGGCTGCATTGGGTAGGATTTTCTGATTGGCTGAATAGTGGGAGCTGGGACCCAGGTGGGAGGCTGGCAGAAGCCTACTGGTGACTAGCTGGGCGGTGGGGGTTTGGAAGGCAAGCAGAGGGCTGGCAGGAGGCCCACTGGAAGCTGGCTGGGTGCTGGGGGGCTGGCAGAGGGTGCAGGTGGACGTGGTGGGCGCCTGCCTGGATGATAAATTATTATGGCATATATTAAATTCCATTTTTCCTCTGTTTGATTTTTCTTTTCCCCAATTAAAGGTGGAAAGTCCTATTAAATTGGGCATATTTAACCAGGGATCCCTCCATTCTTCCCCAGCATGGCACTCCAGTAATAATCTGGTTTATGTCAGGAATATTCCTGATAGGCGTAGTGATATCTTGGTGGTTCTTAAAGTGTATGATCTGATACTGGTAGGATTCCCAAATAATTTCCTTAAGATTCTCTGGCTTGTCCAGGGTCTCTGTAATATATACAAAGATGTGGTCACGCAGGAGCTGGTATACTGAGTCAGGATAGATCTGGTGATTGACACTTTTTTTTGGTCAGTACCAAGGTTGCCCAGTCTACATGGGGGTTGTTCCTTTGCAACCAGTCCAGTCCCAGTACAATGTCAAACTTGAGGGAAATTAATGACCAGGCTTTGGATGGTGGAATGCAGGTTTTCAAGCATGACAGAGAATGAGGCAGTTTCCCTTGTCATAGCAATGTGATGTTCATCAGCTAAAACCACATTATTAATCTGCAAAGAATTAGTGGCTAGCTTGAACTTGTCTACAAAGATACTGTTGACTAAGGGTTGATCTGCGACAGAGTCCAGGAGTGCAGAGCCTGTGTAACTGCAAAAGCAGAAAGGATAAGACATAAATTTATTGGGATTCCTGGTAATGGTGTAAAGTACTGGGTCTGCTGATGGCACCTGGATAATTGAACATTGGTCCACATCCTTGGATCAGTATTCATTATTAGGCAAGTTGGGAGTTGTGCAGGGAGAGCTTGGCTTGCTTAGTGCTCTCCCCGGACAATTCCCTCATTGTGATTGTCTTGTGTGGCTGTGACACAGAAATGGGTACAGTTGACTGGCCGTTGTTCCCATTTTCATGTCCATTTGAACCTGCGGGTTTATGGTTTACATGGATGTTGTTGTTCCTAAGGGATGATTGACTCAAGCACCTGGCTGGGTGAGAGTCTTTAGGTCTCTCTCTTTTTCCAGTTTGCGCCTTATGGAGGGTGTTGGACGTTTGCTCTGCTTTCTTGGCCTTGCGGTACAAACTTTAAAGGTTGATTACTTTGTCCAGGTTTACATGTCTTATTAAGTGTAACTTGAGAGCGTTGTAGTACATGAGATAGGTAGCTGGAGTGGCAAAGGCCATATCCAAGGGGGCACATAGTTGAAGTATCTTTTAGGCACAGGTGAGTTCCTTCACAGTGCCAGTCTGGGTTAGGTTCTTTACTTGGCGTATGATCATAAGTGCAGTGTCCTTCAGCACAAACCTTGCTAAGAAGTCTTGTTTGAAGATGTCCCAGTCCTTATTGGCGTTTTCTCTATGCCACTTGTTGCACCAGGTGCCAACATTGTGGGTCAGTCAGATGAAGATTTATGAAATCCAAAATTGCTGTGGACATTCCATCTGGGCCAGCTTGCTTTGGGCAGGCTGGATCCATGCGGCTACGTTGAGTTGTTAGCCCCAGCAAAAGGTTCTGGGGCAGAGCTTTTGAGTCTCAGGGCTATATAGGCTGGATAGCGTTTTTGTCAGTTGATCAAGGCATAGCAGAGGGAGCCTAGAAGAATCCTTGGGTGGACAGGACATTGAACGTGGGGAGTAGAATCACCATGTTCTGGTAGAGGACAAAACCATCAGGTATCTTGGCACCAGGTGCGCACAGTGTCCAGTCTACCGGGAGGCCAGGCATGATTCTATCAAGAATTTGTTGGTTGGGGCAAGCTGGGGCAAAAGGTGGAATTTTGCAAGATAAGGAAGGATGGAGAACCTACTTGTGCTACCAATGTTGTAAATGTGCTGTTTTAGCAGAGTTACAAGGGGAAATATTTAGAAACTAGATAATAATCTTTATTGAGAGATAGTGATTATATAGTCATTTTTGAATTGAGGATAACAGGAACATAATTGTGTTGATCACACAGTGAGATAATGAAGGGGATGGATTGATCCTGATAATGAGTCAAGCGCCAAAACAAGGTATCCATTGTAAGGGATCAGCATTTGTTCATGTTGTTGGATTTGGAAACTCAAGTTGACTTCCTAGTCTGGCTTCAAGTGACTGGATAATTGGATTGCGGGTCACAAACCTCCTACTTGGAATCTTTCTGGAAAGTTAAGCATGCTGTTTCAACACCCCCAATTGAATATCAGCCTCCTCTGGATACAGGCCGTCAGGGAGGTTATTGGGAGCCCAGGCGCCATACTGGACTAACTGTTGTTCTGTGGCAGGTAGGACAGTCTCACATTGTTTCTGTCTTGCCTTGCAGGGTCTCAGGCAATCATGGTGGAGGATCTTGTCTTGTTTACATTTCCCAAGTCCTTGCACAAGGTAAGTATTGTTTTTGTTTACCTTTAGGATGATTGCTGGGCCTACTTTCTCTGGCTGTAATTTACTTTTGCCAATGTTCATGACCCAAACTTTGTTGCCAACCTCATGTCTGTTTTAGATGGGGACAAATGTTGTTTGTAGACGCTTGTTTTCTCTTTCTGTTTGATTGCTATTGGCATCTATGACCTGGGGATCTGAGAGGGTGGTACCTTGCTTGGTATTTTCAGCTTGGGTCCTGATAACACTTGGATGATGTTGGGCTACAATTTTGCAATCTTGAGGTGTAGTGGTGTCCTGGTGGTCTTTGAAGTGTATGATCTTGTACTGGGAGGAGTGCCAGTTGATTGCCTTGAGGTTCTCTTTTTTGTCCAGGGTCTCTGTGATACGCACAAAGACATGGTCACGTAGGAGATGGTCTATTGAGTCAGGGTAGATCTGGTGATTGACGCCCTTGTGTTTGATGGTCAATACTGAGGTTGCACAGTCTACATGAGGATTGTTTTTTTTGCAACCAGTCCAGGTCCAGGATAATGTCAAACTTGGGAAAATCAATGACAGGGCCTTGGATGGTGGAATGCAGGTTCTCAAGCATGACAGAGAAAGGGCTGTTTCCCTTGTCACAGCAATGTGATTTTCATCTGCTAAAACTATGTTACTAATCTGCAAATGATTAGTAGTTAGAAAAAACTTATCTACAAAGCTGCTGTTGACTAGGGTTTGGTCTGTGCCAGAGTCCAGGAGTGCTGAGCCTGTGTAACTTCAAAAGCGGAAAGGGTAAGACATCAGTTTATTGGGATGTCTGGCAATGGTGTAAAGTGCCAGGTTGTCTGAGGGCACTTGGATCATTGGGCACTGGTCCACGTCCTCAGGGCGGTATTCATCATTGGGCAAGTCAGAAGTTGTGCAGGGAAAACTTATCTTGCTTAATGCACTCCCTTGACTTTTCCCTTGTCTTGGTTGCCTTGTGTGGCAGTGATACAAAAATGGGTACGGTTTGACTGACCATTGTTCCTGTTTCTGTGTCCATTGGAACCTGTAGGTTTATGGTTTGCATTGCTGCTGTTGTTCCTAAGGGATGATTGACTCAAGCGCCTGGCTGGATGAGAGTCTTTGGGTCTCTCTCTTTTTCCAGTTTGCGCCTTATGAAGGGCGTTGGACGTTTGCTCTGCTTTCTTGGCCTTGTGGTACAAACTTTGCAGGTTAATTACTTTGTCCAGGTTTACTTGTCTTATTAAGTGTAACTTGAGAGCGTTGTAGTACATGAGATAAGTAGCTGGAGTGTCAAAAGCCATCTCCAAGGGGGCACATAGTCAGAGTTTCTCATAAGCTTGGGTGAGTTCTTTCCCTGTGCCCATTTGGGTCAGGTTCTTTACTTGGTGTATAATCATGAGTATGGTATCCTTCAGCACAAATCTTGCCAAGAAGTTTTGCTTGAAGGTGTCCCAGTTCTTCTCAGTATGCTCTTTGTGATACTTGTCATACCCGGTGCCAGCTTTGTGAGTCAGTTGTATTGAGATCTCTGCAATCCAAAAGAGTTGCAGGCACCTAATTTGGGCCAGCTTGCTTTGTGCTAATTGCATCCATGCTGCGGCATTATTGTTGTTGGCATCAGCAAAAGGTTCCAGGGCAGCACTTTGTAATCTCTGAGCTACGTAGGTGAGCATGGTGCTTTTGTCAGTTGCTTGAGGCATGGTGGCAGGTGCTTGGAAAAACCTTTGTGCTGACAGGGCGTTGAAGGCAGGAAGCAGGATTACCATGTTCTGGTAGAGGAAAAAGCCATCAGGTATCTTGGCGCCAGGAATTTACAGTGTCCAGTCTAGTAGAAGGCCAGACATGATTCTATAAAGGATTTGTTGGCCGCAGAAAGTACGGACAAGAGGCCTAATTTTGGGGAATAAAGTAGGATGGAGAACCTAGTTCTGCTACCAATGTTATAACTTTACTGCTTTAGCTAGTTAAAAGGGAAAAATATTTGGAAACTAAATAAAAATCTTAATTGAGAGACATTTACTATATAGTCACTGTGAACTATGGATAGTAGGAACATGATAGTGTTGATCATACGGTGGGTTGATGAAGGGGGGTATTTTGATCCTTGTAATGATTCAAGCGCTAAAACAAGCTAGCCACTGTAGGGGATCAACCTCTGTTCATGTTGTTGTATTTGGAAATTTAAGTCAACTTCCTATCTTGGCTTTGAGTGGCTGGGTAATTGGATTGCGGGTCACAAACCCTCTTACTTGGAGCCTTGCTGGCGGATTAGGCCTGCTGTTTGGACATTCATCAAATACAACTTATATGCTTTAGTATTTAAAGTGGCACTGGAAGTACTTCAATGAGTTTTTCTACCAATATTCTTAGTCCACAGAGAGTTAGCTTGTAGCTTGGTGCCTTAATGTTACCCCATTTTTATTACTTGCCCAGTAGAACACTAGTGTGATTACAGAACATTGTGGCCAATAAGAGATCAGCTGGAATAGTTGAATCCTAAGTTTTCTTAATTGTACTAGCACTCATAGGGCAAGGGGTAATATATTTAAGGCATATAAGATCACAGTAGACCCTACTGATACCTGGTGCACCGTCAAGGTAGTAAGGGATTTCTTTCATTCAGTGCCTTACTGTTTTCCTTAGTAATGCTCAGTCAATTATTAGAGTATTTAGATTTTTAACACTTTATATAAGCATGGCTAAAAATATATCATTATTAATAGTAAATTAGAAAGCTATACTGTAAATTCATTTCCTAATGTCATAAATGTGGAAAATTAAATCCTAGGTCCAGATTTTGAATTGCAATCATGGTTTGGTGTTGTGTTGTGTTTGGCTCCTGGGGACAACATCCAGGAGGACATGGTGGAAAGTTTTTATAACAAAAGTTTTTTTATTAAAGCTATCCTTGGGTTAGCCTTCAGGTTAGAATTAAGGCACATACCTTAATTTCCTGGAATACAAGAAGATGAATTCCTTTTGGAAAAAAGGAAAGAAAAGCTTGAAGAATATTAACTCCAGCACAAATGTGGATAAAATTGTCTTTATTAGGAGAGGTGATTCTACTTTAATAGTAGACAAGGGTCAATGATCACTCATTAGAAAACAGAGTGGCAGAGGGGGTCACGTTGGGGTGAAGTCATACCAGGTTCAGACAGAGGCAATTATGGTATTTTGGAATGGGTGGACATTGATGTCAACCCATTTAAGAAAGGTGATGAATTTCTGAAGTCAAAGGCAAACCCAACCAAACCTTTGCACATATCAATATTCAAAGGTCACATTGAAATAGCATTAATAATGCAATTTACAGCATTTGGCCTTTTTTGATCAAGGTTATTTCTTTATATTTTTATTTGAATATTTCAAATTGAAGATTCTCATAGACACTTTGAAAATTTTATGTTGAGCTTCATGTTTAAAGTGAACAAGATGAATCAACTGGAATCAGATTTGAAGTGTTCAAATTAATCAGCCAAGTTCATTAAGTTTACTATTTTTTTGGAATTGTGGGATTGTCAAATTCATGAAATGAATTTCAAATCATAAATGAATGTCACTAGTAAACTCAAATAATAATTACAGGAACTGAAATCAACTTTGAATACATGTTAAGCACACTAGGAAACATCAATCCAAATCAATAAGCTCCACCACAACTAAAATCAAATGAAAAATCACTCTAAATAACTATGTTTAGATGTAAACCTTAACTAAAATGTAAAATTATCTAAACCTGAAAAGGATACAATGTCATACACTTCAAATCAAAAATATAGAAATTTGTTACTATCAAGACTAAATCAAGAGAAATCAACAATTACCAAAACTGAAATAAAATAAAACTAAATAAAATGCATATTTAATCTAAAATATATTTTTTATTTTAATTTTTATGGACAGTCAACCCTATTCCCAACCAGATCCTGCATCAGCCTGCGGGGAAGCCTGTCCATGAGGGTGCTCCTGGGGATCCAATAATAGACCTAGAACACAACTTGAAGGGATTAATGCTGATTAAAGGTTTCTCAAGGCGTCAACGCCATCCAATTACCTTGCACATCACAAGAACAATACAATAGTCCAAATCTCAGACAGAACCATTCTCACGTCCTACCACTAAAGTATCCTATTCTGGGGTCATTGGGAGCAATGAGGCTACATACACCTCCACTGTGTACTCAATTGTAACACAACCCACAAACTGGATCTCAAAGTTATCAGTTAATGCCCTCAGCTATTTGATACTTCTTATGAGCCCTTGATCACAAATGAAGAGCTAGCTTTAGAAGTGGTATATTTCACAATTGATAGTGTCACTGCATACAAGAAAAATTCTTTGTTCTACACAAAGGTCCCCATCCTATGTGTTGACCCTATTTGCTTGGATGTTGCAGTACTCACCTGGGGCAGGTGTCAGCTATCTGATGATAAATATGAGGCTGCCATCAAGTGCTTAACCAAAGGAATATCAGTTTGAGATATTGTGGCATAATTGGAATCATAGTAAGATATGTCAACAGAGAAAATACCAAATATGATGACAACAGTCAAATTAAAAATCCCCAAAGATAAAAAAGCCCAAACTCCTGCAGTCTGCTTGCATTGATGCAATCAAACAGGGGGTAGCCAAAGATTTCAACCTGGATTCTCTCCATGTCCAATCAATGTTAGCCACATAATTTGATTTTTCTATCTCTAAAACACTCATATACAGAACCAAGGTCAATTTGGGTCTCTTATTAAAAGTATTGGGTATTTCTCTGTATAAAATGAACAGCAAGAAGACAATTGAAGAGTGGAATATAGAAGCTGAAATCTACCTTACCCTGAAAGAGACCAGAAATATTCAGCTCTTCTACATATATGAATCAATATTTCCCTCCTTACTCAGAGCTAGACATTTGTGGGTTGATAAGGGTCCAAAGAATGGTGTAGCATGTTGTGCTGCAGTCAGATAACAAACATATTCCATTGTAGTGCTTCTTGGTTCTTGTGGTTTAGACCAATATCCAATGTTCAAGGGTTTTCCTGAAAGTGGGACCTTCCTTGATTTTCTCCAGTGTACAAAGAGTAATTACAAATCAATTATCATGACATAACTAAAATTGTGATGTTTGATAATTTTGTGCTCCACAAAGTTGATTTAGTAGTGTCAAAGTTCCCACCAGTCAACAAAAATGCCCACAATTCCCGCCATTTCCTCTTAGACTACCCAATGAGACTCCTCTTCCTTATACCATATTCTCCATTTCTTAATCCAATTGAAGAGGTGTCACAGCCCATATCAGAATCCAACTGGACTCCCACAGGGGAGGCAGGCTGGGCCTGGAAGGCCATGTACACAATAGGCGTGATACAGACCAGATAGTTGACAGCAGTAGCAAAGGGGCGCCAACTCCCAGTATGGGGCACGACCTGGTTGGCCAGCCCCAATACTGTGATGTAGACAAACCCCAACTTACTGAAGTCCTGGGCGGGAGGCGCATTGGGTAGGGGGGGACAGCAGGAATCTCCTTCATTTTAGGTGGAAGATCCAGGTGGTGAGGGTGGTAATACTCCATGTCAGGGTGCAGGGAAGACAGACAGAGGTTGCAGGAGTATAGCCAGGTGGATATGGGTAGACAAGATTGTATTGTGTAGTGGATTCACAAATAGATGCAAAGAGAATGATTAAATTGGAGCAAAAATAAACAATTCCTGCAATAAGATAATGATTCTGGGCATAAACTTGCTTTATTTAAGATGTCAACAGTGAGGAGGGCTTCTCCCCCTCACTACTTATACTTACTTGATTCTCTGTGGCCTTTTGTGCCACCAGGAAACTGATGACATCATTTGGTGTTGAATTTGTAATTTTTACTGGAATCTACGTACTTGGGCAAGGGGCTGATAGCTCATTGGTTGGTATAACATGAACCTTTCTTAAACTGCAGTATTCAGAGATGCCACAGTTATTTATAGTTCCTGCAACTAATTGAGTGTACAATTGCGCAATCAAACAATCACGCTCCCAATGTATAGTTTCCCAATAGGTGAGTGGCCAAAATTTGATATAGGATTGAAGCCAGGGATTTGAGGCTTGTGTGCCTCTCAAATCCTGGGCTATTTGCTAGTCAAAGGGGGATTTCTTGCCTTGGAAGATGCTTTGTACAGGTTCCCACACTGTGGGTTTTCTCAACTCTATGGAGGCCAGCTGACTGTCCAGGGCAATCTGGGCCCTGACAAGAGGCTTTTAATTGGATTAAGAATAAAGTTAAAAATTCCATCCCAAAGGATACAGAAGATCAATTCAATCTTCTAGAAGTTGGTCAATTCTCAATGCCACCTGTTGTAGTGGAGGCTTACTACAAGCATTCTGAGTCCTACATCTCCAAAGCCATTGCTTCTGAGCCAATCAAATGAAAAGGTTTAGTTTAGTTTCTTTTTTGTAACTGTGCTGTTTTAGCAGAGTAACAAGAGGAAAAATATTTAGAAGCTAGGGAATAATCTTTATTGAGAGATAGTGATTATATACCTATTGTGAATCATGGATAACAGGAACATGATTATGTTAATCACACGGTTGGATGGAAGAAGGGGGTGGCTTGATCCTGGTAATGAGTCAAGCGCTAAAACAAGGTATCCACCGTAAGGGATCATCATCTGTTCATATTGTTGGATTTGGTAATTTAAGTTGACTTCCTAGTCTGGCTTCAAGTGGCCAGATAATTGGATTTCAGGTCACAAACCTGCTTGTTTGGAACCTTGCTGACAAGTCAAGCCTGCTGTTTTGACACCCCAATCAATTATGACAAGAAAATTACATGTTATACTCTGGCAGGGCATGATAGCGCTTGACCTACTGGCTGCCCAACTTTTTCAAATTATGCCGTCATCAAGTCAAAGCTGGTAGCAAGGCCCCAAGCTGCAGAAATTATTCCCAACAGCCAATCAGATGCCATCAAAGTCCTTTGTGATATTCCATATGTTTGGTGGTTTTCAGACGGGCCTAATGTTGGCCAAGTGAAAGTTTAGTGGTTTTTGTTGCAGGTAGAGGCCTGGTAGGGAATAATGGCTGCTGGGGGAAGGTAAGGCCTGCCTATTAGATAACAGTGAACTAATAGAGGTAGATGATGTCCCCACCCAGCAGGGGAATTTTAGCTGCTGTAGGCTAGTTAGAGATCCTCACCCAGAAGGGAACTGTGGCTGCTAGGGGTGAGAGATAAGATTTATCAGCAGGAAATTTTGGCTGCTTGAGGTGGGGAGTGGTCCAGGCTGGTGGGTAGTGTTGCTACTCAGACGGGATGTTGTTGAGACCCTGGCGGGTAACATAGGCTGCCAGGGTAGGAAATTGTGTCAGCATGGTAGGTAACTTGGCTACCAGGGATGAAAAATGTTGGACCTCTGGCAGGTAACATAGGCTTCCAGGGAGGGAAGGAGCTTTGAGAGCTCTCTGTGCACTAATACACTTACAGAAGGTCTGTGAGCAAGCACTCTACCTAACAGACTGGTAGGATGTCCTTGTTTGTGTTTCTCTGGATACTTTGGGAGGTCCTGAAGTTGACAGTGGAGGTATGTATATGCTTAGGGGTGTTAACAGGATGGTTGCTCAGGGAAGCAGCTGCAGAACATAGTATAATCAGGCCTATGGGAATTAAAGTTGATAACTTTGCAACTGAAAGCTCAGACTTAACCAACCTGGGTGAGTAAAGACAACTGCATAGACTTTGTTGATCTATGGTTGGACGGCCTAAGTGGTTCCCACTTGCAAGGGCCCAGTCAAACGCCATTAAAAATGTAAAATCATGTCTGGGTCTACAGTTTCTGTTAATGGGGACTGAGATTTGGAACAGGTGGTTCATTATGTGGGATCATCAGTGAAGACTAGTAAGACAGACTGTATGATCACAGTGAAGACTAGTTGAGGGGTTGGAAAATCATAGTGAAGTTTGGAACAAAGATAGTTTATTTTGAAGTTAAAAAAGACTGGCATAAAAGATCATTATGCCTGATTAGCTGAAGGACTAGAGATTATGATGCAGGATTAGCTGGAGGGCTGTTTTAAGCTGTTTGATGACTGTAAATGGTTGTTTGCTAGACTGAAAATTACTTTTGATGAACAAGGAAGGACCTGAAGATCATATGAAGGACTAGCTAAAGAACCAGAGGATGCTGGTGAAGGACTAGCTGAGGAACTAAAAATGGCTCAGAAGGACTAGCTGAAATGAATACAGGAGCTAAAATGCTGGTTTTGGTTTCTTGGAAGACAAAATGATAGGTAAGAAGCAGTTAAAGAATTATTTAATGCTGCCAAAAGATATGATATAAAGATGGAATTAATTATCATATGGATAAGAGAAAGAAAAGAAATAATATAATTTATAGAAATTAAATTGTAATTTATTAAGAGCTAATTGATTGAGAAGAAGCTGGAAAGAGGCCAGAGACAAAACAGAGAAACTATGAGAACAAAGGTTGGGATTTTGCCAAATTTATTGGGAAAGGCAAAAGGCAAGCAACGGGCAAGTTCAAAGTTGTAAAATGCTAAAGAAAATGCGGAGAAACTTGCAGAAATGAGAAGAATTGAGGGTTTAAAAATACATTTGTAAAACAGGCCAAAGCGCTTGAGTTTTGCCAGAGAAACATGACAGGCAGTACAGCAAACCTGTACAAAAATGCAGAGCAGTTGTTTATCCAGAGCAATATTGCTCCAGGTTTGAACCATAGTCAAGAGCAAGTCATTTGGGTGAAACTTTTGGCAAAACCATTGAATTGAGGTGTTTGATTGGCTGCACAACAAATCTTATTTAATCAGTGTTTTGAGGGCTTTAACTGAAGAGTAAAAGCCAAAAAATGAGGATCAGAAGCAGATAATTCAGGGCTTTCATTAGCTGAAATAAGATATAAAGTTTAATATATTCTAGAGAAAAAAAAACTGTATATTTTAAGCTTTAGAAAACAAGAGTTCTGAGAGAGAATTTGGACTGAAACAAGGAGCTATAAAAGGGGAAGTCATCTGAGGGGTTTCAGGGACTCAAAAAGTGGATTTCAAAGGCCTCAAGGACTGACCCAAGTTAATTACAAAGGTTTTAAGCATAAGAAAAAGGTGCAGAAGTCCAAGATATAGGTGCAGAATCTTAAGACCAAGACCAAGGAGCTAGAGCCAGAGATAAATAGTTAGAGCTGGAGCAGAGTGAATTGCCCAAGATAAAGGAGCTGGAGTCTAGGGTGAGAACAATTAGGCTCAGGATCAGAGGTTGGAGTCTGAGACTAAGGAGCAGGAGTTGAGTACTAAGAAGTAGAAGTCTAATGTTGAGGAGCAGAGGTCCAAGATATGGTCGGAGGACCCTCAGTATTAGCACATATCATTGGTTGCCTTGGCCCCTGGGCTATATACCAGAAGGTTTCTAAGGGAATCTTCCTTCTGAGAGTCAATAAAAGCCTGTTTAACCCCTATACATACTTTTGAGATGTATTTTCCCTTAATAGAGAATGACAACTTCTTCCAGCTGGTCCCTGGCTATGACCCAGGACACACTTTAGGGACTAGTGACCAGGAACCCCACATTCCCCCTCTCCCATCCTAAGTTTCCTTAAAACTTTCCCCACTCCCCTCTAGAAACTTGTTTCTAGATAGTTTACTTACTGTGGGGGCTCCTGTTCACCAGTCGCCAAAGTGTGTCCTGGGTCATAGCCAGGGACCAGCTTGGAGTATTTTTCATTTCCTAGTAGTGAGAGGTGGCTTTCTAGAATCTTATAATTAGCCTGCATGACTGCAAACTCTTCCAGCACTTTTCCAATTACTA
>QTSX02006830.1:0-21416 GCA_014839935.2 Entomophthora muscae
AATTGCACAGGCAATAGGAAAACAAGCTGCCACCCTGAGACTGGATGTGGTCAGGGTGGCGGCTTGTTTTCCTATTGCCTGTGCTATTGGATGGGAAGCCAACATATTGGATACTAGTGCGGAAATATCAGAAAATGCAAAATTGCCACAGCAAAGAAAATCAGCCTTTTAATGACAGTAAACTGTAATTTATAACACATTACATTACAGTAGTTTTAAAATCTATGGCAAAAAACAAAATGAATTCAGATTTAAGCAAAATTGAAATGAACCCAAATCTATTGTAAATTAATATAAATT
This sequence comes from Entomophthora muscae, assembly GCA_014839935.2. Lineage (NCBI taxonomy): Eukaryota > Fungi > Entomophthoromycota > Entomophthoromycetes > Entomophthorales > Entomophthoraceae > Entomophthora > Entomophthora muscae. The sequence continues at coordinate 301 of QTSX02006830.1, forward strand.
CATTTATTTTTAATTTTGTTTAAATCTGGATTGTTTTTTCTTGTTGCCATAGCTTTTAAAACTACTGTATTATTACCTTGCAAAATCCAACTAAAAAATTTATAGAATTATTACCAATAGGTAAATATACAGGCTGTAAAATGCACTATGTATTAATATTTGTACTAAGCATTAATGGCTCTCTAATATAAACACAGTCCATTTTGATAAATTACAAAGAAAAAGGCTAAGTTTACAATGAATTTTATTAAAAAATGCATTGAGTTATGCACATAATATCAAAATATCAAGAGTTGACGTCTAATTGCAACATTTTAATCCAATATTTATGTTTATTGTCTTTAATTTATTAATGATGATGAAAAATATGTATGCTCATAATTTTAGGCTATTTGTAAAATGTACAACATTGTATTAATTATGGGAAATGTTGATAATGTAAAAAGAAAGTATTATTAATTATGAATTGAAAGAGAGATATCAATTTTAATAAGTTATCACAAAGAAAAGATTTATTTACTAATCAAAGGAGGGAAAGGGGAGGGAATGGGCAGAATGAACGTCACCTTCATCTGCGCCTGTGAGAGGGGCGGAATCAGAGATAGTGGGGAGGGAATGGGTGGTGGTTTGAGAGTCAGGGTTGGAAGGCAGGTGGCTTGATGGGGGGTTGGGGAGGCAGGGTTTGTTGACTGGGAAGGGGCAGCAAGAGCTGATTGCTTCAATTGCTCAAATTCTTCTTCCGTCACATATACTGGCTTGACAAAACGGATGGACTGGCGTGGGGGGAGACAGGGGTCCTTTCTGGACTTATCACTATCACTTGCATAGAAGATGATGAGATCAAATAAGTCCTGGACGGACACAGAAGGGAAAAGCTCATACCCCTTATCAATCTGGGTACATAGTTTGTTGTAGGTGGCAGGCTTCAAGCGCCTGAGGGTGGAACCAAAATTGTAGAGCATACATCTGCAAGATGCATGTCAGCGTAGTTGATGGGGTAGGACCAGCAGGTATGCCCCGCAGCCCTGATTTCTTGGGTAGCCCATTCCTGCTGCTCCATCTCTGCACTCAGTACAACTGTGTGCACAGTGTTTTGTGTGGCCCACTCCTCCAGCATGGCCTTGAGCTCCGTCTGGTAGGCATACCCATCTGCAGTGTTCAATATTGCTGAGTAATAATTGACGCCCAATGGGGAAACTGCCAATAAAACCCCGACAAAACAATACAAGATTGGGCCGCGCTTGTACACGTCAGACTGGATACGCTTCTCTTCAAAGTCTTGGATACTTGCAGATATCTTAGCATACAACAGGAAAATTACGTCATTATGGGCCCTCATTGCTCTTCCTTTGATAAAATTAATAATAGTTGAATTGTAGGGGTCAGTGTCCATCAAACTGGGGCCACTGAGAACTTGATTGGACAAGATTCTAGCAGCAACCACAACTCTGTGCATCCACAAATTCACTGTTCTTCTGTTGGTGAAAATGCTGTGGAGTCCCAACTGGAGACGTATCTAGACCAGGGGCATCCGCGGGTCACGTTCCATAATGGCCATCATAAGAGGATGGGCTGTGTCACCTTTAGTTAAAGTACGGGCGCCAGTTGGGGTCTTCTTGGTAGGGGGGCCACAGTTGGCGTGAGCTTGCAGGGTTGCAGCCACAATGGGATTTGCAAAGTCCACTGTGGCTGCAATTTCTCCGAGGGACAATAGCTTCCCTCGCTTTTCAACCATTTCAAGAACAATCTCCAGAGTGATTAGTTTTCTTCTGCGTCTTGCAGGCTGATTGGCTGGGAGAGGGATGTGTTCATCTTGGGAACTGTACAATGTCATCTGATTAGCTGTTTTAGGGTCCTGGGCTCTCTGGGTGACCCCATGGCTAAAATGGCTGGTTCTGGATGCCATTGCTGATAAGGGATTTGGGTTGGCAGCTGCCTGTGCATGGTGGGCAAACATGGCCATGCTGGAAGTTGCAGGAGAAAGAACAGATCCCTGGGTGGGGTTTGCAGAGGGGCCTGCGGGTTGGGAGTGGCCATAGACAGAGGCTTTACCGTTAAGAGACCCAGTGTAGCCCTGCATAATTTTATCAAGGCCAGGGAACAGCTTGTTGACTTGGTTGTTGTTGAAAGAAGACATAATAAATTTTTATTAAAAATTTTTAAACTCAAAAAGAGACATGTATATTTAAGTCAATTTTATTGTTAAGTATGTTAATTTTGTGAATAGTAGGATCTAAATTTTAGCCGTCCTAAATTGAAATAGGGTGATTTTTGAGAATGCCTGTGCTTCCTAAAAGAATCAGCACAAATCCACTCTAGATCCTTTGGTATCCTTTTTGAGATACCCATAAATTATATTTATTTCGAATTCCTTGCAATTACAATTTGAAACTTGGTTCTTGGATTTGACAATCCCACAATTTCAGATTCATTAAGTTTTACATGATGTCTATGGTTTGTTTGAAATATAGGAAATCTCAAATTATACATTAGAATCCCACATTTCTGATTCATGTATCTTGCATTTGTTTGTTGGGTTTTGTCTTTTGTTAATTGAGTTATCTGCTCAAGAGATTCAAAATTTGCCAATTTAAATAAACCTAAAAAAAGTCAAATTAAATGGTTAATTTTATTTAATATTTTACTTTTCACTCAGCTGAGTTGCCCACAAAAGTGATTCAAAATTTGGACCAAGGATTTGACAATCCCGCATTTTTACATTCAGGTTCTGAATTTACAGTATTAGAAAAGAGGTCTCAGACCTGGATATTCTTTTCGATTTAAATCCAGCTTCAAGCATTTTCCTTGGAAGCATATATATTCTAGCTTAATCTATTCGTACATACTACCAATAAGCTAGGATTTGAAGTAGGGCATGAAACAACTTCCTTTTTAAAAGAAATCAAGTCAGGCTCCTACATGTGTTTTACGAATACTTTTGTGAATAAAAATAACCTGGCTTTATTAATTAATTTTTTTGTATAAATAGGTATTATATGAAAATACCTGTGGCTTTACGAAGCTCTTTAAGACTCGAGTAAAATAGTCTTCAAAATACCACAAACTGTTTATAATTAATCGAAATGTGTTCAAAGTTGTAAAACACTCGCTTTGAGGAAATCGCTCTTAGTCTTTAACATAGGGATATTAACACTCTTGGTTCAACTTAGAATTTACATCATAACCTCAGACATTATTAGATTTTAAGTATTATAGCATTTGAATATATTTTATCTAATAAGCTGTTCATAATTATTTTTTAGTTAAATCATAAGCCTACTTCAAAGAGAGTTTTTAAATTACGACATTCTAGATTGAATAGTCTGGGGTTTAAATTTCAGCTATTTATACATAAAAACTCTGGTTGAAAGTCTTTTCTTGTTGTGGGGTGTTGAGGTTTTTTCTCAGATATCCAGACACTTGCCACGCTGATGGGGACAAGCTCTGTGCCACTATTTCATAAATTAAAAATATTAAGTAAATTTCAGGCTTGATTTTTCAAGTCGTAAGATAAATAGCCTTTCTCAGATTCTGGAGAACGAGAACTATCCAAGCCACTTGGCTATAGTTTTTGTGTGATGTAACGTTTCAATAACTGGAAATAAGTTAATAATTTGCCTCCTGAATTCCCCACTTTCACTATCTCATGATCAACCTCAATCTACCGTATTCCCCTATTTTAACCGTTAGCCAACAGTATATGTTTTAAGTATTTCTCAATAAACAAGCACAAGTATCTTTCTAAAACTCCATTTTGGCCTTTATAGTTGCTTTGGGTATAATTCAGATTTTTAACTGAAAATACATCCCAACAGAAGCCATACTCAAATATCTCTACCTGTCTTTACAAACCCACTGTACTTGTAAAAGTCCACTTCTTAAGTGTAATCTTACATTGGCAAAAAGATCAAATAATTTTGATTTTATATTTTTAGATAACTTATTTTGCTTCTGTCAGAGCTTGCTGATATATACTAGTCCATTGAATAAAATATTATCTGATTTAATAAGCACTGTGTGCTTTAAGTAGCTTTTGCCAAGAACATGGTACCCTTCTTGAGTAGTAGGATATCATAATTATTAATACTAGGTGGTTGCCCTGTCCAAAGACAAATATAAAGTTGAATTTAATAAATCAATTTATTGTATTTTATTGTACTTTTAGGCTGGGATTACTCATCATCTGTTTAATTAATTTTTTAAAATAAAAAGCTTTCTTAAAAGTTAATTTAAACCATACTTATTTAAAATGAAATTACATATTCCAAGTATAAATAAAAAATAATATAAATAATATTTCAACATCTACAATTACTTCCTTTTGGGGAAGTAATTGCCAGGGAACCAACCTTGGGCGGCCAGCCTGTTGTTTTCTGGGAACACACAGGCCACAGATTTTGCAGGCAGGGCCAGCCACAAGATAGGAGCTAACTTAATAAGGTAGGACATCAGTTTTCCCACCCAGGACCACAGGACAGAAGCCAGGATTATAGTGTCAATCATCCCAGTGAGGGTGATGTACTGTTGCAACTGAGTTTCCAGACTTGCCTGCTAACGTATCTTACGATACACAGGGGGCGCTTGATGAGCCGCCCCTTGACGTATCTAACGTTATGAATTAATCTGATGGTAATATTGAATGGCAGGTACTTCATCCTAATTAGGAGCGCTACCAATTTGACTTGCAGATCCTCACACAAGTTATTCCTTGGCTTTGAACCTTACATGGAACTTTTCACTATGTCACCCCCCCTTGTGGCTTTCCCATATAGTATATTAATAACAATATTCTACAATAAACAATACCTTATTCTTATTATTCTGTCCTTTCTATTGGACTGTTGTCTTCCCCAATTCCAAATACTGAATCCTCATTGGTTCAGTTGCAACAGTACACTATCCCAAACAGCTTGTTGGAATTGTATAAGGAAAGTTAAGAGGTGGACACAGGCATCAGTTTGGGGGCAAGAGGCAGTTCCCTGTCTAGTTTGTAGGCAGGGAGGAAGTTGTATTTGTCTTTAAACAGTCAGGGATCAGTAATAAACCAAGGGCCCTTTCTGTTAAATCTGGACAACTCTTTAGTTTGGGCAAATGGTTGTGCGCTAGTATACTGTCAGAGGTATATAACCAATATTCTGGTTTCAATGGGTATTCTGTGAAGTGAATGGAACTGTAGGGAGCACCTGGAGGACAAAAACTTGCAGGCAGGCGGGCCAGAAAGATAGAGTTGAGCTGGTATATTGCTAAGATAAAATATGATACTAATTGAGAAAAACAATATATCATAACCTTTATTAAAAATGGCAATAAAGCCTGGTGCAGGATCTAATGGTTTATATAGCACCCACTACCAGACTTTAATATTAATGTCCAGGATTCAGTTGGTTGGGAAATGGGAATTTGGACAGGCAAGTCACCTGGGTTTTGGGGTAGCAAAATGGCACTTGTGCAGGAAGGGTGCTTATTGGCTGGATCTTCAATAAGGGTAGTGCAACCCTTCTGTTCAGGAGCAATATTCTCAGGGGTAGCCCACTGGCCCATATTTTTTTCAGGTTCAGAATTATGATTGGTCACTAAGGTAGACATCAGGCTTATCAAGCCAATGGCAGTATCTTTCATGCCTCTATTAGGCAACCCATTGTGCACTTTTCTAGGCGCCATCATTGATAAGACTTTGCTGGTGGTCCTATATTCAAGAGCATTTTTGGTTTGGATCAGAGAGGATTAAATCCTAAAAAAATACAGGTAGTTGTCCCCCTGGACCTCAGGGCTGGCGGTTTGCAGGCAGTCTTGACCAGGGTTTGAAATCTGCTCCAAGGCTTGGGTTTCAAGAGGGGCAGAAATTTCATTCATGAAATTGTACCTAATCATTGAAAGTTTTCACAAAGACATTGTACTGAGCTGTCCCATAGTCTATAATAAGCTTTGGACCAAGGGCTCTATCATGTTTCTTCTCTTAAGCAGCCAGGGTAATATTATCTTTATCAGCATCATCAGGATTGGCCCTTGTAGATGGACCAGGATTCTTTTCAGCCTCACTGTCAGGGATCCACTCTTGGGCAGCTGGCCTGCCGGTTTTGGGGGTAACTTGGGCTGGGTTTTTTGTGGACAGGGCCCACCATAAGAGAGGAGCTAACTTTAGAAGGTAAGAAGCAGACTTCCTCACCCAAGACCACGGGCTAGCAGCCAGAACAATGGTGTCCACCACCCCCATGAGGGTGATGTACACTATTCCAAAAAGCTTTCCGGTATGGTTGGTTGAGAGGTCAGGGGAGGAGGATGGCATTGGTTTGGGTGTTACGGGCAGTTCCATATATATGTTGTAGGCCAGAAGATAGTTGAATTTCCCTCTAAATAGTTTGGGGGTAGAGAATATCCACAGGCCTTGGCAGTTGTATCTGATGGCAGATTGGATATGGGCTAATGGGTCAAGTTTGATGATCTTCTATGGTGTATAATCTTTATATTCGGGCTTTAATGGATATTTGGTAAAATGAATGGGCCTGAAGGGGACACCAGGTGGACAGAAAACTGCAGGCAGAGGGGCAGGAGGGCCGGGAGATCTCAAACTGAACTGATAGATGGCAAATACAAAATATGGCAGTAGCTGTATAAGCCAAAGTAACATAACCTTTATTCAAAAATGGTGATACGTTTGGAGCGCGGGGTCCTTGGGTCTATATAGCACCCCACCTCCAAACTTAACATTTTCCATGGGGGGGGGTCATCAGGGTATTGGGAAAGGCAGGGGCGGGGGAATTGGGTACTTGGGTCTAAAGGCAGCAAAATGGCACTTGGCCCAGGAGTTCTTTCATTGGTCAAGACTCCCAATTTAGCTACCTGATTATCTTGCTCTAGTGTTGTGGTCATGGGGCCGGGTTGCGGGCCGGTGCCTCTTCCTTGGGTTGGCTCTTGATTGGTTGCTGGTGTAGACTTCAAACTCATGAAGCTAATAGTTGTTGCCTGGTTGCCTCCATTAGGTGTTGTGATTGGCACTCCACTTAGTGCAATAATTTCCTTGGCTTGATCTGTTTCACTGGATGGGCCATCATCTTCAGCGTCAGCTTGCGGGGGCTTGACCCCAGAAAAATGCGGGCGGGCGGTCCTGCAGTCCATAGACCCGGCAGCCTGGGGGAATCCAGGTTCCGGGTTTGATTCCTGCTCTTGGGCCTGGGGTTTCAGAGGAGGAGAATTGTCAATCCTGACACTCACTTGGAATAGCTTTAAGCCATTATAAATGAATCCTGAATGCTCTTAGGTATACCTTCTCTGAGGCTCCAAGAAGAAGAAAATAGGCAAATGTGAGTACTTTATCATCAAGCTGGGCATGCACCACCCACAGCTGATAATAACTTGGGGCATGTTTCAATTTTCTATCACAGAGTAAAGTCTCAGTGGCACGCAGTTGCTCTAGATTTTTATAAACAGCATAACATATAATACTGTCTTTTGCATCAGGCCCATCATTGTGAAGAAGGAACTTTTCATTGTCTTGGGTCATCTGCAATTAAGGGACAAGTCTTTTAGTTGGGATGCACTTTTTCCAATTGGGTTTAGCTCTCTGTGCCTATCACAGATATACTTAACAAGTTATTCAAAATCAGGGCAATTTTAAGGGTTTATTTGCTTAGGTTCTTGATGACCTTTACTGCCAGGTGAGTGTCCTCCATTTATTTTGATATTGGGACCATTTGAAGTAGGTACAACTTTAGCAGCTTTTTAATAAAAGTAACAAAAGGCACACAGGCATGTTCTCCCTTTTCAAAGGTAAATTTATCCCAACTTTCAGGATACAACATCCTGGCTGGGGCTCCACTAATCTTAGTGTCTGTCATAGAATGCCAGGAGGAGAGCAAGGCCCATCATAGGAGGGGTGCTAACTGGAAGAGATAAGAAGCAGATTGACCTACCAAGGCCTATGGTCTAGTACTGGGTACCATGATATCAACTAACCCTGAAAGGATGATATAAGCTATTCTCATATATTGGTTGGCAGATGGTAGTGTTGGCCTTTGGATGAGAGGTAGGTGTGAGGTTTAGAAGTAAGTGGTGGTTCCATTTCAGTTTGGTAGGCCAGGATATGGTTGTATCTTTCTAAAAAAAATTAGCAGGATACTTGTACCAGGCTCCTTTGTGATAGACTTAATGTGGGGTTTGTATTCTGTCCAGGTGGTCAAAACAGAGTATATTATTCAAGGTGAACTCCTAATAATCAGGTTTGATGGGGTACTTAGAGAAATGTACTGGGCTGTAAGGTGCTCCTGGGGGACAATAAAATGTGGGCTGTGTGTCAGGAATTTCTGTGGACAGGAAGGAAAAACAGGCTGAGTTTTTCTGTTAGAACAGTGCTCAAGTGGGAAAAAACCAAACTAAATAAGGAATAAAATGGTAGAACCAAGTTCTCATAATCTAATTTATTTCATAATGGTGATGCCAACTTCAAAGGTGACTTCAGGGTTTAATTAATAATATGTTGCTGAGTTTTGGCTTGACTTTGATCACATACTAGCTGGTTTTAAGGGACTCTTTCCCTTACCCCTAATTATTGGGGGAATTTTTAACAGAAACTGAAGGCAAAATAACCTCTCCTGCATTATTGCTTAACAGTAAATTATGTGAAAAACCAATTTACAGATGAATGATTAAAAAAAATGTGTTAATCAAGCCCAAATTTTTCTCCACCTAAGGACAGCCAATCTGATCTTGCAGTTGGTTATAACAATAAAAAACACTCCAATCCAAATAGAATCAGTGAATCTAGCCAATAAAATCAATCAAACCAAAATTCAAATTCAAAAAGAAGTAAAAGGACCCAGGGAGCTTCAGATGACCAATCAGATTCAAGAGAGCCAAAATTGAATATAGTTTTAAGTCTAGAATCACTCAGGATGTCACAGCCCATACCAGAGTTCAAATGGGCTCCCACAGGGGAGGCAGGCCAAGCCTGGAAGGCCATGTACACAATAGGCGCAATATGGACCAGGTAGTTAACTGCAGTAACAAGGGGGCACCAACTCCCAGTATGGGGCACAACCTGGTCAGCCAGCCCCAATATTGTGATATAGACAAACCCCAACTTACTGAAGTCCTGGGTGGGAAGCACATTGGGTAAGGGGGAGCAGCAGGAATCTCCTTCATAGTAGGCAGGAGATCCAGATGGTGAGGGTGGTAATACTCCACGTCAAGAGCACAGGGTGGATTGACTGAGGTAGAAGGATTATAGCCAGGAGGATATGGATAGGCAAGTTTGTATTGTGTTGCAGATTTGCAAATAGATGCAAAGAGAATAATTAAATTGGTGAAAAAATAGACAATTCTTGCAATAAGATAATGATTTATGGAAATAAACTCTCTTTATTAAGATGTCAACAGTGAGGAGGGCTTCTCCTCCTCACTATTTATACTTACTGGTAATTTTGAGGCTTTTAGTGCCACCAGAGAACTGATGGCATCAATTGCAGTTAAACTTACAATTTTCACTGGAATTTGCGTACTTGGACCAGGGGATGGGTGCTCAAAGGTTGCTATAACATGAACCTTTCTTGAACTGCAGCATGCCAAGGTACCACAGTTATTTATAGATCCTGCAAGTGATCAAGCGCCTGATCACGTGATTGAACAATCACACTCCCAATGTAACATTTCCCAATAGTCAAGAGGCCCAAATTTGATAATGCAATTGAAGCCAGGGATTTAAGGCTTGTGTGCCTCTCAAATCCCAGGCCATTTTTTAGTCAAAAGAGGGTTTTTCTTGCTCTGGGAGATAATTGGTAGGGGTTCCCAAGCTATGGGGTTTTGCCTCTAGGAAGGCCAGCTGATTGTCCAGGGCTTTCTGGGCCCTGACACAGGAGATAAACATAGGCCAATTAGATAAGACTACTACCAAAATTGAATGTTTAACTAATGTCAGGATTGACAATTTTATTCCTCTGGAAGCCTAGGCCCAAGGGTGGAATTTGACCCTGGCCCTGATTTCTTGCAGGCCACCAGCCCTGAGGACCAATGGGCTGGCTGCCTGCGTTCTTCTGAGACTGAACCCCCCAAGCTGAGGCCAAGGATAATTTTCCAAAGGATAAAGCCAGCCAAACCAAAAGAATCATTGCACAAAATGGAGGACCAATCAAGACACCTAATGGAGGCAACAAAATCCCTACCTTCTGCTTCATGGGCTTGAAGACCACCCTAGTGGTCAATCAGGATGTGTCACCTGAAGTAAGTGCGGGCCCATGGCCTGACTCCATGACCACAACCCAGGAACAAGAGAATCAGGCAGCCAATTTGGGGATTCCAACCAATGAGAGAACACCCAGCCAAGGTGCCATTTTGCTGCTTCTGAACCCAGGTGTCCTGGCCACCCAGTGTCAGGGCCCAGAATGGGCCAGACAAAACTCTATGTTACATAGGTTCAACGCCTGCAATTGAGCAATTGCGCAACCAATTGATTGCGTCATTGATTACACAGATTTACCCAAAGGAAAATTTAATTCCAAGTGGAGAATTGAACCCTGGTCAAGGCCAAGCCTGAGGGCAATTGGAAACCGTCCTAAAGCCATTCAAAAAAGATTTTAATTGGCCTGCACTCTCTGAAACCCAGAATTGAGGACTTGGGTTGCCAAATGGCCCAAAATCCCTCTATCAGCTTCCCCAGGGCAAAAATAATGAAAGGATCCATCTAACTGACAAATCAGGAGTCACCAATGGGGCCCAGCTTGAGAATAACCCATTGACAACCAATAAGAAGTTGCTAGTAAGCCCAATTGCAGTTTCCCAGCAGGATATAGCTGGGAACACTGGCATCCTGTAAATTCACTGCCACCTCTGGCCTTGGATTGAACTGTTTCCCCCGCCGCACCAAAAAAGGGCCAAAAACAACAGCCAAGCCATTAAATTTCCTAGAAAATTCAGCCCACACTGTTGATGAGAGATTTGTTCTGGCCTACCCTGCAGATCCCCCTGCTTTGGTTGTCCTGGCTTGCAAAGAAACACTGATCAATTTAGATTGTTTGTTATCATGGTGTTGTCCTCTCTTGAAAATTATCAGGAACGGCCAATCAAAGGATGCCACATCCACAACCAGAAAATCAAATGAATCTGAAATGGTTGGGATGCCTTCCAGTCAATCAGGCAGAGCCACGGAAATTAGAGTAAAACCCTCCAGTATCTCTGATCCTACCCAGCAAAGTTTTTCCCCAGCCAATTGAATCTAGGTTCAACTGTGAGAGAGGGGGGCTAAACTAACTAAGTTCAGCTCCCATCCCAGTGAAACAAACCACCAGGATGCTGCCCAGTGGAGAACTGGGACAGCCGCTTGAAGGGGGGACCACAAGGAGGACACAGGGGACATTTGAGGAAAATAGGTGTTCAGACCCATCAACACCAGACCGGTGAGCAACCAAGGAGTGTGGGTGGGAGTGGGAGGGAACACCTCAGAAGTTCCGAGTGGTATGGAATTGCTCTTGATCAAACTGGGAGAGGAAAGCATGGGAGACACATCCACCTCAGAGGTGGGCGGGGTGAAGTCCATGATACCCAGATCCAAGTTGTTACAAGTTAAGCTTTTAACCACAGCCTCTCCGGAGAAGAAAAGACCACTGGAAAGATCCCAGAGGCTGGAGGGATCATCTCCCACAAGCCAGGCAGAAGAGGAGATTTTTCCCCACAAGTCTGGGGAGGTAGACCATAGGAGCAGCAAGAACAGAGCCAGAGAAAACACCACAAATTTAACAACCGGGAGTAGCATGGCTGCGTTCCCCTCAAAATTTGGGTGAGGAAGGTACTCTTGTTTTGAGTTAAACAAATAAAAAATTGGCTTTGGAGGGACCCACAAACAAGAGAGCAGGCAGAAAGTAATGTGGGGCACTTTGGAGGGCTTGACAACGTTCCTGGATGCCTTGCAGACAATTGTGTGTGTAAACAGGTTCAAAATTCAAGATTATATAGATAAATTTAAAATAGAAGTAATTTTTTATATTGAAGTTTACTAACAAACTTGGTTTCAAGTGTGAACGTAGAAAAAAAGCAAAAACTCAAAGCAGCTATACGCTGAGATTTGTTTCAGCAGTCCTAGGAGATGGACTGGGTTTGAAGCAGGGTAGCGTAAGGTAAGGGTTATGATAACTACTAAAACTTTTAAAATTTCTAGATGGTGGGAGCCCAACTGAGATCTGACCAATATTTTTAAAAATTAAAACAAGTGCAACAGGACCAAAACTTTTATAAATTTGGAAAATAGACAAGCAGGGGACTGGAAGTCCCCTTGCTGCATAAAAAGGAATGGGCTGTAAGTAAGGTGAATCACATGACAGTGGACTCTGAATCCAATTGGCTGGAGGCAAAAATTTTCTGGGCAGGAGCAGGGAGACTGGAGGGTTTCATTCCAATTTCCACAGTCAGATCTGATTGGCTGGAAGAGGTACTGGTCATTTGGAATTCACTTGAGTTGTTTAGTGTCAATGTGGCGAGCTCTGATTGGCTAGCTCTAATGGTTCTCAGAAGTGGACAACACCACACTAATAAGTAGTCTAAATTAACCAGCGTTTCTTCCCAGGAGGGAGCCACCAAAGGCAAAGGGTCTGCAGGGTAGGCTAACACAAACCTCAATCAACCGTGTGTGCTAAATCATTTAAAGAATGGAGGGGTTTGGCGGGCCTTTTTGGGCCTTTCTTGGTACAAAAAGGGAAGATTGCGCAATCCAATGCCAGAGGTGGCAGTGAATTTACATCAACTTTCATGTGATCATCTTCATTGCAATCCATTCCTTTAACAACAGCAAGGGGACTTTCAGTCCCCTGCTTGTCTATTCTCAATTTATTAAAAGTTTGGAGCTTGATACACTTAGTTTTAAATTTTATTGCCTTGGTTGGACCTCTGCTTGAGTTCCTATCATCTAGAATTTTAAAGTGTTAGTCATTGCTTTATTGCTTACCTTTCAACCTCCTGTTTCAAACCCAGTCCCTCTTCTGGGACCCTTGAAATTGACTCTGGCATATAGTGGCTTTGGTTTTTGCTTTTGCTTTGAAGATTTACGTTTGAACTTAAGTCTTTTAGTTAATTTCAATATAAAAATCTATTTTTACTTTGATTTTCTCTATAAATTCTTTAATTTTGAACCCGCTTTTGTTCCTGGTTGCTTTAAAGACGCCCAAGCACACTGTCAAGCTCTCCAAGCCCACTCTGTTGCTACTTTTGGCTTCCTGCTTGTGGTTGCCCCTGTTGATCTTATTTTTATTACTTGTAATTTTAAAAACCTCATCAATCTTCCCCAAATTTTGTGGAGATTGCAACTATGATACTCCCAGTCATAAAATTTGTTGTATTTTCTTTGGCTCCCTTCTTGCTCCTCCTGTGGTCCACCTCACCAGACCTGTGGTCTAAAATCTCCTCTTCTGCGCGGCTCGCAAGTGCGGCTCCCTCTAGCCTCCTGAGTTTGCCTGGTAGCCTCCTTTATTCCAGGGAGGCCGTGGTGAAGAGTCTGACATGCAATGATCTGGATTTAGAGGATGTTGAATATGCCTCTCCTGCTTCTGTGGGCAAGAAGGTGCCAATGTCCCCCCTCCTGACCTAGAGAAGAGTGACTTGGTACTTTTGCATGCTTCTGCAATGTCCCCTTCTGCCCCCACTTGTACCCCCTGGCTGCTCACCGGTTTGGCGCTGATGGCACTGAATGTCTATTTCCCTCAGTTGTCTCCTGTGTCCTCCCTGTGGTCTTCCCTTTGAGCAGCCGTTCAGGTCCTCCACTGGACGGCATCCTGGTGGTTTGTTTCACCGGGGTGGGAGCCAAACTCAGTTAGTTTAGCCCCCCTCTCTCACACATCCCCTTTCTTTGTTGACATCTTCATCTAATAAACTTTGTTGGTTAATGCACACTAAGCATTTATAATTTGCAGGGGTTTATTACATTATTACAAATTTTATACTGCTGGTGCTTTCAAACAGAGAGTACCTCCAGTACCAACACCAGTGCTGAGAAACGGAGCAACTTCTAGCTGTGTCCAACCAACCACTGCCAGCCTTTACCCCATCTCCTAGAGTGCTGGACCAAGAATTAATTCCTGCTCCTGCACCGCGCCCCTCCTTTCCTGGTGTTCCTCTGCTCCAACAACTTGCCCAGCCAAGCCTGACCATGAGCGCCACCACAGGAGAACTTCCTCTCATTCCTTCTGCTTCATCATATGACTACAGTAAGCTTGGATTTGCCTATTTGATCATGCTGGGGCTCACTGAGCAAGTGATACCTCACATGGGAGTGTGGCGTCCTTGGGCTACTGCTGCCAATTATGTGATGCAGATGGCCCTCATCATTTACTGGGCCTTCCAGGCTCAACCCTTCCCCTCAACCAAAGGTTCCCCTGGGAGTCACCCAGGCCATGACACCCGGCCCCAAATTTCCCAATATATTGATGAAACCCCCATGGAAAAAATATTTTTAGAGGCAGGGTGCTATATAAACATGTAGACCCCACACTCTAACCTTATTGCCATTTTTGAATAAAGGTTGTATCATATTGGCTTCCTCAGCTATTTCCTTATTTTATTTTTGGCATCTATCAATTCAGTGCAAGACCTTCCAGTCCTCCTGTCCTCCCACCTGCAGATTTTTGTCCTCCAGGTGTTCCCTTTGGTCCCTTTCACTTCATAGAGTAGCCATTAAAGCCTGAGTATAAAGACTATACCCCCAAAAAGGTCCTTGAGTTATATCCCTTGGCCCACATAGAATCAGCAGTTAGATATAACTGACAAGGTCCCTGGTATCTAACCAAGCCCAAACTTTTTAGAGGTAAGTTCAAATTCTTGCCCACCTACCAACTTGATATGGAACCCCTTGTGACCCCCAAGCCAATGCCTGCCTCCTTGCCTGACCTCCCAACTGACCACACAAGCAAGTTGCTTAGGATTGTGTACATCACCCTCACTGGGGTGATTGACACAATAATCCTGGCTTCTGGCCTGTGGTCCTGGGTGAGGAAGTTCATGTCCTACCTCATAAAGTTAGCCCCAATCTTGTGGGGGACCCTGCCCGCTAAACCTGCGGCCAGTGTGTTCCCTGAAAACAATGGGCCAGACACCCAAGGTTGGATCCCTGACAACTAAGGAGAAAAACACCAAGGCAACAACTTTAAATCAACCAGATAATGTCAGGAAGCCAGTTGTAGGTAGAGGCATAGGGTGGCTTGGGACGGGGTACTGCCAGGCCAGTAGGTAATGCCCATCATAGGATGGGTGTCAGCTTGATAATGTAAGTGTAATACACAAGTATTGAGGGTAAAACTTTAGTAACATAATATGGCAGATTAGGCGGCTCAAAGCCGTTCATGGCGTAGACAACTGAATAGAGGTTTATTCCCTGACAGAAGGCTTTGGTAAGGATGTTGCATTGTCTAAGGCTAACGGCAAGGTACAGTAGCGTAACTGTGGGGATCACGTAATTAGCCAAGTTGGAAGTTGGGCAAGATGACACCAGAGGTGTCCACAGGTTCAAATCCATTGAGTTGAGGTGAGTTGGCTCATTGTATGATATCCCTTTTGGTCCCTGTGGTTCAGGACCAAACTGAGCATAGGTTGGGTGATTGCCCCCTATCCTAAAGTAAGCTGTCAAGACATCTGTGAAGATGATGTAGTTCATCTTCTGACTTGGGGAGGGGTAATGGGTTTAGTAAGGTTACTTGCTTAGACTATATTGAGCAACTTGGGTTATTGCTGGTATGTTCAAAGCTACAGATATATGTTATCCTTGCCAATGTACTCTACCTAATCCTATGCAAGAGCACTACTGACTACAATATAATAGAACTTTGAAGATAATTACATTTATTGAAACTGGAGTACAATCTAGCCAGCGGCTGCAATCTATCCAGGTGTAACTAAGAACTTGTTTCCATCCTTTAAGGTATCTGTATCAATGTATACTGCAAAAACCCTTGTTCTTGCCCTTTCAGACAGTTCTCAGTGGCTACCTTTGAACTAGTTCCATCTTTGCTGGCTGCACTTATCCTGATTGGTTGTCCTTGGCATGTGTGCTGCTACTGGCCTTAGCAAGGCATGTATGGCACTTCAGCTACAGCTTGCACTCTCCTTGAGCTAGCCTAATGGCAGTTATCTATTGGCTGTATATTACATGCTTATTATTGCGCTGGGAAACTACACCATATTTAGTTGATGCTTATAAATGGTCCCTAATCTGTCCTCCTACATTGGAAGGTAGAATTCCGGTATTCCATTTGCAGGGCTTAATCAGTGATTTTTTTCTGAATGACAAGCCTTCTGCTTATTAATGCAATGGTTTGAATTAGGGATTATACACCGTATAATAGCAGAATACATCCAATATCAACTCATGGATTATCTGCCGTGTAATGCTGACCCAAACCAATAAGAAACCAATTATATGACATGTAATGCTGATCCAAACTTGCTATTTCCTAGCCATATGTGCATCACTTGTTTGATATACTCATATACGCCCATCAGGCTGGGTGGGGATGAGTTGATATCTGTCCAGTAGGATGGAAAGAGAGATATATGATTGATGATCTAGTTATTACACGGCATGTAATCAATGATAATCACTATATTGACTAACAATTATACGGCATATAGCTGCCATATTAATTATAATACACTAGTAATATAGGATGTATAATCATTACACTCAGTAGAATGATAACCTAGTGATCATACAGTGTGTACCTGATAAAGATCTGCATGCAATGATTATCCTGATCATTTGTGATCAATCAGCCTAATCTCACAGGCTAGGTAAAGGATTGATTAATGCAATAATAATGAGGAGGATACTCACTCAATGATAGCACAAACTATCATTGAGGGTTTTGTCTTTATTTATACTAGTGGACCTGCAAGGCATGGTTATTGAAAGGCATAGCATTGGGGAACTAAGAGTTTGAGTTGCATCTGTTATTTACTTTTCTGGGTTGGCTTGGGTGGCTGGCAACTGAGAAGGTTTGGCTGGATCTTGGTTTGCATTGGAATAGTGAAAGTTGGGCCTTTGTCAGGATTGACAATTTTTCTCTCTGGAAACCTGGGCCTGTGAGCGGGAATCAAACGCTAACCCTGAACCCCCCAGGCCGCCAGGCCTGTGGACTGCAGGATTGCCTGCCCACGTTTTTTGGGAATCAATCCCCTGCAAGCTGATACCAAGAATGTTAGCTCATGCAATGAAACAGGCCAAACCAAGGAAATTATTGCACCAAATGGAAGACTAATCACAGCGCCTAATGGAGGCACTGAAGCGGCAACTATTAGCTTCAGGAATTTGAAGTCTATACCAGTGGCTAATCAAGAGCCGTACCAGGAAAGAGGCACAAGCCCACAGCCCAATCCCATGACCACAACTCTAAAGCAAGATAATCAGGTAGCCAAATTGAAATTCTTGACCAATGAAAGAACTCCTGGGCCAAGTGTCATTTTTCTGCCTCTGGACCCAGGTATCCAGTTCTCCTGGCCCTGCCTTTCCCAATGCCCTGATGACCCCCCACAAAAAATGTTAAGTTTGGAGGTGGGGTGCTATATAGACCAAAGGACCCGGCTCTTCAAACTTATTACCATTTTTGAATAAAGATTATGTTATTTTGGCTTATACAGCTATTACCGTATTTTGTATTTGCCGTCTATCAGTTCAGCTCAAAATCTTCTGGCCCTTCTGCCCCACCACCTGCCATTTTATGTCCTCCTGGTATACCCTTTGGGCCCGTCTATTTCACTGACTACCATCTGAAACCCAAATACAAGAACTACACCCCAGAAAAGATACTCAAACTCAATTCTTTGGCCCGCATACAATCTGCTGTTAGATACAATCATCAAGGCTTGTGGATATTCTCAACACCAAAATTGTTTAGAGGGAAATTCAACTACCTTCCCACATATAATATACATATGGAACCGCCCATGACACCCAAACCTATGCCTGCTTCCTTGCCTGACCTCCCAGCTGACCATACCAGCAAGCTCTTTGGAATAGTGTACATTGCCCTCACAGGGGTGATAGACACTATCATACCAGCCGCTGGCCCGTGGTCTTGGGTGGGAAGTCTGTTTCTTACCTTCTAAAGTTAGCTTCTCTCTTGTAGTGGGCCCTGCCTGCTAAAACACCGGCCCAAGTTACCCCTGAAAATGTCGGGCCAGCTGCCCAAGACTGGATCCCTGACAGCCTTATTCATGCATCTAAATTCATTTACTAAAATTGGTGCATGATTTTCATTGTTGGAGAGCCTGTCAGTTCATTCCCCATTTGGTAAGCTCCCAAATTGGGCAGCAGTTCCTCCCAAGTTTGGCTTTGGGGAAATTGCCTTTCCTGGTTTCCCAATTTGGCTATTTCCCAAAGGAGTGGATGGGGACTGGCCTGCTGACATTGGAGGACAAAGGCTGGCTGACTCATGAGTGCCTGGTTTGCAGATGGCTTGCAGGTGGGGGTGGCAAGAGTGGCGGGCGCCTGCGCAGTGGCTGTGTGCATCTGCTCAATGACAGCAACTGTCTGCGCGTTGGCAGTGGGCAACAGCTTGGTGGTGGTGGTGTGTATCTGCTTGGTGGGCGCCTGTGTGTTGACAGTGGGCAACAGCTTGGCTGTGAGGGGCTTCTGCGTGGTGGCGGCATGTATCTGCTTGTTGACAGTGGGGCCCCGTACATTGACGGCAGGTGATAGCTTGGTTGTGGCGGGCTTCTGCGTGGTAGCGGCATGTATCTGCTTGATGGTGGCAGGGGCCTGCGCAGTGGTGGTGGACGTCTGCTTGGTGGCAGTGGGGGCCCGTGCATTGACAGCGGGCAACAGCTTGGTTGTGGCGGGCTTCTGCGTGATGGCAGCATGTATCTGCTTGATGGTGGCAGGGGCCTGCACAGTGGTGGCAGACGTCTGCTTGGTGGCGGTGGGCACCTTCACGTTGACGGTGGGTAACAGCTTGGTTGTGGAAGGCTTCTGTGTGGTGGCAACGTGTATCTGCTTGGTGGCGGCAGATGTCTGTGTGTTGGTTACACAACTATAAGTGTCATGAATATTACTGACAGTAAGATAGGGACCCCCTGAGTAAGGACCAAGGGCCAGAGTTGGGCACCATGGAGTCCACCATTCCTGCCAGAGTAATGTAGAGTACTTCAAATAGCTGGGTGAAGGTATTTTTAGCGGCAGCGGGCTCAATTTGGGCAGTTGGGCTGTGGGATCAGAGGTGGAGTCATGGGGACAAAGTAGGCGGGTAGATAACTGTACTTGTTTTTGAACAATCTTGGTGGCCTCACATACCACTTTCCTTCACAACCTATAGTTTTGGTCTCTCTAGTCCTTGCCAAGGGGTTGGTAATTAGTATGTTCTCCAAGTTGAACTTGGAGTAGGCAGGGTTTGGGGGTGTTTGATGAAATGCACTGGTTCAAAGGGTGCTCCAGGGGGACAGTATAGTGTTGGTAGTGGGTCAACAGGGTTGGTCACTAGAGCAGGTGGATGCCTTGTTGTCTACTTGACTAGAGTTGAGGTGGAAGATCACTAAAACTAATTAGGGTAAAGATTTATGAACCAGAGGTTCATAAATCTTTATTATCAAAAATGACAATATGGTCATCTCCCTACTGCCAGGGCTTTTATACCATATGATTTTGCTTCTTTGAATTGTTGAAACCGCAGGCTTGACCCGCCAGCAAGGTTCCAACCAAGCAGGTTTGTGACCCACAATCTGATTATCCGGTCACTCAAAGCCAGACTAGGAAGTCAACTCAAATTACCAAATCCAACAACATGAGCAGATGATGATCCTTTACAGTGGATACCTCAATTTGGCGCTTGACTCATTATCAGGATCAAGCCACCCCCCTTCTTCTATCCAGCAGTGTGAACACTAATCTTGTTCCTGTTATCCTTGATTCACATGAGCTATATAATCACTATCTCTCAATAAAGATTATTATCTATCTTCTAAATATTTTCCCCGTGTAACTCTGCTAAAACAGCACAGTTACAACATTGGTAGCACAGGTAGGTTCTCCATCCTACCTTATCTTGAAAAATTCCGCCTGTTGTCTGCACATGCTGCGGCCAACAAATCCTCAACAGAATCATGTCTGGCCTCCCGCCCAACTGGACTCCATATACTCCTGGTACCAAGATACCTGATGGTTTTGTCCTATACCAAAACACGGTAATCCCGCTACCCGCCTTCAACGCCATGTCTGCACAAGGTTACTTTCAGGCTCCCTCCTCAATGCCGCAACCAGCTGATGAAACCACCATGCCTGCCTATGTAGCGCAAAGGCTACAAAGCATTGCCTTGGAACCCTTTGCCGGGGCCAACAACGACAATGCTGTCACATGGATTCAGTCCGCCCAGAGCAAGCTGGCTCAGATGGAATGCCCACAGCAATTTTGGATTGCAGAGATTTCCATTTGCCTGACCCATTACGCTAGCACTTGGTGCAACAAATGGCACAAAGAGCACACTGACAAGAACTGGGATATCTTTAAGCAAGATTTCCTGACAAGTTTTGTGCTTAAAGATACAGCGCTCATGATCATACGTCAATTAAAGAACCTGACCCAGACAGGCACCATTAAAGAACTCACCTGCGCCTATAAGGAACTCTGTCTTTGCGCTCCATCCAACATGGCTTTTGACACCCCAGCCACACACCTCATGTACTACAACACCCTCAAGTTGCACATTGTTGTGAATACCGCTATTCACTGTGTTTCAATTTTGCCTTTGGTGAGCTATTTTGAGGACAAATTGCTCACTTTTGCTTTTGCCTCTCAAAATGAGTTGATGACTGAATCAGGAAATACAATTGTTTGGTTTCTTGATCCTGCGCAACTCACTTGCCCTACTAGTGCTAGTGGCAAGTGATCCTACCGTCCATGTACTGTTTTGTGATAAAGCTACACAGTATATATTCCCAATCTTTATACCCAATAAAATTTAAGTTCTATTCACATTTTTGTCTTTGTGTCTTCTGTACTTCCGCGCCTCTCTCTAGCCACAACTAGTAGAGATTATTCTTCCAGGGCCGCAAGGTAAACACATTTACCTTCCCTGTCATCTAACCAAGACTTAGTATGAATTCAATCCTAAGGTTAGGATTTCCTGTTGTGCGTCTGTGCCACGCCTCAGAACACGACACA
>QTSX02006831.1:0-21216 GCA_014839935.2 Entomophthora muscae
AATAAAAACACAAAGAATTCAATTTAATTAAAAAAGGCCATCCCACAAAAGTGATTCAAAATTTGGACCAAGGATTTGACAATCCCGCATTTTTACGTTTAGGTTATGAATTTAAAGTAGGTTAAATACATTTTAAACACCTAAAGACAAGTATTGAAGTGTATTTCCTTTGCGCATTGAGTGCAGGCTTTATTTCTGAGGTTAATAACAGAATGCCACAATTAGTGCCACTTGCCTCCATTAGGCAAGGCACATGAAACTGGTTGTTTTCTTGCACAGCTCTTTCTGGTGTGCCTCTTCTCTCTCCTCCTTTTGGCAAGTACTTTAGTCAATGCCTCCTTTTCTCTGGTGTCAATTCCATTGCCCCATACTATATTAACATATCACTATCAAATAAAATACCAGTTCTGTCTTATTTACTTTTATTCTTCTGTCTTAACCAAGGCTGTCACTATACCAACAGCAGGTATAGTATTAAGAAAAAGAGTAGTATACTAACTAATTGTAGAATTCAGCACCCAAGCTGCATATTTTATAGCACCCATGCTTTAATTGTTGATAATTTTAATTTGCCAGCTAGTGCTGATCATTATCCTGACCTAGAAATCAACTTCTTAACCCAATTTTCAGTCATTAAGACTGGTCTTTATTTCATTTCTTAGGCTTGATCAACCGTCTTAGTCCCTACTTTACACCCTATAAACTTTTAGGAACTTTAGTATGGTTATTGTTTCAAACACTACTTACCTTTTTATATTTAACCAACATTAATATTCTTGGGTTGAAGGCTTTAGTTTACCATAATTTACCCCAAGCCCTTAGACCTTACAGGTAAAAGCAATCATTTAACTTTAGACAAGTTTTGAAAGTACCTGTGGCCTTCTTGAAGGCAGCAATGCATTTCCTAAGTTTGATGATTATGAGACACTTTTGTGCTGGAGATAAACTATTTAAACTTTGGAGTGCAATGTGTAGTGATATCTGAATGGGTGGCAATGGGCATTTGCACCTGGGTGTAGTATTCAGTGACCTTATTAAATACCTTCTACACCTTTTTAGTGAGGTAGAATTCTCTTCTTCTTCCTCTATGTCTCCTTGTCAGGAATGAATTATTAAAATAAAATTCCATGAGCCACTGGAACTTCAAACCATTGACTACTCCAATTATCTTATCATTTATCCAAGAACCAGAAAGAGACAAGATAATTCATAAGACAAGAACAGGAGTGAAGAACCATAAGATTTATTGAAGCACCATAAGGAGAATGATGGATAAGGGTTAAGAGAAAGGAAAAGGTAATTCATACTCATCAATTCTTGAATAAGAGGAGTAAAGGATGCTACAAGAGATACATAGCATTTTGAAGGTATATTGGAATATGTAACAGTGGTTTCAGAGATGGCACCAATTGATTCCTCTTGGTCTCAGCTTTCAGTAATGCCTTTAAACATTAAGATTGGTTCTCTAGCCACAGAGATATGATTTTTCGAGGATCATAATTATGCACAAGAAGGAAGATAGTTTGATAAGGGTAATTGGACTGTGAAAGCACTTGGAAATGGCACAATTGAATCAAGTTAATATAAAAACCTAATTAAAATCGAGTTCGAACATGATAAAATCAAGTAAATTGATATAAAATGTTGTCAGGATTCTGAATCCTGGCACCTCTTCATACACACAAGGATCATATAAAGTATCAATTATAACCCCAAGCTTCTTACAAATACTTTCACTAGGTGCATTTTTGTGGTATTCAGGTGGTTATACAAGACAAATTTCACAACTAATTTTTATTAACACTTTTCTTAATGTGGTAATATTTTGAGCCTTTCTGGTAAGCTTTGGGACCTCAGGATTGATGATCATGGCTCTCCCAGTATAAACTACTTGGCTCTTTGTTTGGGTTGACACCCCCTCTTTTCTGAATGTGCTGTTGACAGTTCCATTATTCCATGTACAAAAGCTCTGTTGATAGACCTCCTGGGAGCCACAGCCTTGATGCTCTCTGCTGGTGTCAGGGATCCAGTCTTGGGCGGCTGGCCTGCCGTTTTTGGGGGTAACTTGGGCCGGGGTTTTTGTGGGCAGGGCCCACCACAAGAGAGGAGCTAACTTCAGAAGGTAGGAAGCAGACTTCCTCACCCAAGACCATGGGCCAGCGGCCGGTACAATAGTGTCCACTACCCCTGTAAGGGTGATGTACACTATACCAAAAAGCTTGCTGGTATGGTCAATTGGAAGGTCAGGTGAAGAGGCTGGCATTGGTTTGGGTGTTACAGGCGGTTCCATGTAGATATTGTAGGCCAGGAGATAGTTGAACTTTCCTCTAAACAGTTTGGGTGTAGAGAATATCCACAGGCCTTGGAAGTTGTATCTAATACCAGATTGGATGCAGGCTAATGGGTCAAGTTCAAGGATTTTCTCTGGTGTATAGTACTTGTATTTGGGCTTCAAGGGATAATCAGTGAAGTGAACAGGCCCAAAGGGTACACCAGGTGGACAGGAAACTGCGGGCAGTGAGGCAGAAGGGCTGGAAGATCTTGAACTGAATTTATAGACAGCAAATACAAAATACAGCAATAGCTGTACAAGCCAAAGTAGCATAACCTTTATTCAAAAATGGCAATAAGTTTGGAGCGCAGGGTCCTTGGGTCTATATAGCACCCCACCTCCAAACTTAACATTTTCCATGGGGGGGTCATCAGGGCATTAGGAAAGGCAGGGTTGGGGGAATTGGGTACTTGGGTCTAAAGGCAGCAAAGTGGTACTTGGCCCAGGAGTTCTTTCATTGGCCGAGAATCCCAATTTAGCTACCTGATTATCTTGCTCTAGTGTTGTGGTCATGGGGCCGGGTTGCAGGCTGGTGCCTCTTCCTTGGGTTGGCTCTTGATTGATTGCTGGTATAGACTTCAAACTCATGAAGCTAATAGTTGTTGCTTTGGCGCCTCCATTAGGTGTTGTGATTGGCACTCCAATCTGTGCAATAATTTTCTCAGCTTGATCTGTTTCACTGGGTGGGTCATCATCTTCAGCATCAGCTTGCGGGGGCTTGACCCCAGAGAAATGCAGGCAGGCAGTCCTGTGGTCCATAGGCCTGGTGGGCGGGGGGATCCAGGTTCCAGGTTTGATTCCTGTTCTTGGGCCTGGGGTTCAAGAGGAGAAGAATTGTCAATCCTGACAGCTGGGTGCACTTGCTTGTTGCTAAGGAAGCATAAAGTTTTCTGTGATGTAAATGAATATCCCTGTATCCTATTTTTAAAATGGTATATCCTTTAATTTCTAGACTACTTTGTATACCAAAATTATTACATCCTCTTTTGTGCTATTGGTCTTGGTGTACTGGGTTGTTGTATTTGGCATATCTAGCCCCAACCTTGCCATTGTTTTCAATTTTAAGCTGTTATTTTAATTCTGTACAGGGTTTACCCCAAAAAGGTATTAAGAATAATTGTATTCAGCATCTGTTTCAGATTGAATTTGTTGATTTAGACAGATCAGCACTGAGATGATAAATGACATGATTTGTTTGTATTTCTTTTCTGTGTGCTGCTGATCTGTTATGATATTTCCCTTATCTTCATCTGCAAGTTTTTCACCTTATTATGTGGCTGTTGTGGGCCTGCTCAAAACAGCAGGCATGATAAAAATTCTGGGTGTGATTTGGTTTGTTGGAATCTTGAGATCCTAATCTTACTGTGTGACTTTTGCACGTTGTGTGCTTGATATACATGTTGAGTATTTGATTTGCCTGTTAAATCCTAGATTTTTGTTAATACCTATTAAATTATGAATTTGATGGTATATTTTGTTCTATGGGCAGCTTTATTTTTCTCTAATCTGGCTTTGACTTGTCCATATCAACAGCTGGGAAAAACACTGCAGTTTATTAGTAGAGCACAACAATTTCTACAATAGTGCTGTGAAGTTTTCATAAGAAGAGTTTATGGATTAACTGTTATGGTATAGTCCAGTTAGTTGTGTTATAAATGACTTGATGGCCTTTTTCAGTTAGTATTGTAGCAGCTCTCAAAGAACATGGTGCTAAGTGAAATTAACTAAACTGTAAACAGAATCAACTTGGATGCAAATAGAATTGATGTATCTCAGAACATAATAGAAGTGAACCTGAATTAGTTGATAACCAATGTAAACTCATTTTCTTTTGATTTTGTTTACATCTGAGTTAATTTTTTTAGAGAGGAGTTACTTTTGCTGAGAGCCATAGCTTTGAAAACTACTGTATTTTTTAAAGGGAACAAAATTTTATTTGAGTTCAAAGACAGGGTTTTGAAAACTACTGTGTAAAGGCTATCTTAAATCACTGGGTGCATCATGTGATATTTTAAAATGATATATGGTATATTATCAGGGCCTCTCTGACCAATTGATCTTATAATCTTTAGAGTGAAAAAAGAGTTTAAAGCAATAGAATTTGTTATATTAAATTTTAATGTGTATTTTTTAGATCTCTGATGGATAGAGCATACATTTATTTCTGGGAGCTACAGAGTTAAATTGGCCTATTGTGCTCTTGGGGTTGCTTCAAACAAGTAAAATGGTTGTCATTATATTTGGTGCTTACTGTAAATTCAGAACCTAAACATAAAAAGTGGGATTGTTGAATCCTTGGTCAAAATTTCAAATCATTTTTATGGGCAACTCAGCTGAGTGAAAATTAAAAGATTTAATAAAATCAACGACAACAGCACCCATATTGACACTTTGTTGACATGGTCACTGTCAACTCAAAACTCAAAATCTCCTTTGTTTTTTGCTAGTCATACTAGCTTAATTCCCATTTTTTAAAGCGTTCAGGGGTGCAAACCCAGAAAACACTACAAAATTGTGGCCATTTCAACACAATTTAATATTAAGCTTAATTAAAATCTCAATTTAACCCAATTTTTCCTTTACTTTTACTAATAAAAATTAGTTTATTTTTTATTTTTTTGTGACAAAAAAGTGTCAATGTCAATACTTTTTAAGCCAAACTTATTTTTAATAATGAAACTGAAACATCTACAACAAAAAAATAAGGTGTGGATCTAAAAATATTTACCAATACATTAATATATTGAAAAAGGCATTGTGCATATAGCTGATTGTTGAAAAGTTCATCTTATAAATTTATCTGTGGCACTTATTCTGGCTTTAATTTATTAAGTTGATTGGTGGCTGATTGTAATCCAATAATTTCAGCGTGAGTTACTATGTAAGTTACTATAGAATTTATTATCAAAAATAATGTTGACACTCAGAAATGTTTTCTATTTGCTTGTGATTATTTGCCAAGGTGGATTTAAGAAAATTAGGGTGGAACAATTAAGCCTAAATTACTATGCCACCTCCTATTGAGAATGTAGTAAGTGACAAAGTCAACACTTTACCCTTTTCATTTCTGAATATAACTTTATTAAGAACTTTATATAAGTGCTATGGTAAAAAGTCATATCAAAACTACCCAAATATTATTTTTAATAAAGAAATAAAGAACTTTGATAATTTTTAACTTATTTTCATATTTTTTAATTTTATTATGTGAACAAAATAATACAGAAACCAGTTAACATTTGCTTGTCTGCTTAAATTTAATTAAGTGTACTATGTTTTTTCATTGTAAATTTTCAAAAAATGTTGACAGTGACAATGTTGTCAAAAATAATGTCTACAATTTTTCTAATTGTCAGTGGGAATTCAGCTTTTTTTACTAGTCAATACTCATAATGTCAACACTTTTCATTTCTCACATATAAAGCTTTATGTTTTACATAATAAAATCATCTGATTTTTTTAAGTTGTTGTAATTTTAACTTTTCTCTTTCATATTTTCTAATTTATAAAATAAAAATTATATATGAATATAATGTTTTTACATAAATCTCTTAACTTTTAACTTGTTATTTATAACTTTGATAAAATAAAAACTTATACAATTTTTTTTAATTTTAAATATCAATAAAAGCCATATAAAGTTTACTTTTTATATATTATGCTTTTTAAGTTGTTTTTTTTGTTGTTTAAATACAAAGCTTTACCTTAGAACTTTTAGCTTATTATTTTAGGACAAAAATACCTCAAAGCAACAAAAGAGTACCAAGCGTCTCTCCAAGGCCCCCAAGACTCCTAAGAAAAGCCTTCATCATCAAAAAAAGCCAATCCTAAGCCCTTCCATAGCCTTTCTCAGAGACCTCTCCTGAGCCCTCCCCCAAGAAAAGCCCCGCTCACTCCACTGGGGGAGAGAAAACTGATGTTTTACTTGCTGACCACAGTTTCTATAACCCAGCTTCTGATGAGGAGCCTAATAAGAAGCGCTGTCACGCCAAGAAGTCCCCTCCCAAGGGTAAGTATCCTACACATGAGGAGCAACAAAACGTCCCCCTTCTGCTTCCCCCAACAAACTCCCCTCCTTCTAGTTGTCATGGTATGATTCCAAGCCCTGGCCTGATTGCTTCCCTGGCTTTTGCCATGCTCCTGCTGGCCCCTGGGACCCTCTGTTGGCCCACAACATCTGCAATGTTGACGGCAAATTCAAGGTTCCTTATTCCTTGCCTAAGTATTTTCTTATTATGAGTGTAAAGGGTGGGCCAGCCATGGTAGCCAATGGTTATATTTTCTCTTGTAGTAACGCCAACTGGGGCTTCAAGAGCCGCCACTATACCTGTGAGGACTGCTCCTGCCCAGTGCGGCTCAATACTGAGCGCTGGGACTTGGTCTAAACAATTAAGGGTGAGCACAAGTGCATAATGCCAAATACCACCATAGCCTGCCTCCTCAAGTGATATCTTGTCCAGGTGATGCCCACCTCCAAATATCTTTCTGCCACCCAGCTGACTGTGCTTGCTTGCAAGTACCTATCCCCAACCAGCCTCAAGAGGGTGCCAACCCACAGTCAGCTAGTAAAATTTGTTAGTGATAGGCGCCAAGCCCTCAAATCCCTGGCCAAGAGCACCACCACAATCAAAGAACTGATCCTTACTGATGCCCTCAAGAAGACAGAGGATAGTGAGATGTTCCTGCTCCATGGAAATGGGCAGAAAGTGGAGGATAGGATCATAGCCTACACCACAACCCAAAACCTGGAGCAGCTCAATACTGCTATCACCTGGCTGTGCAACAGCACATTTGCAACCTTCTCCACCCTATTCAAGTAGCTTTGGGTCCTGCATGGGCAGTTCAATGACCAGGTTATCCCCCTTGTGTTCTTTCTCATACCTGATGCCAAGACAGAAGTCTACACCAGAGCCTTCAAATTTGTCTGGTATGCTTTAAGTTTCCCTCCCATCAATATTCTCCCCCTCCCTCCCATGCCACATGTGACAGAAATAGAGAGATAATAAGAAGTTGTCTCTATGTGGTGGGGAATCACCCACCAAATCCACATATAGTTAATGATTAACCACCAACACAGCTTAGGACTTTTTGTGAAATTTCCAAATTAGATACTAGGGTTAAGTAAAATAATTAACCCTAACAAAAAGAGCCCAAGATAAATGGCCTGTTAGAGAATCAGAGTGTCTTCAGCATAAAATTCAGGACATTGAGATAGCACCAGTTTTATAGCTTTGACAGTAGGAGGAACAGCTCCAAGATTGGCAGGCATTGAATTATAATTTTGAGGAAGCAACAAAGAAGTACCAACAGCAGGCCCCCATCTTCCCATAATTATCCGGCTAAGTATTAAGTTGTATGGAATGTAGCGCAAAAGGCCAACTACAGGATGCATTTGAAAAGTAAATTAGAACTAGGGATAAAGGATTTTTATTGAGTAAAATTTTGGGAGGACTCAACTCTTAGAGTTGAAACAGTGAAAAAAATTCAATATATATCAAAATTTGACTAAGCAATACCACCTGAATCCTGGGCTCCAATTCCTTCCAATTTTTAAAGTCAGTATCTTTACCAGTTTGCAAAGAAACCTTGTGTGACCAGCTTCTGATGACCATGCTGATTAATAAGCTCATATCAGGTGACCCTCAAATTACGTCAATTTATCAACATCAGTTTGCAAGGGGGAATCAGATCCAGTTGGTGGACTGGAGCAGCTGTAATCCATTTTCAATCAACTGTTTGATTCAAATCTGTTAAAGTGGTCAATTCTGTTAAATGTTTTCTGAATTTTGAGCCTTCCTACTTGGCTGAATAATTCCTGGCATTATGGAATCCACCATGACATTACCCTCTGATTTAGCCCAGAGCACAATACCGCTATCCAGGAGATGGGATAAGGAGATGTTCTTGTGGGAAGGCAGGAGTTTTATTGCTGCTAAAGTAAGATTGGGATGACCAATGGCAGTGGTATTGCGCTCATAGAATTCTTGGATCAGACCTGGGGAATTAGAACAATCATAATGAGGAACCCAGAAATATTTGGAATTGGGATAGCCTTTCCAAGACACCAAATATTCCAGTTGACATTGGTTCTTGTGGGAGGCCAAAATACAATTCAACTCATACTTCAATTCTCTTTCCACAAGAGTTGGTTGTGAAGAAGCAGTCTCAGTGCTGTTAAAGGGGGTAAGTAGACATTCATGGAAGGTATAAAGTATCTTAAAGGATGGGGGTAAATCTAACTAATACACAGAGGGACCAATTTGACTTTCAACTTTGAAGGGGCCCACTTGCCTAGGACCTAACTTGCAACAGGAAACCTTCAATTTCATATTGTGGGCATCCACCATGACTAGATCACCTGGCCTATAGGTAGGACCTTCTTGGCGCTTGCAATCTGCGTATTCCTTGTAAGTTATCTTGGCAGCAGCAAGAGTAACCTGGAGCTCCTGATGAACCTCTCTTCAATGCAGCAGCCTGATCAGTTGCAGCTTCCACATTGCTTATCAAACAAGGACCTATATTGGAAGAATGGTTATAACCCACATTGGCATAGAAGGGTGATACTTGAGTTGTCATGTGAGGGGTGTTATTTTATGTGAACTCTACCATGGGTAGATTATCACACCAGTCATCTTGTTGTGCATTAGTGTAGCAACGTAGGTAGACCTCCAAACTTTGGTTTACCCTCTCTGTTTGTCCATTGAATTGGGAGTGGAAAGCCGTGGAACGGCACAATTTGATACCTATAATCCAGTGAAAGCTTCCCAGAACTGAGCAATAAATTGAGGCCCACAGTCACTTACAATCTCCATTGGGATGCCATGTAGGGAGAAGATTCTATTCACAAATAACCTAGCTGTCTCCACCAAAGTAATTGTGGTTGAGCAAGGTACAAAGTGCTCCATTTTTTGAAACAATCTACCACCACCATGATTGTGTTAAACCCATTGGAATTGGGAAGTTCACCAATAAATCCACCAACACAGGCATCCAGGGTCCTGCAGCCGGCTGCAGTGGAACCGGTAAACCAGTAGTCTTGTTCCAGCTTGCCTTAGATTGAACACATACCAGACAATCACAAAAAAGCTGCTATCTGCACTGTCAAACCTTTCCAGGAAAACTGGCGGCGGATTAGTTCCACTGTTTTGTTTTTCCCTGGGTGGCCTACCGTTGGACAGGTGTGATGAGTCTCCATGATTTGTCCCAAAAAGTTCCTTCTGGAACCCACAAGCAACCTTGATGATATAGGACTGTACCTATATTATAATAACCCTGAGGCTGACCCACTGAGTTTGCACATGCTAGCTCCAATAGTCTATCATAACCTTTGGACAGAGGTTGCAGGAACTTAACTTTGGAATATAAGTCCAGGTCTGCGCCCTCAGTTAAGGACATGGTGACCAGCGTAGCAGGTGGAGGCAATACAAAAGGAACCATAGCCTTGTCTAGAATCATATTGTGCGTATTGAAATTAACATCTATACCAATATCTGGGAGATGGGAAGGATTTCTTCTCAACACATCTGCTATTTGATTATTGGCTCCCTTGATAAACTTGTAGCAGAATTTGTATCTTGTCAGATTACTGTGCCATCTGGATTGGTGACCTGACAAAACCCTGGGTTGGCAATAGTGCAGGAGAGCTTTATGGTTGGTCCTTACTAAAAATAGATAACACGCCAACATGAGATGGTGATGCTAATGATTCAAAGATTCCACAACCGCCAACAATTCCTTGTCATAGATCATGTAAATGTGTTCACAAGCCTCCATCTTCCAGGAAAAGTACCCCACCAGTCTTTCAACACCATTGTTGACAGTTTTTAACAACACACCAGCCACAGCATATTTGGATACATCTGTAGAAACCACAAAAGGAAGCTCTGGGTCTACATGTTGTAGAGCTGGAGAAGATAACAAAAGAGCCTTGACCACTGCAAACGCTTCTATGCACTCAGGTGTTCAGACTAACGTAGTTCTCCCACTAGCTGAATAAAAGGGGGCTTCCACCTCAGACAAATGAGGGGTAAACTTTTACAATAAGGTACAAGTACCCAAGAAACTGCAAAGTTGGGACACTGTCATAAGAGTAGCATACTTGAAAACCTCTGCTTCCTTGTCAGGGGCAATAGTGTGTCAGGGATCCACTCATTGGAAAGTCTCTCTCCAATGGAGTGAAGGAGAGCCCCTAAGTTGAATTTGACTAGAGTGTACCCTACTAGAATACCTATCATTAACATGTACAAGAAGTGACCAAATAGGAGGAATCTCCTCAGGAAGGGAATGAAATGGTTTAAGAGATAATGGACACTGGTATATTCCAAAACTAACCAGGGGGCCTTGGGATAAATAATGGGGGGAAATTGTGCTGTTTCTACATAGGGGGTATGGCAACAACGTGGACCAAAACAATAAAAAATGTAATCTTCTGGTTTATTGGTGGGGGTAGGTTCAGGAGTTTGGATGTTCACATTGGCTTGCCCATAACTAATTAACACACAAAAAATCCATACAATGAGGATGAGCTTCATGTTGTTGGAGGAGAGCCTTTTTTAGATCTACTAATCAATTTTTAGAAGTTTTTGAAAATATAGATTTATTGGCTAAGATAGGAATAAAAAGTTGTTGGAGAAATTTGCTCAGATGGAGTTGTTTAGCTTAAATACTGAACTCAAGTGAAGGAGGGGGCATAGTGGTTACCAGGTGATCCTGCAAGAGTAATTTGATAAGTATTGCCTTGCAGAACTGCAGCAGGCTGCAGCCTGCAATGCAAGAAGAATTAGTTGGGGTATTATATTGTAGTATTGTACTTCACCATGATTGGGGTTGATTTATGGGGTTGGATGTGATGTACTTCTCTGGCTTGGTTGGCCTGCTATCTTTGATTGGCTTCCTAGGTCTCTGAATAATTGATTGAGTTGGTTTTTGCATTTAATTTTGGTTTAATTCACTGTATTTTATGTACTAGAGCCAATTTTAAATGCTGTATCAATATTCCTGTTGTCTTGCTCATCCTTTGGAGTATTGAAATTTGAATTTAAATAGAATTTATGTAGCAATTTTGTTTTTACGCTTGCTTTTGCTTTTGCATTTGTTATTAATTAAAAAACATATTCATTAATCAATTTTGAATGTGCATTCAAACCAATCAATTAAATTATTTGATTATTGTTGTTGGTTTCTAATTTTGCATTCAAAAATGAAAATTCTGGTTTCTTAATTGTACCCATAGTCCCAAAGTTTGGTCTGCTATTTGTGTAAGAGATGAAATCCCCTACATAGTGTGACCATCCTCAAAGATAATATTACCCCAAAAGGTAACCTTACATTTAAAGAATTCACACTTACTCTTCTTGATGATCAAGTTAGCCTGGGGGATACACTCTACAACTACTGACAGATGGGCTTTGTGAGTCTCTTCATCCAGATAAAACACCAAGATGCCGTCCATGTACACAATGGCACATACAACCAGGAGATCTCCCAAAACTGAGTCAATTAACTGCTGAAAGCAAGCTGGGGTGTTCTTCAATTTAAAAGGCATAACGCGGAACTGAAAGATACCCTTCTTTGTTCTGAAAGCGTCAATCACTCCATTCCTTCTGCAATCCTAATCTTATTGAATGAATTAAAGATATCAAGTTTTGAGAATATCTTTGCCTTCTCAACACACCAAGAAATTTGTGCTTCTAAAGGCAAAGGGTAGGGATTGGGGATTGTGATGTTGTTCAAATTTCCATAGTCAATACAAGGTCTAAGAGACCCATCAAATTTTTAGACAAAAAAATGGAGAGCAAATCAAAAAGCCTTTTTGAAGATGCATCCCTTAGCCAACATGTCACAAGTCCACTCTTCCAAGCATGTGTCCTCCTTTAAAGTCAAAGGGTAAATAGGAGAAGCAATACAAATCAGATCAACAGTAGCTTTAAAGTCAAAGTCAAACTGATTATTCTGGGAAGAACCTCACCCCTGGTGTCTTCAAATACCGTAGACTAAGGCTGAAGGCATGCTGATAAGTCTGAACTCACAGGAGTAGGAACAGGAACCAGCTGAATTGTCAGTGACAACTTCTCTAATTCCAACATATTCAACAATGGTATATGAATGGTAATGCCAGAAGAGTGGTCCATTTGCAATGCATTTCACTTAAGCAGAGTCAATACATTATGGTCCTATCACCATCCTACTCCTAAGATGATAGGGTACAGAAGAGTAGAGTATATGGAAAACCATGTAGTAAAAGATTGACCTGCGACTACAAATGTCACTGGTTTCTTGAGTTGAAAAGAGGGGAACATTTGACGGTTTCCACCCCTAACTAACATTCTAGGATGATGCTTGAGTTGTAACAAAATGGCAGCCTCAACACTCATGAAATTCCCAGAAGCACCAGCGTCCAACAGAATTGCAGGCCAGAAGATATTTTGACCATTATCAATGCTACCATAAAACAAGAAGTAACCAGAAGTAGATTTATTTGCTGCAAATGAAGCAACCTCATCAGGATCTTGCTTCTCTTTGGCAGTACAGACAGCAGCTAAGGAAGCAGGATGCTCCTGGAAGTAACTCTCAATCATTTCTTGGA
Organism: Entomophthora muscae; assembly: GCA_014839935.2. NCBI lineage: Eukaryota > Fungi > Entomophthoromycota > Entomophthoromycetes > Entomophthorales > Entomophthoraceae > Entomophthora > Entomophthora muscae. The sequence goes on from QTSX02006831.1 coordinate 12,918, forward strand.
CAGCAGCTGGAAGAACAGGATGATCACAATCAATGGGAACAAGGGGCAACTCTTTGGACATAACCACAGAAGGCTTTGCAGGTATGACATGCTGAAGCATTGCCAAGGAACTATCAAATCTGGACACCACTGGGACCTCATTTACATTGACAGGTTTTTTCACCACTGCCAATTGCAATTGAGAAGAAACACAGGGAGAACAATCCCAACTCTGGTGGAGGAAACCACCGCAGAACAAGTCCCAGAAAACCAGGACAAGCAGCAGGTTTGGCTTTGATTTCCAACGTACCTTGCTTGGAAGTTGACAGATTTGAGACCAGAGAAAGAATTTGGCTTACCAGGGTCTCAGTTGTGGTTAACAGGGAATCCAAAACTGCCAAATCCTGGGCAGTCTGTTCAACTGCTAACCACAACGCTGAGAGTTTATTCACCTCAGGAACATCAATTGTACAGCAGTAGGCAAGAAACTGAGGAAGGAATATCAAAAGCAAAAGTAGTACCCTGTTGGAAGGTGTACAGCTTACAATATACTTTGAGCTCCTCAATAGATACACACAAATTTTTTAACAAAGGTAAAGAGATGCACTTATCAGTTAAAACACGTGGATTGAGCTTCACCGCAGACAACAACCATTCACAAGCATCCTCAAAAACCTTTGTCATCAGATGGTAAACTTGGGATTTTTGACTAAGGCTTGAACCAGAATATAATGATAATGCTTATAAAACTTCACAAAAAGTTCATCAGTGGGTGAAGCAGGAAAATAATCCAGACGCCAAAATGACATGACACAATAGAAATAGGAAACAGAAGATCCAGTCTCAACAACTGCAACCAGAGATGGAAACCACAAATTAAAGAAAAGCCCAAACTGGAAGTTCAGAAAAAACTGATACAAATAAACATGGTAAACGCAGATATCTTGATGGAGCAGGAGAAAAGAAACACAAATCCATGACAAACTGCTTCTAAAAACTCAGACATAGAAGAGTTGAGTAATTTGACAGAAATTGCAGGATAATATGAAGCTGTTTCTGAGAGATGGGGAATTACCACCAAAATCCACATAGAATTAATGATTAACCACCAACGTGGCTTCAGATATCTTTTTATAAAATTTCCAATAGTAATACTAGGATTAAGTAGAACAATTAATCCTAACCAAAGTAGCCCAAGATAAATTGCCTGAGAAAGCATCAATGTATCTTCAGAATAAAATTCTGGACATTGAGAGGCAACACAATTTTCAGTTTTCAGAATGAGGGGAGCTCCAAGATTGGCTTGCATGAAATTAACATTGGGCAGCACCAACAGCAAAGTTTCAACTGCAGGGCTACAGCTTTCAGAAATTATTTGGTTGAGAATTAGATTGTACGGAATATATATTAACAACCCAGAAACAGGATGCATTTTTAAAAGTAAATTAGAACTAGGGATAAATGATTTTTATTGAGTAAAATTTTGGGAGGACTCAACACTTAGAGTTGAAACAGTGAAAATTATTCACTATATATCAAAATTGACTAAGCAGTACCACCTGAATCTTGGCCTCCTATTCCTTCCACATTGTAAAGTGAGTATCTTTATCAGTTTTCAAAGAAACTGCCAGGATTTCAGGATATTGATTAATTAACAGTTTCAACAAATTAACACAGGCCAGCAGTTAATTGCTCTTAGGAAGGGTTTTAACAAAATAATGCAGGCTGCGGGTTGTGGGATCAGTGATCAAATCATATCCTGGCATAAACATACTCATGCATTACAATTAATTAATGGTATATGCAATTACCGCTCATTAATTAATCCACTTTAATCACCACCTCAAACATGCTTCCCATAATAATTACTATTCTAAAACTTTAAATGAATCCTAGAACAAGAGGGCTGTCATATGGACTGTCATCTGCATTATTTTGCAAGAGTCCAACATGAATTGGGCCATCAGGCCAACTACTCTTTGATAAAAGGCTTTGAGCCTATTGTATTAGAGTAGCTCTGATTAAGTGAAACAATCATCTCTGTGAACTAGTAGCTGTCACTGGCTAGCTAGCCCTGGAAGTGGCCCAGGTAGACAGAAAGAATACCAATCTGTGGAAGATGTCAATTTAGCCTTCCATTAAAACCAACCCAAAAAGGCTGGGCCTCCTGCTGTGTTGCCCTAATGCTACTTCAGTCTCCTTTAGCGCCGTGAGCTAACTTGGATAAAACGCGGGCAGGCAGGACGCTTTAAAGCCAGTCCCTTAGAATAAAAGACTGATGAATTCTTAACAACTTGATGATTGATCCAAGTCTTAATTACTCAATGTGATCCTCTCTTTAGAGTTTATTAGTGGAGAACAAAAGATCATACTGTTTCCATACAGTATTAAACCCTATAGTAAAATGTAGAGACAACAACTTATGATCCTATATCCAGAAGTAGGAAGAACTGTCCAAAATCCTTTGAGCCTTGAGCTCTGTCAGACTTGCTACTTTGGATGGCAACAAAATCTTCTGGTCCAAAAGTTACACCAAAGTCACAGGCTCTCTGTACTTACCTAATGTTAGAAGACTTAGGATATCATCTGGAGGATGATAAAATACCATGGTCTGCAATTTTCTGACAGAAACCTTGAGTGACTAGTTTCTGATGACCATTCTGATTAATAAGCTCATATCAGGTGACCCTAAAATTACATCAATTTATCAACATCAGTTTGCAAGGGGGAATCAGATCCAGCTGGTGGACTGGAGCATCCATAATTCATTTTCAATCAGCTGTTTGATTCAAATCTGTTAAATTTGTCAATTTTGTTAAAGGTTTTCTGGCTTTTCAAGCCTTCCTACTTGGCTGAATAATTACTGGCATTATGGAATCTATCATGACACCACCAAAGCAAACCCTTCCTCTGCCAAGAAGGATGAGTCTGCCCAGGCTGCTGAGCAGCTAGCTTATGCGCGCTCACCTTAGCCAAAGGTTATAATAATGAACTTTGAGCAAGATCAGTTCAAAGTCTTTGAGGCCATCTTTAATAGAGAAGTCCAGGACTGCTTCTTCCATTTTATACAGGCTCTCATCAAAAATCTCAAGAGCAAGAAGGACCTTTTTGAGAAGTATCTCAATGATGGTAAAGGAAAGTGCTGCTTTGCCATCACCCAGTTTGTTGCCTTGAATTCTTTGAAGCTGGAGCATACTGTGATTGGCTTTGAGGCTCTCCTGGAAGATTCTTACATCAATAAGCACTCCATCATATTCAAGGGCTACCTTGATTACTTTGAGAGTCAGTGGATAGGAAAGAAGGTGACTGCCTGGAGAGGGAAGAGCAGGGCCACAGCGCCATGGAGCTGTCAGAGTGCCTGTCTTAAGGGAGAGATAAAGACCTCATCCAGCCTGAAAGTGTGGCACAAACACCTGAAGGTAAAGTTTGGGTCCAAACCCAAGTACAACAAGTTCTGACAGAAGCTGTAGGAGGAGCAGGCCCAGAATGGTTCCAAGTTTTGTGACCTGGCCAACCAGGTGGCCCCCAAGAAGAGAAAGAGTAAGGAGAAGAACTATCAGGAGGACGTCCAAAAGGTGGTCAAAAAGAAGTATAAGGTGGCAGAGATCAAAAAGTACCTTGAAGATATAGCAACTGCTCTTGCTGGTGGCTTCAATTACCCCAGTAAACTTTGCTTTTCCTGGATCCTTTTTTTCATTTTTATATTTATTTATTTTTTTGGATAGTACTAATCTTTTTAGGTATAAATGGTAAGTTTTAGATACAGTTTCAATGTGGTTTTGTAAGAAATATCTTATGTTCTGTTAATTTATCTTTAAGCTATGAGATATTTTCAGTTGTGCTTATATAAAGTAAATTAATTAAATGTAGAATTTTCTTATATTTTGTATAACTTGTGCTATTGTGTTTACCTTTATTTTTTTCATTGGAATTTTAATTTTTATGGGAATAAAAAATATTTTTATAATAAGTAATATTTTTTACATAGTAAATTGAAAAATATTTGCTTATATCTCTTTATTCTTATTACTTATAATATTTTTTATTGTTTTTTGAATTCTCTGGGGTTATTTCAGTATAATAATGTATTTTAAAAAATATTCTTTATATTAAAAATGTTTGGGGTAAAGTGTTTTTGTTAATTAAAAAAGTGTAGACATCCAGAAAACAACATTAAGTAAAACCAGGCCAACACTTTACTATAGTGTCAACATGGCCACTGTCAACATTTTTAGTATCAACATGGGCGCTGTTGCCTCTTAGTTGGTTTTAGTGGGAACAGAACCATTATTTACTGCTCTTTTTCTAGCCTTGAGTGAGCCCAGAGAGATGACAGGTATTAGGCTGCAAGGGTGTAAATGTGTCCATTGGCTGTCCTCCATGAAAGCTGCATAAGACTAATTGGGGACTCAGCTGAAGGAATTCCACTTCAATGGCCAGGTGCTCTCAGCCTTGCAGCAGGGAACTGTATCCAACATTATGAAGTCAATTCTTTGTGCTTGGGCAACACATGGGTTTAAAGAGGACCAACTATTCAGTTGGATAACCTGTTATAACTTTGAACAGCCTCTTTGGTAAGCCTTCCAGGAAGTGTTGAAGTTGTAAATAGTGAAAGGTACTGCTCATCTGGTTCCAATGGTGATGGTTGGTAACCTTGTCCTTTGGGGGACCAAACATTTTGACTTCAAGCGGGAAGAGAACATGGGGGTCCTTCTTGAGTAGGCCTTGTTGGTGCTCTACAAGGTGGGTGGTCAGGTCCCAGTAGAATATGTCCTTTGCGAGAGTCTTCTGTGGGACTATATCTTCTTGGGAGTCACCTTTCCTGTGGACGTTGGGGCCAGTTGTGTCTCTTGTTTGGTGGGTTTTTTTGCCCAATCCTTGGTCATTGGCTTTGCATATTTGTAGGCAACTATTTGTGTTTCCTGCATGCCATTCAGGTGGTAGAACAGTTGGTGCAGTATTGGAATAGTCTTGTCAGTCCTCAATAAACACCCTGTTCTTTCATTCTTATTCCTCCTACTTTGGTGCATCACTATCATAAACAGGACAACAACCCATGAAATATTTTAATTAGGCTTTTGTTTTTTGGGCTTTTGTACTCATTGGGGCTTACTCTTGGTCACTAGAAGCAGCACACATATACCGAGCGTTTACTCTAGTAATCAATTGCCCAGAATGGAGCTCCTTAAGGGTGTAGGATTTGGGCCCAGACTTCTGGATAACTTGAACTGGGCCTTTGTTGCAACCAAGTTTATCTCCTTTCCTGTCAACATATCTTACAATACACAGGGGGCGCTTTATGAGTTGCCCCAGGACATATCTAACGGCATGGATCAATCTGATGACAGTGTCAAATTGTGGGAACTATCTCTTAATTAGAAGCGCTGCCAATTTGACTTTCTGATACCTGTACATATTATTCCTTGGCTTCAAACCTTACATGGAACCTGCCACTATGCCACCCCATATGGCCTTGTGGATTCCCCATATAGTATATTAATCACAATATTCTACAATAAACTAAATCTTATTCTATTCATTTTTGTCCTTTATATTGGACTGTTGTCTTCCCCAATCAAATACTGAACTCTCATTGATTCAGTTGCAACACCTTGCCAAAGGAAGGCAAGTTTGGATTTGCGGCTGTACCCTCTATTGCCAAAGAAGTATACCAAGTCTCCTAACAGGTAAGTGGATAGAGCAGGGAGTTTGGATGTAGCTTGTTCTAGGTCCTGCAACTTATGGTTTTAGTTTACATTGTATGCTTCTAATTGAAAGAAGATAAGGGGTTTAAAAGATTGTTGAGGTACGCCTCTAGGGACACAACCAGACTGGGATTTACCAGGGAATATAGTAAAGGGGAGAGTCTTGGTTGCCAATCATAGAGCAGCTGGAAGTGTGGCTTGCCAGTGGCACAATAGTATACAAAGTTGTATGAAAAGGTGGCTGCAGGCAGGAAGGTATCCCATTCAGTCTCATGTTGGTGACTGAGCTTCCAGACTATTTAGACCAGGCTTCTATTAGTGCGCTCTACCATGCCATTTGTCTCTGGATAATAAGGGGTGTATAGCGTCTAAAAAATTCCCATCAGTTGGTTGAGGCGGGGGATGATGTGACTGGTGAAATTGGTACCATTGTCAGTCAGCAGAATCTGGGCAACCATGTTTTTATATGATGTTCTCCAAGATAAATGTGGCTGTCACCAGTGCAGACTAGTTGGGAATTTCTCTGGCCTCTACCCATTTAGCCAGATGGTCAACAGCCACAATGATGAACTTGCTGTGACTGTTGGTAACTGGCAAGGGCCCCACTACATCTATGGACACAATTTGAAAGGCAAACCTAGGGCGCACAAGTCTGTGTTGAAACTTGACAACCTTAGGCCTCTCAATGTTGCAGTCATGACAGGTGACTAGAATCTCTACTACATCAGTGTAATTTACTTCCCAGAAGCAATGCTGTTGTAGCAAGGCTAACGTCTTCTGCATGCCACCATGGCTAGTAGTCTTGTGAGCGGCCACCACTGAGTCCATGTGTAGGAATGGGGGTATGTAGGGTAGCCAAGAGTCTCCATAAAGCTTCAGGAGTTGTCCTTTATAGACCTTAGTGTCAAAGGCTAACTTCTTGAGAGCCCTCTGTATCTCTACCAGCTCCTTACCCCACAAAGAAGGATTCTTTATAAGCTTTTCATAGAGAATGTCAGTCATGGAGGATACTAAGATAACAGTAGGGAGACGGGAGAGACAGTCAGCATTCTGGTGGGCTGCTCCAGCTCTATGAATAATTTTGTATTTGCAGGCTTGGGGTTTAATAGCCCAACACGCCAGACGCCCTTCAGGATCCTTGAGAGTCTTCAGTTATTGCAGGGAGGCATGGTCTGTTACAACTGTGAAATTCACCCCATGAAAATGCACTCTGAACTGTTGGTAGGAGTATATTACAGCCAGAAAATTGCGTTCAGTGACAGTGTAGTTCCTCTTGTGAACATTGAGCATGTGTGAGCAGTATCCTACATGGTGTTCAGTCCCTCAGAGTCCAGCTGGGAGAGGTCACCCCCAATAGCCTTCATGCTAGTGTCTGTATGAACCACAAACAGCTTGGCAAAGTCAGGGTAAGCTAGTACTGGGGCTGAACTCAGTGTTTTGTTGAGGGCATTGAAGGCAGATTGGCACTCTGGACTCCAGAAGAATTCCTTATCAGCACAGAGAAGCTGAAAGAAGGGGTTGTCCAGGGAGGCAAAATTAGGGATGAATCAGTAATAGTACCCAATCATCCCTAAGAAGACCTGCATATCCCGCTTATTGGATGGGCTCTGCATTTTATCAATGGCTTCCACCTTCAGGGTTACAGACCAGAGTCAATCTTGACTAATAATGAGCCCCAAGAACTCCAAATGTTCTTTGAAGAAGTTGCATTTGTGTGGCTTGAGCTTCAGATTAGCTGCACGTAGCCTCTGTAAGACTTCCTCTAAATGTTGTAGGTGATATTTAAAGGTTCAGGAGAAAACATTAATGTTATTCAGGTAGACCAGGAAACTGATGGGTTTGAGATCATCCATCACTACATTCATAACCCGCTGGAAGGTAGTCAGGGTGTTGGACAGACCTTGAGGCATCCTTGTAGGTTGGAATAGTCCTTGGTCAGTGATAATTGCACATTTCTTTTGGTTGGCGGGGTTAGATCAATCTGCCAGTACCCACTTATAAGATCCATTGCACTGAAGAACTTGGTGCCACCCAAGCGGACAAATTTATCATCAATGCAAGTGAGGGGATAGGAATCCTTCTTGGTAACAGCATTTAGACAGCGGTAGTCAATAACCACTTGGTTGCTGCCATCCTTTTTTGATAATCATGAGAGGGAAGCCCAAGGACTTTTACTGGGGACCAGCAATCCAGACCCCAAAATTTTCCGAAGCTCCTTGCTGGCTACAGCATAATTGTCTTGACTGTGCTGTATAGGCCTGGAGCAGATGGGTGGACTGCCAGGGGTGTTAATATGATGGGCAACATTTACAGCCTTGCCCAGGTCATAATCATCCTTGGCAAATGCATCCTTATTCTGAGCAAAGAGATCCATGGCTTGATCTTTTGCTCTTAAGAGAGGCCAGAAGGAGAGTTGCAACTTATGGCCAATAGTATCAGTGCTTGTTTGCAAGGTAGATCCAACTCATATAAGTCCGCAAAGGGGACAGTATCCTGCAAGTTGTCATGCTCTTCTAGCCATATATAAGCCAGAAGTTGGTGTTTGGAGACAATCATAGCTTCACAACTCATGTTGGCCAAGATTATGAGTACTTTCTTCTTTCTTGGCATGAGGA
>QTSX02006832.1:0-21057 GCA_014839935.2 Entomophthora muscae
CTTTCCCAAGAGGGAGTAATCAAAGATGTTGCAACATCTCCCCCTGTGGTGCTGGAAGGTGGAACCTTGGGAATTTTCTTGAAAGTGTTGGAAATTTGGGCTTGATACTGATCCAGTTTGGCATTGGGTACAGAGAGCTGGGAGCTATGTTGTGCTGTTCTTGCTTTGCACAGGCAGAGTTGATCATAGAGCATATGCTTGAGTTCTGTACACACACCTATTCCTTTGATGAGGTAGGTATTGTTTGGTTTGACTTCCATGACAATTCCTGGTCCTTTTAATCCTGGGTCCTATTTGTGCATGTTGTGATTAACAACCCAGATCTTGTCCCCGACTTGGAAGTATTCCTGTTGTAATGGGATTGCTTCCCTCTCAGCCCTTTCCTTTTCCTTATTCTCTTAGTCTTTTCTGGCGCGCTGTACGTCAGGATCACTGTTGTCTGGCACTTTCTTAGGAAGAGGTAATCATGGTCCTGATGTAGTACTAACAATGGCGGGTTTATGACCATTTACAAGCTCATGTAGGCTTTTGCCTGTATTGCAATTTACTTGTGTTCTGCACAACATTAGTGCAGTTGGCAGCATGTCAACCCAGGCTTTAGAATTGTTGACAGATAACTTACTGAGGGCCTCTATGAGAGAACTGTTTAGTCTTTCAACTCTTTCATTGGCTTGTGGGTGATAGGGGCTGGCTATGGTATGCTTTATTCAGTTTTTGGTGAGGTAGATGTTGGTGTCAATGGATTTAAGTTCAGTTGCTCTGTCCATGATTAGGAGTTCAGGTTTCCTGGACTTAGCTATAATTTCCTTGCCAATAAACCATCTTAAATCATTTCCTTTGTGTTCTTTTGTAGCTTGCGCTACATGCCATCTAGTTGCATAATTAATAGATGTAATAATGTAATTTTTGCCTTTGTTATTGCCGGGCATTGGTCCCACAATATCCAGTGATCACACTTTGAAAGGCTGTGTGATTGATACCAGTAGTACTGATTTGGGTGGTGTCTTGGATTGGGCATGCTTTTTGCAGACTTTGCATTGTTCCAGTACTTCCTTGATATTGTCCAGCAGGTTGGGCCACCAGTAGCGTGTCTTGGGGTATTTGTGCAAGTTTCTACTGAGGGTGTGTCCAAGGTCTCTGTGATATTGGAGGATGGTGTCAATCTTTTGAGTTGACGGGACGTAAGGTACTGTGTCACCATTTGGAAGTATTTGGTGTAGCGTACCATATACGTTTTTGAAAAGATGTTTGTTCTTGAGGACTTTCTCTTGGATGTCCATTGGTATTCCAGGTGGGAACCCTTCTTGGAGATTCCCCATGATTAACATGGGCTAATTGGGGTCTCTATCAGTGCATAGGAGATGTTTACAGTATAGCCTTGATAGGGTGTCTGCAGTAAGAATTTCTTTGCCTGGTTTGTATTCAATTATCATGGGGTACCTTTGTATAGGGCTCATCCATTCAGCTTGTTGTCTAGATACATATTGTTGAGTCTTAAAGAACACCAATGACTTGTGGTTGGTTAGCACTTTGAATATCTGTGCACCTTCCAGATAGCATTGCCACTTCATTAAACAGTGGAAAATGGCTATCAGTTCCTTGTCATGTATTGGAGATCTTTTCTCACCATCAGACAGCTTTCTTGATTCATATGCTACAGGGAGGAAGTCCTTTTCTGCAGTTTGAATTTGGAGTACTCCTCCTATTGCGTAATTGGAGGCGTCAGTTTCTAGTTTGTATACTCCTTCACAATTTGCATACTGTAAGATAGGGGCAGTGAGCATACGTTTTTTTAACTGTCAAAAGTGTTGATCTCTTAACAGTGTCCATACAAATTTTGTTGTCTTGCCTGTGATTGGGATAAGGGAGCAGTCAAGGCGCCCCAGTCAGGAATGAATCTCCTAACATAGGCTACCATGCCTAGGAATGTACAAAGCTCACTCTTATTTTGTGGCATTAGCATGTTGGTTATGGCTTGTATATTTTCTGGGTCTTGTTTTACTTTGTCCTTGCTTATAATGTGTCCTAAAAATGGGAGTTCTCTGAGAAGAAGTCACATTTTGAGGGCTTTGCTCTAAGTTGGTTATCTTGAAGGGTGCAGAGGACCAGGAAGACGTCTTTCCAGTGTTGTTCTATGGTTGAACGGTATATGATTATGTTGTCTAGGTAGATGATTGCCCTTTTTCCAAAGTGTTCCTTGAATACTTCATTAATAAAGGTTACAAAGGTGCTTGGAGCATTTTTCATGCTGAAGTTGAGGACAACACATTCAAATGAGCCATACTTAGTTCTGAACACTGTTTTAGGTATGTTCTCTGGCTTAACATGGATTTGGTGATAACCTGCTGTTGAGTCAATTTTTATGAAGACTTGAAACCCCCCAGGGTGTCAAAAAGGTCATTAATCAGGGGCAGGGGATACCTGCTCTTAATTGTGACCTCATTTAGCGCTCTGTAGTAAGTGACAAAGAGGGAGTTCTCCGTCTTTCTTTGCTACAAATAAGACAGCAGCATTAAAAGGCAATTTCAAAGGTTAGATTAGGCCATTCTCAAGGGCTTCATCCAGATAGGCTTTCAGGGCATTGTCTTCTTGGGGTGTGGGTCAATAGATTGGGCGGGCTTTTGGTACACTCCCTTTTAGGTCAATTTCATGTTAGATGCCCCGGTTGGGTAGTAGTCCTGGTAACTTTTCTTGGAAAACTGAAGGGAATTCTAGGGCTAGTTGCTTTCAGATTGGGTCTTGTTTGCTTGAGGTCTCTGAATTTTTAAAGTGAATAATATCATATGTGCAGGTGTTCCAATCAATCTTGCTAGGGTCTTTTTCTTCTTCTGTTTCCGTAATTTTCACAAATATATGGTCTCTCATAAGTGTGTCAAGATGAGTTAAATACATGTGGTTGTGCATCTCTCCTTGTTGTATGGTGAGGGTGGTGCTATCCCAGTCAATATGAGGTTTGGTCTTTCTCATCCATTCCATGCCAAGTACAACATTATACTTGGGAATTAGTATGATTGGGCCACTAAGGGTAGTCTGTAAGTCTTCTATTTTGGCACAAAAAGGGGTTGTCTCTATGATGACTGGTGTGCTCCTGTTATCTGCCATCACAAACCTCTTGATATTGCCTTAGACTGTGGGTAGTTTCATGAGGTTGGAAAATCTTTTGTCAACGAGGAATTAATTTGCTCCAGTGTCAAATAGTACCGTGCCCTGAGATCTGCAAAAGCAGAAAGGATAATTGAGGAGTTAGTCTCTGGTTTGGGCAGCAAACAGTATAGGATTGCTGGAGGGTACTTGTATCATGGTAATTGAATCCAAGTCTTGGTCCCTGTACAAGTCTTGCAAATTGGGGGAGGGCAGCTTGCCTAAGCACTCCACTGGGCTTTTCCCTCTTTGGTGGAGTTATCAGTACTCATTTGATTTATTTGGGTAGTGTGATTTCCGCCTTGAGGATGAGGGTTATTAGCTCAGTTGTTTTTCTTGTTAGTCCAAGGGTCCTTCTTTGCTGTGAGGCTCTCTTTTTGCTTCATTGGTTGCATGCATGGCGCCAGATTTTTGTGCAGCTTGTTTTCCTTCCAAAAATATGTCTTGGAGGTTCTTGCAGCGGCTCATGTCAAATTGACATCTGATGTGTGTGGGAAGGCCATTGTATAAATCCAGCTGTGGCCCAGCCTCATCAAAGTTTACTGTGTCAGGAGCTCAATCATGTATGTACTCATAGGCTGCAATGTAGTCCTTGATAGTTCATGTAATTTTGAAGGTTCTGAGTTCTGTCATGATAACAACGTCAGAGTCCTTTATTGCAAATTTCTCCAGGAAGGTGGTTTTAAACATGTCCCAGTCTTTGTTGTGACCAGGGTGTTGATTGAATCATTTACTTACAAAGCATGAGGCAGCCTTGGTAACACGTAAAGCAATTTCACTTGCCCAGAGTTTGCGGGGGTAGACCACTTGGGTAAATTTGTTTTGGGTACTTTGTATTACAACGCTTACACTCAGCAGAAATTGGAATGTTCTCAGGACTATGTCAAGAAAATGCTAACCTCTGGATTCAATGTTGGGTACTTTGGTTGCGTCAGGAACTGGTGGTGGATTCAGGACTCCTTGAGTACTGAGAAAGTTTTACTGTTTGGTTAGTACAAGGACATTGTTAAAGACAGTGAATCCTGTGGGGATGTCCTGAATTTTTTGTATTGTCTCCAGTTGGTGGGGAGTGTCATCTGCTGGGTTCTTTTCTTTGGAGGAATTTTTCCTTTAAGTTGTGTAGGTGTGAATAACCTACCTTCTGCTACCACTGTCAAGTATATACTTCTGAAAAGTATATTAAATAAGATAAATGGGAAAATAAGAAGAGAATGATACTTTATTAGATATGAGTTTAGAGTATTATATAGTATCATGAGAAGCCACATGTTGTACATGTATGTCATGGCAGTCATGGGGCTTGTCCAAGTAGTGTTCCTCTTAGGACTTAAAATGTTTGAACCCATAATAGATGGGTGAATGATAAGAGTGCCACCAACTTAATGATTAGTTGGGGAATCATTCAGGGAGTCACTTGGGGAATTGCTTTCCCAAGAGGGAGTAGTTGAAGATGTTGTAACAGTGGCTATGCTTAAGGCCTTTGTGGCTCCAATTAATTGATATAAAAGTATAGCTCTCCTAAATAAACTACAATTAAGGACAGTATGATTATTTTTATGACCTGGCAATTCATGATTTTGTACTTCAGACACAGGGAAGAAAGGACTGATTGAAAAGCAGTATGAATGCCAGGGCAAGCCTCATAACATAGCTGATAGCAGTGGCCCAAATCCTAAGGGTTTTCATGTGAGGAATCACCTGTTTGACAAGTCTTAATACAATGGTGAAAACCAGTTCATATTTGCTATAATATGTGAACAAGGCTTTCATTACAAGGAGCTCAGGCTGGGACTTGCTCATTTTTTGTAAGAGAAAATACACATCTAACATAAGCTGTACTTCAGTACACATAATAGTTAGAAATGAGCTGTCCAGAGGTAACTAATAGACTACAACTAGATCTCTTAATTGTCAAGGGCCTTAGCCCAACTTGTGCTCACACTTATCTTCCAGAAGGATTTAATTGTTTAATTGAGTTTCTTTTTGTTAATTTAAAGCAGTGTGTGGTGGTATTCAAAGAAATACAATGAAGACATAGTAAACAGATTTTGAGTTGTTTGAGCAGCAGGAGGCCAAATTGGGAAGACAGCTTCAGCATCTTGGTACCTGTGTCAGGAATATCCCTGACAACACTGGCGTTCAGAAGGATGTTTTGTGCACACTTCAGTGTAAAGAACAAGATAAAAAAGGCAGCAGTCCCCCCTTATTGGGGAAACTGCTGCAGGAAGCCGGGATTTTGAATTCGGAATTAAAAATATTTTTTTTAAATTTGGACAGGTTTTATACCCCGTCCGCAGGCCGCGCAGCTGCACGCCTGACCACCAGGCGCCCGCCGGTTGCACACTGGGCCTGGCGGCTTGCCTGCGCACGCCCGCTGCCAGCCAGCCAGCCAGCCCCCACCCGCCCACCACTGCCAGCCAGTCCTCCACCCAGCCCGCCAAATAGGGAAATTGCCAAAAGGGGAAACCCAAAAAGGCAATTTCCCCAAACCCAAATGGAGGGGGAACTGCTGCCCAAATTTGGAATCTACCAAATTTGGAGGGGGTTGACAAGCAGTCCAGCATTACAAATAATGCCTCAACTGCAAAAGTTGAATTGAAATGCATTACTGTGCCTGAAGATGCTCCAATTCCATGCCATGCCAAGGATAACAATTCATTGCTTGCCAAACCACTACCATTCCACTCCCAAAAGGGAATCCCAGACAACACCAAGTGTTTGGGGTCCCCTATCCAATGCTTTGTACTATTCATGCCCCACTAAGGATGACAGTATTTAATAAATCTCAATCACTTGATGGTAGTTTGTGCTATCATTGAGTGAAATTACCCCTCAATAGTATCACATAAATCAATACCAAAAACTTTTACACTACAGAAAGTTAAGACACTAAGCTTTGTCTACCCTTTCCCAGGAACTGAAGATGAACCACTTAATCTTCTCTGCTGTTCTCACAGCCTGCCTTGGGATTGGGGGCCATCAACACTCTCACCAGCATGGGCCTTACAACAAACCACCCAACAAGTACTTCTACAAGGAGCCAGTACAGCTCAACTCCTCTGAGACGTACTCCTGGCCCATGCTGGTGTTGCCCTGCTCCACCCAGCACGTAGAAATATATTCCTTTGTCTTCTACGTGCTTATGTACTTTGCTGGTAATTTTGGACGTTTTAACGTACATGCCAAAGTCTTTAGATGGATGATGATGGTCTATCCCATCTTGACAGCACTCACAGGATTCCAAGTCACCAACTTGGTGCCTTACCTAGCTAGAATACTCCCTCTTTTTATGGGGCTTTACAACCTGTGGTTGTGTAGTAAAAGATGGAGGTTAAAATTGTCAATAAGCAAATGATTTTTAGGGGCAAATTGGAAGAATGACTTGGTGACACCAGAGTATAGAGGGTGGTTTAAAGAGCAGATAAGGAATCAAGGGCTACCTTGAGCATTACAGAGGTCAATTCCTCAAGGATAGGGGCAAACAGCCCCAGATAAACAAGTATTTTTGGGAAAACTTTCTTTATTTGATAGTAAGTAAACTATCTAGAAATAAGTTTCTATAGGGAAATTGTCAGGATTGTCAATTTTCCTTACCTTGAAACCAAAGCCCAAAGTTGGGTTTCAAACCCTGGCCCTGACCACTTATGGGCTGCCTGCTTTTTTTGGGATTGAGCCCCCTCAAGCTGAGGCCGTACATGACTCCCAGGATGGGAATACCAGCCAAAACTTGGAAGCTACAGCTCATAATGAGAAACAAGATAAATTATCTAATGTAGGCAAAGAAATTCCTACTATTAGTTTCATGAGTCTGAAGAATACTCTCTTGAGAAGATACTGGAGAAAGCTTCCTTGGCCTGAATAAAGTTTGTTGACTAGATATAATAGACAAGGTCCTTGGCACATAACTGAGCCCAGACTATTCAGAGGAAAATAAAGCTCCCTGTCTACATACAAGTTGGACATTAAACCACCAATCACTCCAAAATCAATGTCCATGTCCACTCCTGAGCTTCCCCTGGACCACACAAATAAGCTGTTTGGGATTGTGTACATCATCCTCAATGGGGTGATTGACACTATAATCCCAGCTGCTGGCCTGTGGTCCTGGGATAGAAATTGATTTCCTACATTATTAAGTTAGCCCCAATCTTGTGGTGAGCCCTGCCCGCAAAAACTACTGCCTGTGTGTTCCCAGAAAACAACAGCCCAGCCGCCCAAGGTTGGTTCCCTGACAGGAATGATGTCACAGCCCATACCAGAGTCCAACTGGACTCCCACAGGAGAGGCAGACTGGGCCTGGAAGGCCATGTAAAAAATTGGGGCAATCCTGACCAGATAGTTTACAGCAGTAGCCCAGGGACACCAACTTCTAGTGTGGGGCACAAACTGATTGGCTAGCCCCAACACTGTAATATAGACAAACCCTAGCTTGCTGAAATCATAGGCAGGAGGGGCATCTGGCAGGAGAGGAGTGTCTGGTATCTCCTTCATAGTTGTTGGAATCTGACCTCTATAACTGCCAGGAGAGAAATCCAGGTAGTGAGGATGGTAGAACTCCAAGTCAAGGGCACAAGCTGGCATAACCAAAGGAATGGGAGCAGAACCAGGAGGATAGGGGGAGGCATGTGTGTATTGTGTATGTGATTCACATAAAGATGCAATCAGAATAATTATATTGGTGCAAAAATAAACAATTTCTACAATCAAATAATGGGTCCTGGGCATAAAGACGTTTATTATGACAATGTCAACAGTAAAGAAGGATTGCCCTTCCTCACTACTTATACTTACTGGGAATAACTTAGACTTTTGTGCCACCAGAGGTCTGGTGGCAATATCTTCAATGACATTGACAATTTTTTTTGAAACCTGCATGTGGGGCCTAGGGATGGGTGCACATTGGCTGCTTCTTCATGATGATGGGTTTGGCTGCAGCCTGCTGAGGTGCCACAGCTATTAATAGAACCTGTGAGGAATCAGTTACCTGATTGCTCAATTGAGTGATTGCTTGTACAAGCTACCATTTCCCAATACAGTAGTTTTCAAACCTGTTGAGATAAACATATATTAGTCAATTTAGAACAGATATGTTCAGTCACAACAAATTTCAACTTGTCAGATCTAAATAGAAGATAGTTCCACAGAAAATGTGCACTATTTGGCAAAAATGTCCAGTCATACAACATCCTACTCAAACTGGGAAAAATGTATAATGATTCAACAACAAGTGTACCAAACACTAGAATACATGAGTTTCAGTCACAGAATGCATCAAATATGTTTACTATGATTTAATGAGCATACAGAACTTGGTCACAAAAGTTACAAACTTAATCCAACAACAAACCCCAATAGCAACTGAAACTGACAACAAAAATATCCAATATCAAAACAAATCAATGAATCTATAATACTGTTACCAGCTTGTCCTAATTAAGAATACAGTAGTTTTAAAAGCTATGGCAACAACCAAAAATACCTCAGATTTAAACAAAAGGATTTCAGATTTAAACAAAAATCCAAGTTGCGCAAGATTCAGGATTCAATTAATTTAAATATTTTTGGTTAATAAATGAACTGTCAAACCAAAAACAAAATTTCACTAACCCATTATACAAAATTAAATCAAACATCAAGCGGTGTAGTTCAAGCCACAAAGGAAATGAACTGACACAATAAGTGAAATGGATGGATACTGTTCCAGAGTATATTATAATCCAATCAGAATTCATACAAGGCACCAACAGAAGGACTAAAAATAAACAAAATGAAACTTGAGCAATCTAGAAGCGAGATTACACAAGCACAAAACAAAATGAACTCACACAAGATGTGTAGTGTGAGCAGCCTAAAATATAACTATAACAGTTTAATAGCCAATCAACAGCTATCTAATTTAGGAACAGAGGCATTCATTCATTTTAATGGCTCCAGAAAATGTATGGAATGGTTTTGAGAACCTTTCAAATATGGACTCAAGATTACAATAAAAATAAATCATTAAATTTTAAAATTTCTACTTTTAGTGATTTTATCCTAGGTTTTGTTTCAATACAGTTTTTACTAGCAACAACATTTTCAACGACGCCAGAAGACAAGCCAGCAGCAGCCAAGCCAGCTTCAATGGAGGCAAGGCTCAGAATGTGGAGGCACCCGTTTACACCCAAGCCTTTGAGACAGGTAGCAAGGAAGCTGACCTGTTACTGTCCCCCAACCAATATGGCTTTGCCTTGTTTGAGAGTCACTTAGTGTCTAGCTCTGCCCCTGCTCCTGTACCCACCCCCGCATAAGCTGCCCATCAATCAACCAACCAGGATGGCAACCTTGATTTGAAGCAACTTCCTGCCGCCAGCCAACCTGCCCTTCCCCTCAGGCAATCAGGCTTCAGCTTCCAGCGCCCCAAACACAGAATAATCACTGCCCAAATTATTCAGGAAATTGTGGCACTCAACCTGCAGGATCTGTCATGGGACCAGATTGCTGCCCAGTTGCAATTTACCTGAGTTATAAGAATGCGCAAATTCAACAACCTGATGAACAGGGGGAATCTGATTGGGACAGCCAAGAAGCCCAAGAAGACCCCTGAGTCCCAAATCAGCGAGGCCTACCCAATAATGCTTGACCTCCTCCAGCAGGACCCCAAGCTTCCCTTGACCCAGGTCCAGAAGCAACTTTTTGCACCATGGCATTTGGGTGTCTGAGCGCATGGTGCAGCTCTGGATGCATGAAAAGGTGGCTTCAATTAGGGTTCTTACAAATTTTGCCGGCGACCAATGGGATGGTGCTGAGGATTCCCCATATAACGCCGCAATCAAATCAACCCTGGTCAGATGCTTGACAAGTCTAACAGATGACATCATGTTTGTCTTGTACTACAAGTTATTGATTGCATTTGAAAATTTTGGTGAGAAAGGAAAAGCCGCCACCAAGAATGGAAGGAAGAAGGTCAAGAAGGGGACTTTCATTGGTGCATTTCTGGCTGTTTCAGCCAAGGGTTTAGTCTACTATTAGAAAAACCCTGATTTCATTGATGGCTACCTGTACAGCCACATCCTTGGTGGATTACTCAACTCCTGGGATGGCTCAAATTCAAAGCATCAGGTTTTTTTGAGCCATCAGATTGAGGATATCTCCACCGCCCTCAAGGCCATCCAGGAACGCGGGCACCAGGCCTCTGTGTACCCAGCTGATCACGCTGACGTCCATCTGGCAGATGTTGTCTTCTTCAACATTGGAGATACACTCCGGGAGCGCCGCCTTCAGGCTTTCAACAACCTCTATCTTGGGGTCCTTGATCATAATTTTCTCTTTGGTCACCAAATGGTGGCTGACTTGTTTGCGCAAATGGTTTTCCATGTGAACATGGACAACCAATCACGCAAGGATAAGAGCCTCCCACCCCGTGCCACAGCCACCTACCAGCCCATCCAGCCAATGACTGATGAGGAGTACAATGAGCGGTATATGGAGGCCATCACAATCAATCCTCCTGCCTCCACCCCCACCACCACTACCCCCTACCTTCCAGCCCCATCCACCAAATCACAGACCCCCCAGGTAAGCACTAGCTCTACGTCTTCCTTCCCGCGCCATTCTGCCTCCTAGGCATCACTCTTCATCTGCCTCAATAAACCCCCTGGTCCCAAAATTTTTTATTTCTATTTATATTATCTTTATTTTGAATTTCAATTGTTTGTGTTCTCTTTGTTTATAGTTGGCTATATTCTTTAAATTCAGCTTATTTCTATAAAATCATATATTTACTATCTTGTGTATCTAAATCCTGAACACAGTTATTTTTAGCACACAAAAACATCCCCTTGTGAAAATATTAACAAAAATTTGGCAATTAGCTAAATTTGAATTAGAAGATTATAGTGTTAACTGTTTTTATAAAAAAAGTTGTTACTGATCCAAATTCAAAACCTTAATGATAAACTATAAGCCAATCAGGAGCCAAGTGATAAAGTGATTGTTGTGACATAAAGGGTCATTCATTAATTCTTTGATGCATGTGTGCTAATTAATATGATTGGCTGGTTGTTTTTCTATTGAGAGCCATTGATTCTGTGGCAAGTTGTTGATGGACTAGTGCTAACCCAGCAGCCAATTGGGCACTAGTCCATCAACAACTTGCCACAGCAGCAATGGCTCTCAATAGAAAAACAACCAGCCAATCATATTAATTAGCACACATGTATAAAAGAATTATTGAATGACCCTTTAAGTCACAACAATCACTTTATCACTAGACTCCTGATTGGCTTATAGTTTATCATTAAGGTTTTGAATCTGGATCAGTAACAACTTTATCTAAAAACAGTTAACACTATAATTTTCTAATTCAAATTTAGCTGATTGCCAAATTGTTGTTAATATTTTCACAAGGGGATGTGTCAAGCGCCAGAAATAATATGGTAATCAAGGAAACAATGCCAACACAAAGCAAACAACACATATTGAGATGAGCGTAAAACATATACACAATGGGTAAAAAATGTGAAATTAGTATATGGAAAACAAACAGGAATAAACAAAGAGGCAACAATATCAAAATAATACAGAATTTATTGGGTCAAAAGCTATAAAAACATATGGAAAGGTTAGTAAAAAATCAATGAGAGAATTGGAGAAGCTGCTAAAAGACCTCAACTTGGCAATTGCCAAAATAAAGAACATTGACCGCAAGGTCAAAGCCAAAGTGAAGTCTGCCGTCCTCACTGGGGACAAAATTGACAAGGTTTCTGCAAAGGCACTAATTTCAAAAATGCCAGACACCCTAGAGAAGACAATCAAGTGCTTACTAAATATTCAAAAAACTGTGGTCAAGGGCCTCCAGTTCAAGGCATACAATCTTTCTGCACCGTCAGTCTGGGTTGATGACCCAGAGATGTATGCCCACCTAAAACCCGCCAAGCGTGCCAGGGCAGAGAATCTGAATTGCTGCGCAATTGCTTGCGCCAAGAATGGCAAAGCTGGCTGAAGCCGCTGGCAAGGAAGAAACCAAAGAAGGTAACCTAAAAAACTATAATTAATAAAAATTCTTAAATACTTACCTTTTTTAGAAGATGTTGATGGTGAACTCCCCGGGTCCTGGTTCCTTTTGTTGCCCCCACCTTCTACTCTAACTACGCCACTCATGTGGCCAAACAGCTTTTCCTGTCCCCCCTGTCTTGCAGGAGCTTGAAGACAGGATTTATGGTACATTCCCAATGTCCAGGGAGGCATTGGCTGGCAGTTTGCATGGTGAGGGGGCATCTGAGTGGGCAGTTACTGCCTACAAGGATGCCCAACTGGTCTGCCTGGACCCAGTTAACCTCAGTGGAGTTTACTGTGTAAACTCCATTGAGCTTGTTTGGGACGTCCTGGTGACGCTCCCATTCAAGAATTTACCGGAGATGGGCCAGGCTCATGCAGCTGCTTGCTTCTGTTTTCTGGTGGAGCACAGCCTGTCTTACCTATTGGAGAACTTTGGGCGCGTGGTGAGCAAATTGGCTGTTGCAGACGCAACAGCCGTAAAGAAGACCAAAATCCTCCTGGCGGGCTTTGGGCTGGCCTGGAGTGCCAACAAGACGGGGGTCCCTGCAGCTATGGAGCTGACATTTTCCAAAACCAAGCACAAGAATAAGATTAGTGCTGTATACAAAAAATTGTGAGTTCACAGAAGCCTTTGCAGGGCAAAGGCTTGATCTGGTTGTTTACCTGGGGTTCCTATTCTACTTTGGGATGGGCGCGTCTGTAGAGGACCTGGACAGGGTCCTTCTTGGAGTCAACGAGGCCAGGCTCTCACTGGACGGGAAGAAGGTCCCCCCTGGATATGACTCAGTGGACCATGTAATCCAAGACGCCCTGGTCCTGGCTGGGATATACGGGTTTGTAGCCCTGCCTGAAAAGCTGCTCCTCAGTTTGCACCTCACCATCCTTCCTTTTACCAGCAGGCGCAAATACTTTAATAAGGGTGTATCCACTGTCCACGGTGTGGCAGTGGAGGTTGTGCGCCACCTCCATTGCAGGGTAGGTACATACCGCCAAACCCATTATAGGCACACTTAATTTTATCTCTATATCAATAAATATATTTATACTCTACTATATTTTTATATTATAAATATTTTTTCAAATAATATTTTAGCAAAGAAGATTTGCAAAATATATTGCGGAAATGGGTTTCATAAAAGTATAAAATAATACGGTAATAAAATAAATTTGAACCTTACAATTTACGTTTATTTTTTATAATTCTATTTTATATTTATTTGATAAAAGTGATATAAATATATTTGCGTAATCCAGTATCAAGTGTTTGAGATAGTCTCAGAGGCCATAATAAAATGATTTAATATAAAATAAATAAATTACTAACCTTCATTGATAGTCCCGCTGAATGTGATTGTGTGCTTAGAAGCTTTTTAATATAAAATGATAATTAATAAATCTTGAATATTAAATTAGAGAATATAAAAAATTGGACACACTAAGCCTTTAATTGATTGGCTGTTTGGTTAGGCACGCGGGGATGAACAAATCAGCGTGGCCATAGAGTTTGGCCACAGTCTCAGCTGGGAGGGTGTGGATCCCAGCCTGCAGCAAATTAAAGAGGTCCTGAGTCCCAGTTGGGGTTCCTTGCTTGACAACTTGCTTGAGCCACCCAAAGACTTCCTCAATGGGATTTAGGATGGGCAAATAGGTGGGGAGGAAGAGAAGGCGCAAATTTACTGTGGCTAATCTATGGGGGCCCACTGCAATGCTGGTGTCAATTGACAGAAATTCTTCAAGAATATCTGCCACCTTGTGGAGACCAACATTGTCCAATACAATTACGGTAGTGAAGCCCGGGCTTGTGCGCCTCAGGTGCTCCTGGACCAATTGGAGAAATGATATGAAGGTCCAGCTATTGTGGGAGCCTAGTATCATTTGGTACAGCTTGACCCCCTTTGGACCAAGGAGAGCCACTATTGAGTATGCTGTGGCGCAGACTGCAGCACACCAAGCCATCCCGTCATTGGAGCCTTTGGGGACATACCCATACCCATTGTGCATCAACAAGGCAAATGCTGATTTGTTGATATAATAGAATTTCACCGTCCTCTTGGCTTTGAGGGCAGTGTACGCCTCAGCGTAATTTTTCTGGGTCTCAATATTGGCTGGGCTGTTTCTGTTGTAGGGAGATACCCCAAGCTTTTTCCAGGAAAAGCGCATCCCCTTGAGCAGATGATAGTAAAAGGAAATTGAGGCCTCAACCCCAAAAGCGGACTTGACCATTTCCTGTATATTTGCCAGTTCAAGATGGCAATCTCAGGTTATTCACTGGTGGATTGCTCATTTGTGCTCCTTGGTGAGCATGGTAGAAACATGCAAGGATTTCTCCGCAGCAAGGACTTGGCCAGTATCAATGAACTTGTTGAAGGTCTTTGAGGCTACTTGGGATCCACCCCAACAAGAGCCGCAGCCGCCTTGTAATCACCAGATTCCTGCATGAGCCGGAGAAGAATGATGCGCTTAATGTCAGAAATGCGCTTGTGAGCGGGCTTTTTAGTGGTGGGGATTGGCTTGTTGGCGTTGGGCACAACACAGGGCATAGGTACCTTAATATAGAAGGCTGCAGCCTTTTTTAACACCAGCTGTTCCTCATCAGTTTGATAGAACTTGGGCTCCTTGTCAATCTCCTGATTGCCATCACTGACGTAGGGCTTGTAGCTAGTATCAAGTACAGGCTTCAACTTCTCCAGCATTGCTGACGGGACCAACTCTTGCTGGTACACAACATCAAACACATACAAAGTAAGTTCTACCTCCTTGTTTCTAACTGTTTTGGTAGCAGTGACCTTGGTTTGCTTCCAGGTCAGCTTTGGGACCTGAGGGTTTATGTCCCCACCCTAGCAGCTTGTGCTCCTTGAACCAGCTGTGTCAGTGCAGCGTCATTATGGAACTCTCCTCTCCTGTCTCCTCCTTGAGTAGGCACTTGGGTTGCACTAACTCTATTCTTTGACCTGCGGGGGCAACCACAACTGCGGCAAACAACAGGTGCAATGGTAGTCTGTTGCTGTGTTCCTTCCATTTTGAGAATTTAATAAAATATCAAATAAATTTCAGTTATGTTATTCCCTATTTTTAATTTTTGCTTTCATATGAATATGGTTATTCAATTAAAGGGTTTCCCACCTAATATCCCAATTATAGATTTTTTATTTCTTAATTAGATGTTTTTGGTTTTACAACGCCCATTTTAGAATACCCAAAATAATTTCCACCCATTTCCCCAGATTTTACGCCAAATTAAGCACCCAACACAATATTTTTAAAATTTATGTTTCAGATCTTGTGTCTTATTTTAGATACCTTGGTATCATTCATGATTACAATCCATTGCACACTTTGCGTGAGTGATTTTGTTTACTTAGTGAGTTGCTATTGTGTTTTGTTTTTGGATTGAGTTTTGACACACCACACTTGGGTGTATTTTGTCACCAATTCACATAGTAAACATATGTACACCAAAAGTCAACTCACACCATTTTAATTTTGAATCAATGTACTTTGGATTGTATTTTGAATGGTTTTGCTTTGCCTGTGAGTACTTTGTTGCTGTATTGACCCATTTTTCCCATTAACGCCAATAAACCCTGTTAACAGAGTGTATATTTTAACCTGAGAGTTGGATTTTGTTTAAATCTGAAATCATTTTGTTTAAATCTGAGGTATTTTTGGTTGTTGTCATAGCTTTTAAAGCTACTGTACAATGTAGAATACAAAAAAGGAAATAAATATTCTGAGTGTCTGTTTTGGGATTAAATTAGTAAAAAGATCAAATTTATCCAAACTGTCATCAATGACATTTCAATACTTGTATTGAAACCCCAGGAATCAAACTCTGGGCCTCAGGAAAAGCCTTGTGTTGACCAGGGTAGACAGGAGCCTGCCAGACTGCCAGTTGGTCCAAACCCTGGACCGCCAGAGCTTTAATTTTTCAACCAGGAGTAACAGAAACCTACCAAGTGTCAAGACTAGAGGTTTAAAATCAACATTGGAAACCCCAGAATTGAACCCTGACCCTCCAAAGGCTACTCAAGTCACATAAAATGGACAGGACCCCACCAACTTGTTGAGTTGCAGACCCAAGCTGTCAAATTACTCTGAGACCTGCCAGACTCTTAAAGATGATTTCCTGAATGGACATCAGATTGCTATTAACTGTGTGCCGCCAAAGACCCAGACCTATGCTGAAGTTGTAGCTTGCCTAAAAGAGGTTACAACAAGGCCTCCTGCCAGTCCTGCCAATGATCACCAGCTAATGCCAGCCTCCAGTCAAGAATGGGTAATACAATTTGACTGCTCAGGTGATGTGGTGAACATTAGCGGCGGAAAAAAGCATTGCAACTTCTATTCATCAGAGCAAGCACAACTAGGATCTGCCGCCCACAAAACCAGAAGACAAGGACTAAACCCTGCCAGTGAACTGTCCCTAGACCTGAAGTCTACAAAAAGCAAAGAATGAAAACCACCTGGTATAAGAACCCCAGCGGTATGGCAATGACCATATTGGCATTTTTGATAATAAAGTTTTATGAACCTTTGGTTTAAACAAATCTTACCTTATCTAGTCTTAGTGATCTTCCCTCTTAACTCTGGTCAAGTAGCCCATCAGGCAACTGCCCCCTCCAGAGACCAACCTGCTGACCCTCCTCAGGCACTATACTGCCCCCCTGGAGCCCCCTTTGGACCTGTGCATTTTACCAAATACCAGGCCAACCCCACCTACTCAGAGTACGGCTTGGAGACCATCCTCATTGCTGATCCCTTGGCAAGGACTAGAGGAACCAAATACATAGGACGCAAAGGAAAGTGGTACAATAGGCTGCCAAGATTGTTCAAAGACAAGTACAATTATCTGCCTGCATACTTTGTTCCCATGACTCCTCCCTTAACCCTGCAACCCAACTGCCCAATGGAACCCACCCCCGCGGCTGATACCACATCCACTCAACTGTTTGGAGTACTGTACATTACCTTGGTAGGATTGGTGGACTCTATGGTGCCCAACTCAGTGCCCTGGTCTTTTCTTGAGCAACCTGTATCCTATATTATCAAGTTAGCACCCATCCTATGGCGGGCATTACCCACTGGCCCAGCTGTACTCTGTCCCAAGTCAACCAATGCCTCTACCTATACCTGACTTCCTGACACAAACAGATGATTAAGAGTGCACATTTACAACCAAAAATAATTAATATAGAAATATAAAAATCTAATTTGAAATAAACAGTAGTGACTAAAAGATTTTATGCTACTATATATGGAGAGATAAAAATTACAATAAATAAATTATATAGATAAACAGATTTCAATTTATTTTATTTTTATACCAAAATGGAAGCATCCCAACAACAGAGCCAAGGATCCAAAGGAGTACGCGCAAATGTAGACACTCTCATTGGTCAAAAAATTGAGTTAGTGCAACACAAGTGCCTACTCAGGAAGAAGATGGGAGAGGAGAGTTCAATAGTGAGGTTGCATTGACACAACCAGCTCAAGGGGAACAGAGTGCAAAGGCATGGAGCATAAAGCCCAGGGTCCAGAAGCTGGCCCAAAAATTCACCAAGGTCATCACCACTAAAACATAAATGAGGTCACCACCAAGAGGGTGTCCTTGGTATAGAACCCTGTATACCACCACAATGATGTTACAGCTATCATTCTGGAAAAGGTTAAGCCTGTCTTTGACCCCACGTATAAGCCTTACATGAGTGATTCCAAAGGGGGAGACAAGGACAAGCAGCACCAGTATTTCCAAACAATAACAGGCAGAAGGTGCTAAAGAAGGTTGCTGCATTCTATAGTCAGGTGCCTATGCCCTTTGTTATGCCTGATCCTGTGGAGTCACTTCCCAATGCTAAAAAGCCAAAGTACCATGTCATCACTGACGCCACCTGCAATGTAAATTCACTGCCCCCTTTGGCCTGGAATAGGACAGTTTTCCCCTGTTGTACAAAAAACCTACTCAAAGTCCAGATAAACCACTTAATTCACTCAAAGACTTAGCCCACATTGTGGATGAAAGATTTTTAGTGACATACTCTGTGAACTCTCCAGCTTTCACTTCCCCATCCATGGGAGAAACCCTGATTAATTTATACTGCTTACTAGCCTGGTGTCAACCGTTATTGACAAGTATTGGAATTGTCCAATCAAACTGCTCTACATTGGTTTCCTCAAAGTCAAATGGCTCACAAATGTCTGGAGCCAAATCCAGCCAATCAGATGGCTCTCTAGAAATCAGTGTAAAACCCTTTGGCTCCCCTGACTTAGTTCAGCAAAATTTCTCTTCTGTCCAATCAGATTCTGGGCAGATAGCCATGTGACAGACTACTTGGCAAACACATCCTTTAAACATAGCCATGGGACTTTCTGTCCCCTGTTTGTTGATTTTCATTTAATTAAAAGACTTGGAGTTTGTTTGCTACACTTTAGAAATTATTTTTAAGTTTGAACTCTGTATCTAGAGTTCCTTGAAATTTTAATAAAGTTTTAGTTAATTTTCTATTAAATCAAACCTTGTGTTGTCCTCTGTCAAACCCAGCAGTCTTCCTGAAACTCCTAGGAGAAGTATTAGCGTAGAGTGTTTACTTTAAACCTTTATGCTTTCTAAACTCTAGTTTGAAACCTAAATTCAAGTTAATAAGCTATATAAAATCTTAATTTTATACTTTAATTTCCTTGTTTTTACTTGTTTCCAAACCTGTTCTCAATCAATTTGACGTTAAAGTTGACCACAACTGCTTCCAAGCCCACCCAAGCCTCTTGTCTTGCCTCTGCTTGTTTTTGCTTTTGGAAACTCTAGCCAGGAAAATTTTTATATCAAAAGGTCCTAAAAACACCACTTTGAGCTCTAAATTTTTGGACCTTGCAAAAATGATGCTCCCTGTTCTCAAATTTGTAGTGTTTTTCCTGGCCCCATTTTTGCTGCTCCTTTGGTCAACCTCCCCAGACCTTTGGGGGCAACTCCTCTCTTCTGCGCGCCTTGTGGGGGACAACCATTCAAGTCTCTTGCATCTCCTGGGTAGCCTCCTCATTTCAGGATAGGCTTTGGCTAAGAGTTTAACATGTGACAACTTAGGCCTGTATTCTTCTGATCTCGTTCTGCCCACTCCTGTTGCCAAGGGAGTGGTGCCGTTTTCCCCTCCTCAATTGGAGCTCAACAACCCTGACCTTCTGAAGGTACCTGAGCCCTTGACCCATGTTCCTTTGTGGGCTCCTTGGTTGCTCTCTGGTCTCATGTTGATGGGACTGAATGCCTATTTCCCTCAATTTTCCCTGGTGTTCTCCCTCTGGTCCCCTCTTAGAACGGCTGTCCCAGTAATCCACTGGGTGGCATCCTGGTGGTTTGCCTCACCAGGATGGGAGCCAAACTTAGTTGGTTTAGCCCCCTCTCTCACACGTGAAACCTTTAAAAGACTCATGGATGAGATACCAGACTACAAGAAGACCACAGCCATTGTCAGGATTTTGGATAAAACTGACCATAGGCTCCATAAAAGCTACCTAAAAATGGGTGTTGTCCTACTCTCAGAGAAATCCAAGTGCGAAACAGTCCTATTGGTCAAGGAACACCTGTGGGCATTAAAGCAGTGGAGCAATAGAAACTGACATCTTGAACTGGAAAATATACATTCAATGGTTTAGTCCACTTTTTGGATTGATGCCTTGGTTTCCACATACTATTGCGCTGAAAAGAGTTATAGATTCTCCTGGAAAAACTTGGGGTATCTCCTTATAACCACAATAGCCCAGACAACATTGAATACCGCCAGAAAAACTACGCAGAGGCATACACTGCCCTCAAAGCCAAGAGGACAGTCAAATTTTACTATATTGAAAAATTGGTATTTGCCTTTTCTATGCGCAATGCATATGGATATGTCCCCAAAGGTGAAAAGAACAGCATGTCCCAGTGTACAGCTGTCTGGTCTGTTGCGTACTCTATGGTAGCCCTTCTTGGTCCCTTTGGCATTAAGCTCTATCAAATAATCAAGGGATCCCACAACAGTAAAAATTTTCTGGAATTTCTCCCATTGGTTCAGGAGCACCTGAGGCGCACAAACCTGGGCTTCACCAATTTTATTGTATTGGATCATGTTGGGCTCCACAAGGTGGCCAATATTCTCAAGGAATTCCAGGTGATTGAGCCTGGTGTTGCCATTGCCTTGCAACAATTGGCTACAGCGTCTTTACATCTTCTCTTCCTCCATTCCTATTCCCCATTCCTCAACCCAATTGAGGAGGTCTTCAGGTGGCTCAAGAGATTTGTCAAAAAAGGGGCGCCACCTGGGCCCAATGATTTGTTCAATTTGCTGCAGGTTGGTGTCCATACCCTCCCAGCTGAAACTGTGACCAAATTCTATGGTCACAGAGATTTTTTTCTCCCTGTGTTCCTCTCCAAGCAGCTAATCAATTAAAGTCTTAGCTATTCCAAATGTTTTCTTTGCATTTAATTTTTTAATATTTGTTTTTATTTAATTTAATTTATTTTGACTTTATTTCTGTGATTCTGCATATTGCGTCAGGTATGATAAAAATTAACAAAGCAAAGCCAATTGAATGAATAAATGGACAAATAAAACACAAGAATATTTTTTATATTTTGATTTTATTTAGTTTAGTTTATATTGATGTTCTTTACAGTAGTTTTAAAAGCTATGGCAACAACCAAAAATACCTAAAATTTAAACAAAATGATTTCAGATTTGAACAAAATCCAAGTTGTGCAAGATTCAGGATTCAATTAATTTATAAAATTTCAGTTAATAAATGAACTGTCAAGCAAAAAACAAAATTTCACTAGCCCATCATACAAAATTATATCAAACATCAAGTGGTGTAGTTCAAACCACAAACAAAATGAACTGACACAACAAGCAA
>QTSX02006833.1:0-20857 GCA_014839935.2 Entomophthora muscae
TCTACTAGTATAAATAAAGACAGTCTGCAATGATAGCTTGTGCTATCATTGAGTGAATATCCTCATCAATATTATCATATTAATCAATCCTCTACCTAGGCTAAGCAAGTAACCTTACTAGACCCATTACCCCTCCCCCAAGTCATAAAGATGAATTATATCATCTTCACAGCTGTGTTAGCAGCTTGCATTAGGATAGGAAACATATTATCAGTTTGGACCTGAACCACAGGGACCCAAATGAATATTAATTCTTACACATGATATTTAACCAGAGTTGTCTCTTGGGTGGGTTAAATGGGGCATCTTCAGACCAATTCTTCAATTAATTTGTGTGGGGACCTTTCTTGGGGTTTCAGAAAGTTTTTTTGGATAAATCTACAGGCATAATTTGGCTTAGATCCACAAGAATTTGGTTAGGATTGAAGTAGAGGCCCAGGGGGGAGGGTTAACTTTACTATAACTGTAAGTGTTGCACATTTAAGACTCAAAAGATAATTCATCTATGTATTAAAATTTTATTTTGCTCTTTTCCTTTAGTGTAGCGTGTATCTCAGTGTATTTATGAAGGGTCTCAATGCCCATTGGGTTATTCCAATTGTATGCAGATGTCCCAAGTTTTTCCAAGAAACCCTCAATCCTATAACTACAACATAGTCAAATAGAATCAAGGCCTTAATTCCAAAAACCTGTTTTAATCATTTCCTGTATATTTCCAAATTAAATATGGAAATTTTGGGTAATCCACTGCTTGATTGCCCAGATGTGCTCCTTATTCAGAATGGTTGACTTGTGCTTGGATTTCTTTCAAGGAGAACCTTCCCCCAGTTTTCAGGAATTACCATATAGCTTATGTGCTGATTTTTTCCAATACACTAACAGTTTTGTAGCCTTCTTGTAGTTCCTGAGTGTCCTTGGTAGTTTTTATAGAGGTTTCACAGGTGAATTTTGAGATCACATTGCTCTTGGGTTTTGGTGGTGAGGCATCAACTCTGTGGGTTCTGCCAAAGTAGGGCATAGGCACCTGGCTATAAAGGCAAAGTAACTTTTTTAGCACCTTCTGCCCATTCACAGTTCTGTGATATTGTGGCTCTTTGCCCTTATCTTACCATCTGTCATCACTCACAAAGCTTGTAGGCGGTATCCAGAACAATCTTTACTCTCTTTATAAGACTGGCGTCAGATACCATCTTGGTAGTATACAGGGTTGTATACCAATGACAACCTCTTAGTGGTGGTGTTATTTACTGTTCTGGTGGTGATGACCTCGGTGGCCTTGCTAAACAGCTTTGGTACTCTTGGGTTAATGCTAGCTGCTCTTTCATTCTGAAGGCCCTGGGTTTTTTCTTGTGTTTTTGTGGCTTGGGTTTCATCATCTAATTCAGAACAGCTCTTTCTGTCCACCTCCTGGACTACAGTCACTCTTTTCTTTGACCCATGAGGGTTTCCATGTCTGTGATATGCTCCTTTGGCTCATTGGCTCTGCTGTTACAATGTTTCAATTTTTGGTATAAAAATTAAATTAAATTAAATCAGTTTATCTACTCCTATAATTTATTTAGTGTAATTTTATTTGTCATCATAATAGAATGAAATCAAATAATAAAAATAAGTTAAAAATGTTTTTATTTACTAGCTTGTTGAGTACGGGTTCATTTATTACATATAAAAACAATGAAAATTGAATTTATCCGCATCTTGTGGCCTGCTCCACCTTTATTCTAAACAAGTGATTGTTTAGAACTAAAATTATCTTTCCCTTGTAATATTATTTGGTAAATATATTTGATATGCTTGACCCGCGTCCTAAGTACTAATTAGTAAGCAATACATAAAAATCATTTGTGGTTGTGCTGTGTGGCTATAGTGGCACTGAAATAATAAGGATCAGATGATGACACACAAGGTCCAATTTGTGGCTTAAAAAAGCCAGAGTACCAACAAGAATTCACAATTATTTAAATAAAATTAATCTATTTCTATATTTTTTAATTTATTTATTTTTTAGTGCAACAGACAATATAATATTCAGTGCATTATAATAAAAATATATTTCTCATACCTAGTATAATTAATTTTACTTACCTTTTTCATGTATTATTATATGTCTATAATACAATCAAATGTCACAACATTATATAAATAATAATTTTTGAGTCCTACTAAAAACAAAATGAATAAAAATAAAAACAAATAAAACCTGGAGCGCCTATTTATCTGATTGGCTTGGAGGCCAGGGCTTTGGGAAAAATGATTTTGAGTGCTTGTAAAAAGCCGCCACCACATTGGGTGGCATTGCAAATTGACTGACCTCAAGGATGTTGAAGAGATCCTTGGTGTCCTGAGAGAGGCCTTGCTTCACCTGATTTTTGATCCACCTAAAGATCTTCTCAATTAGGTTAAGGAATAGAGAATATGGGGGAAGAAAGAGGAGTCTCATTGGACAGTCAGCCAGGTGGTGGCTAGCCAAATGACTATTTTTATCAATGGGCGGGAACTTGGACACAACCAGATCCACTTTGTGGAGCCTGAAATTATCCAACACAACAATGTTGGTTGTACTGCGGTAATTGATCTGGAGATACTCCTTGACAGTTTGGAGAAAATCAATAAATGTCCTGCTATTATGGGAACCCTTGATCATCTGATACTGGTCCAACCCGTGAGGACCAAGAAACGCTACCATGGAATAGGTCCGGGAACGGACAGCTGCATAATAGGCTACACTGTTCTTGGACCCCTTCTCAACTCACCCATGCCTAGACCTGAGTGAGAAAAAAACAATTTGTCAATGTAGAAGAACTGGACATTCCCAGTTTTCTTTAGTGCCAGATATGTCTTGGCATAAATGTGTCAATTCTTGATGGTCTTCTCATTGTTTCTGTTGTACGGCAAAACTCCTAGTACTTTCCAGAAGAAGCCCAAATCAATCATTGCTTTGTAAACAAGGGTTTTAGAAACAAAAGGCCCAAACTCTTTGGCAAGCATGATTGGACAGCAAGTGAGTCCAGGTGGAAATTCTTGGTAACCCACTGTTTTATTGCATTAATATGCACAGGCTGCAAGAGTTTGGGCTGCCGCTTAGCCTTGGCAGATTTTGCAGTATGCCTGGTGTTACCATACTTGGTGTTAATGTTGGCAATATATCTGGCTGTGACACCAAATTGGGACGCAATATCCCAAAACGCCATTTCCCTGTTCAAGCAGTTGAGGAGAGCTTCACACTCACTATTTGTCAACTGACGCCGGCCCTTGGCAGGTATCACGGCATTCTGGCTAGCAGGCTTGACACAGGGAATATATACTTTTATGTAGAAGGTGAGATCACACTTGGTTGCGCTGGTGCCGTCAATGATGGCATAGAATACAGGTGCAGATGGCTCTTCAGTGGTGGTCAATGGCTCATATAATGTATCAAAGACATGAGGGCAGGAAGTAGCAAATCTTGGATCAAGAGTGTGGGGCCGGGTGACAACTGGGTACACAGTGAAGATGTATGTAACCTCATTATTCCCAATGATCTTTGTATAGAAGACTTTGGTTGCAGGCCTTGAGAGCGGCTTCTGTCTTGGATTCAGGCTACTGTTCCTGGTTTGAGATGTGAGAGGTGATTGGCTGGCGCTGACACCTTGGGAGGCCTGTGTGTTGGCATGACACCTCTTGATTTAGGTTATGTTTCTGTTCTTGGACCCTCTGGGACACCCTTGTAGACAGGCTGCCCCGCAGGCTGGTGAAAAAGCTGATTTGAAATGCAATTTATGGTTCATAAAAATAAAATAAAAAATATATTTTAGATTAAATATGTAGTTATTTGGATCTATTGGTTTAGTTGTGAGCAGTTGTTTTCTCTTGATTTAGCCTTGAATAGTAGCAGATTTTTTATATTCATGATTGGAAGTGTATATTATTGTATTCTTGCCAGTTTTGGATGATTTTAAAGTTTAATCACTTTTTATGTCTAAACATGGTTATCAAGATTGAATTTTTCATTTGATTTTAGTTGTGGTGGAGCTTCTTGATTTGGGTTGGTGTTTCTAGTGTGATTATTTTACACTAATTTGGATTTCAGTTCCTGCAATTAATATCTGAGTTTACTAGTCCCATTCAAAAGTGATTTGAAATTTGGTTCTTGGATTTGACAATCCTGAAATTTCCAAAAACATAGTAAACTTAATGAAAATGGTTGATAGATTTGAACGCTTCAAATCTGATTCCAGTTAATTCATTTTGTCCATTAAAAATATGCAGTTTGACTTGAACTTTGCAAAGTGTCTATGAGTTTCCACATTTTCAAATATGCAAATAAATACTCACATAATTCAATTTAATTAAAAAGGCTATCCTGCAAAAGTGATTTGAAATTTGGATCAAGGATTTGACAATCCCACATTTTTATGTTTAGGTTCTGAATTTACAGTACTAGTGAAGCTTGTGCATAGATTTGTTAAGACAGCATTATCTTGTTCTAAATTGTGTTTTAAATTACTAACACTTTTTTACAAAAGGATTTCTTGTGAAAAAATTGAGTATTAAAATGCTATATCAATTAGTTAGTTTTTTAATAGCGTTTTAAATTCATGTTGGTAGCACAAAAAATATGTTTTTAACTTGACCATAGTATAAAGTATGATAATTGTAAAGCTTGTGTAGGCAATTATACAGTAGTTTTAAAAGCTATGGCGACAAGCAAAAACAATCCAGATTTAAACAAAATGAACTCAGATTTAAAAAAAATTAAAAAAATGAATTTATGTTGATTTACAATAGATTTGGGTTCATTTCAATTTCACTTAAATCTGAATTCATTTTGTTGAAATCTGAGTTCATTTTGTTTAAATCTGGATTGTTTTTGCTTGTCGCCATAGCTTTTAAAACTACTGTATGTTTAAATAGAAATGTATAAACAGAAATTGTTAAATTGATGCCACATATGCCTAGGGTGCTGTGATTCTCTATGGTTTTCAGAGATATGAGCAAGCAGGCTTTGGGTTCAATCTTTGTAAGCCATGTTCTGAGAATAGTTGATAAATACAGCACTGGTTATTGTGAATAGAATATGGGATTAAGATCTAGATTTAGTTGATAATAAACAAGGGTGAGTTAATAAATTAAATTAAAAGCACATTAATTCTGTTCATTAATTCTATTAAACTAAAATAAGAGCCTAAAGTTCAATCAAAAAATAGAGATATTTAAAGGTGTACTAAAAAAAATCACAAATAAATTTTATGGCAATTGTACTATAATAAAAAACAGCTTTTTGCACTTGATCATAATGAAGCAAAAAAATCAAAAAGGGGTCCTCAAGGGCTTAGGCAAGAATATCATTATCTTAAGTGTACATAAAACATTGAAAGCTTGTCTTCAAGAGCAAGACCAAAAACTTCAAGAAAAATGGGGTTTTATAGCCATAATAAAATACCCAGAGAACATAAATGAGAACAAAGTAACAAAAAAACTTTCAGTTCTTGTAAGAAACATCATTTTGTTGTGTTTGATTCATGAGATGAATATATAAGATATCACAACCAAAAGTCTTTTTAACAAAAGATTTGAGGATTGAGAGTTTAAGCTAGCCAAAAGTTAGCCTTCAGGGCAAAAATAAAGATTAATACCTTAATTTCTTGCAAAAAATAAATAAAAGAGGTTTTTCTTTAGAATAAAAAAGCACCAAAGTTAACAAAAAACAAACACAAATGTGAATAAGCTTAAACTTATTCAGAAATGATTATAGATTTATATATTAGGTTAGGATACTAATAATTATTTAGGAGGAAAGAGAAAGTTAAGTGCCCTGATATTGGATTGGAATCAGAATAAGCCATATGATACAGCTCAGAGTATGTGAATATTATTAAACCCCCATTTATAAAAAATGAGGCTATTATAAAAACCAGTTAGATAGTTACATAGATCACAACTTGCAGAAAATACCAAATCAGCATGTTTTTTCAATTCACAGCACTATTATTAGAACAGCTAAATTATCTGATTCTATCACCAGAGCCAATTCAAGTTCTTTATCAGAATTGCTAAAAAATTGCCAGAAGCACCTCACCTATCAACTAGGCCAAGTGGTTGAAAACCCAATCAATCTATACAGCTCATAATTTCTAAAAAAAAATCTATGTACACAAAAAAGCCTTGGAAAATAATAAATACCTGTTTTCAAATTGGATAGTTGTTTCTTGGCTGCTAAAAAGCTCTCTCTATTTTATGATGCAAATATCAAGCATCTTTCATGACTTCATTTTTTTGTGTTTGTAAAACTTTGCTTTTGTTTTTCTATAATTTCATTTCTATTTAGCCCTTCCCTTACTACTTCATCAGAATCCTGATACGATTATAAGATACTAGGTGGTTGCCCCGTCCAAGGACAGAATTAAAGTTGAATTAAATAAATCAATTAAATTTATTTTATTATCTTTTTAGGCTTGTATTACTTATTGCATGTTTAATTAAAATTTTATTTGATTGCTTTATTAAAAAGTAATTTCAATTATATTTATTTAAATTTAAAATTAAAATTAAAATTGTATACTCCAAGTATAAATAAAAACTAAACCTAAATAAGTATAGTATCACTATTAAGTTTAGTAAGGCTAAACTAATTATTTTGAAATTTAGTAATTGATTTTAAATGTCTGTAAAAATGTAGAGCTGATCTGCAGCTTTCAAATAAGCTATTGGACATCAAAATCGGCTTAGTATTCACTCAGATACATTGATTTTAGTTTTTGTAGTGTGTATTAAAAGTAAATTTAGAGAATATCAAATCGAGTCCGAGCCTTTGATTATGACGCGAATCTGATTCCAGCACTTAACTATATATCTCAGCAGCTAGAGCAGCTAGAGCTATCATGTTTGGTACCATTTTGATCGGAATCATCTGAAAAATTGATCTACGTCCTCTAAATTTCATGAAAATCATCATATGGAAACATAATTTTATCATAGTTAGTTTACTCCACTGATGTTCTTTTGGGATGAAGCTGTGTCAAGCAAGGTCTACTCTGAACAATATGCAGCCACTTGGATCAGGTGATGCATCCAGTTGGAATATTCTATTATTTCACTTAAAGAATAATAATTTCGAAATGTTCAAGCCAACCATCTCCTTCTTTAAACTAATATTTATATTTATAATTTAAACCATATCACTTTAAATTGACCAAGCTCTCTTTTCGTCGTCGATTCAATCCTCACACAGAGCATAATCATCCAATCATATAAACAATCTAAAACAACTGCTGCTTCTCTTCCAGTTTTAATCCACCCATTCTAGAGTTGTGTAATCTAGAAAGATAAGCCACTTTGATATGGTTGAATAGGGTTAGCCACTAATTTAAAATTCAAGTAATCAAATATAAATTTATTAAAGTTCAAGTGGCTTATATTTCAGTTCAACATGATTTAGACCACACTCCACTGAATTCATTCTGTGTACTCTCAAAGATGCATGTAAGGGATTGAATGTAAGGATGAGCCAAATTGAGCTTTTGGCTTAACAATCAACTTTTAAAATCAAACTTAACTAAAAATCAATTCAGTCAAATCCCTTATGGCTTGAGCCCACTCGAGGCAACATTACAGACAGACAGACAGACTCACTTTTATATATATTAATTGTGTAATAGCTCCAATCTATTTTGCTTGTTATACCAAACCATTTGATTTTTAGTTTGGAATATGGTTTTGATGTTTGCTATAAGCTCTTATTTTGATTAATTAATACTATTTTTTTCTTTTGCCAGTTCACCAAAAATATTAAAATCCTTTCAATTCTGGAGTTTGCCTGAGTTAGATAATGCTTAAACGAGCCCATTTTTGTTTAAATATGGGTTATTTTAACTTAGCATCATAGCAGTAAAAGCTACTGTATTATCAACTTGTGATATGGGAAACACGGAGTATAAACTTTTAATTTTATAAATAAACTACCAAAAGGTATTTTACTAAACCTGCTTTATACTTTGGTGTTAATCGTTTAAAAATCGAATAACTTTTTTCGGCCTCTTATAATATAAGTATCATGTTATAAACATCTCATTGATTTGTAAAGAGCTTGTAGTATTTTTTTAGAATTAGATCAGTTAAATTCAGGAGAAGTATGAGAATAATGTTTTTGGTTAAGGTTCAACAATAATGCCAATTTATCAAAGGTATATTACTAATATTTGATGAAAATTTAACAAAAGAGTAGAATGAAAGTGTTTATTTATGATTATTTTATCTATTTGGAATTAAACTGATTGCCTTATGCTAACCCCCCAGCAGTAACAAACCGACTGCTATGAGGATCACTAAGTATAAACACCTTAAATCAAACAGATGTATATATTAGACTATAGAGGTTTTTGATTTTTCTTTTTTGAGGGGGTGATGATTATGGGGATATGCATGATTCCTGTACAGGAGATACGTAGGGCAGCTGACATGAAAGGTCTAGAGTGTATTAACAGAAGGAGGAGCATAGGGCATGAAGGCTTTGATTGGAATTACTATCCATAGTGGTTTGTGTCAGCAATTCTGGAGGATTTACAAGTTGCTTAGAGTGTCATGGTAGGTGAAGAAATGCTTGATGGAGGAAGGCAGCAGCAAGAAGTGGTGATTGCATGCTAGATGATAATATAATGATTTACTTATATAGGTAAATGTTGGGTATAGGGGAAATGCTTGGTTGCTTAGTGTTTCATAATTCCTTGGGAAAGTGGCTCATTATATCCATCACTGATAAGCATTGGATTTATTTTAAATATTTAACCTGTTTATTTAAGATAAGTTTATGATTGGTTGATAATAACTGTTACTCAAGATATTATATAACAAAAATGGGCATATTGTGTTGTGGCAGTGACATGAAATGTCAATTTATTTATTTAGGGACTTGATTATAAACAGGAATAAACAAATACCAAGGAGAAGATCTTCAACCCCCTGAGTTAAAGATGGATTGTTAGCTTTCAACCTTTTGACCAAAAAAATCTCAACTATAAAAAACTATATATATTTATTATTAGTAAAGTGAGCTTATGAAGTGCTCAGATAGGTGGAAATATTTAAAACCAGCTAAATAGTCAGCTGGTTGCTGATCTAGGAGGATGCTGGAAATGATTCCGTTGTAATTTCTCCTCTGATGGCGCATATAAGAGTGGAGCTTCTTCCTGGCTCCATCACAAATGTATTGGTATTTTGATAAACATGATTAAGACATATTTGATTTTTAAGGATTTATTAAGTATTTTAATTTGGAGATTTTATTTAACTTAATTAATTAAAGGCATCTTGACTGGAAGTCTGTCTAATTGCAGGTTTTTATCACTAATATATAGAGAAATGAGTCTGTCTCTCAGCAATGCTACCTCAAGTAAGCTAAGCTGCAAGGGATCGATTGAATTTCAAATATTATTTAAATCTAAAGTCCCTGTCTAAACTAAAAGCTCAATTTAGTACATCCTCACATTTAATTCCTCGTAGTTACTTTTGAAAGCATGAATTCGAATTCAGTGAGTGTGGCCTAAATTATATCTAAATATAATTATAAGACACTCAAAAATAAAATAAATTTAAAATTAATTATTTGATTATTAACCTCGTGGTTCAACTGTTGCTCCTATTCAATGTGACCTATCTGTATAGTTTTTAAAGGGAACAGAGGCTTATTTGTAATGATTATCCATAACGGAATGTGGGGATTAAAATTAGGAAGAGAAGAAGCAGATTATTTAAAATTCTTTTATATGATTAGATGGTTAAACTATTTGCTGAGGATCGATTTGATAAGATAAAGGTGAACCTGGTTGTTTAACTAATATTAATCTAAAGAGATACATAAATTTTAGTTTAATTAAAGAATGATTGGCTTGCGCATTTGAATTTACTTATTTTACAGGGAAATAATAGAAGATTCCACTTGGATTAATAAGCTGATCCAAGTGATTGGATTGTTTCAGAGTTAACATTTCTTGCCACAGCTTCCTAATCAAGATTTTAGTGGAGTAAACTGGTAAAAATATCAAGACTAAGCACTATAATTTTCATATAATCTAAAGTATCTAGCTAAATTCTTTATCTAATTCTAATCAAAATAATACTAAATATGATAGATCTAGCTTGTCTAGATGCTTAGATATAGAGTGAAAGGCTGAAATCGAGCTTGCGTCATAATTAAGAGTATAGGTTAAATTTAATACTCTAAATTCACTCTTAATACACATTAAAAAGAACAAAAACAACCTATCTTTGTGAATACTAACTCGATCTTAGTGTCCAATAGCTTATTTAAAAGCCACATATGTGCTCTATATTTTGATGAAATTGATAAATTAAATAATTGATTTTAAAATTTAATCTAGCTTTATAAACTTAACAGTAATACTCAACTTATTTTGATCTCAGTTTTATACTTGAAATACAAGTTTACTTTTAAATAAGCTAAATTAAAATTAAAAATTAAGAAAAGCATTTTTAATAAGATTTTTAATTTGATTTGATGCTAAATGACCCCAAAATTAAATAGAATTAAAATATAAAGTGATATGTTAGATTCAATTTTATATCAACCTTGGACAGGTCAACAACCTGGTACTTTAAATATTAGTTTTAAAAACGAATTCAGCAATGAGTAAAATAAATACATTTGAATACTTTAAATCATTTTTACATTTGACGTTGGTTGACATTGGCTATTTTTTTACACTATGGCAGAAGCTGTTTGTGGAGTTCCTGTCCACCAGTCCCCAAGTGTGTCCTGGATTGTAGCCAGGGACCAGCTGGAAGGGATTATCATTCTCTAGTAAGGGAAAATGTATCTCAGAAATATGTATAGGGGTCAAAATAGGCTTTTATTCACTCTCAGAAGGAAGATCTCCTTAGAAATCCTATGGTATATGGCCCAGGAGGTCAAGGAAATAATATGAATTTGCCAATACTTAGAGCCCTCCAACAATATCTTGGACTCCTTGTACTTGGTCTTGAACTTCTGCACCTTAGTCTTGGACTCCTGCGCTTTGGTCTTGGGCTTTTGCACCTTGGTCTTGGGCCCCTGTGTTCTAATCTTGGGCTTTTATGGTCTGTTCCAGCTCTGGCTTCCTATTTCTTGGTCTTTTGCTCCCTCTGTAGCTTTTGTGGCCTTTGTAAACCACTTGATTTAGTCTCTGAAGAGTCTCAGATAGCTTTCCCTTTTATAGCCCCTTGTTTTAGACCAAAAACTTCTCTTAGAACTTTGGTTCTTCAAAGCTTAAACTATCCTGTTTTTCCTCTTTTATAATATATCAGGCCTTTAAACTTACTCCAGCCAATGAAAGCCCTGGATTTTTTGCTTTTGCTCCTCATTTTTTAGGCTTTAACTCTTAAGAAAATTCCTTAAAAACTGATCAAATAAACTCTGGCTCGCAGCCAATCACACACCTCAATTCAACGGTTTTACCAAAAAAAGTTTCCCCAGATGACCCATCCTTGACCCTGGTTCAAACCCAAGGCTGTCTTGCTCTGGGTAAACAACTGCTCCATGTTTCAAACAGTTTTGCCATAATTTCCATCATGTTTTCCCGGCAAATCTCGAGCGCTTCCACATATGTTTTACTTAGGCAAATTTTGACTCTTCAATTTTTCAACTTTTCTCTGTGTTTCTTTCAACATTTTACGACTTTGAACCTGCTTGCTGCTTGTCCTTTTGCCTCTCCTAGTTGTTTTTGGCAAAATTTGCTCTTTTGCTCTCATAGTTTCTCTGTTTCATTTCCAGCTTTTTTCCATCTCTCTTCTTCTTCAATCCTTCTTTTTATTAATTTTTTCTTCTCTTTCTTTTTCATTATATGATTTTTAATCCTTTTTTAATCATAATCAGACAGTATTTAATTATTCTTTAACTGCTTCTTTTTATCTATATTTCCTCTCAAAAGCCACTAAAATCAGCTTTTCCAGCCTCTGCATCTAGTCTGGCTAGTTCATTCTTTCAGCTCTTCAGTTCTTCAACACAAACTTCTGGTCCTTTGGCCATCCTGCTTTTTGATCAGCTAGTCCTGCATCAAAATCTTCCTGTCCTTCAACTTTTCCTCAACCAGTTCCTCACCAAATCCTCCTTTGTTCCTTCTACACACTGAACTATCTTGGTTCTCACAATTCAATATGAATTAACAGTTCATCAACTAGCCTTCACTGTGACTAAACAGTCCCTCTTGCTAGTTTTCTCTGTTAATTACGTGAACCACCTTGGTTCTTTATCTCAGTCCCCATTACCAGAACTAGTAGACCCAGGCATGAGTCTACATTGAACTGGCGTTTGACTGGGCCCTCGCAAGTGGCAATCCACTTAGGCCATTCAACCATAGATCAATGTCTATGTGTTGCCTTTACTCACCCAGGTGATTAAGTCTGGGCTTTCAGTTGCAGAGTAATCAGCTCTACTTTCCAGAGGCCTGATCACACCAAGTTCTGCAGCTTCTTTTCCTAAGCAAGCCATCTTGATGACACCTCTGAGCAAGTCTATACACTCTAATGCTCACTTTGGGTTCCCCCAAAGCTCTCATAGGGGCATAAACAAGGACACCCTACCAGTCTGTTAGGTAGGATGCTTGCTCACAGACCTCCTGTAAGTGTATTAGGGTATGTAGAGCTCTCAAAGCTCTTTTTCTCCCTGGCAGCCTGTGTTACCCACCAGGGGTCCAAAACCTACTCCTCCCAGACAGACAAAGTTCCCTGCTTGCTATTTCAGTCTTCATCCTTCTGTAGCCACAGTTTCCTGCAAGGTGAAGCACTATAGCCCAAAGCAGCCAATATCTTCTGCTGAGTGGAGGCAACATCTGCCTCTGGTAGTCCTTTGTTACCTACCAGCCAGGCCTTACTTACCCTAGTAGTCCTATGTTACCACTAGGCTCATCTTACTTACCCCTAGTAGTCCTATGTTACCTACTAGGACTCTACCAGCAGCAAACAACCAAACTTTTGCTTGGCCAACATTAGCCTCACCTGCAAACCACCAAACATGTGGATCATTATACTGTTGTACTCAAGCTCTGATCAGTTTCTGGTCTAGGCTATTCTAGAAAAAGTTTTTAATTTTAAATCATCTAAAATTATATTTTAGCCATAAGACCAAAACCTGATGCTAACTGGTTTTCAGTCCAAATCATCTAGAGTTATAAATTTTAAGCTTGATTTATTTAACTTTTAAATATTTCAGAGCTTGAGACAGGTTATTATTTAGAAACAATCAGTTTTAATATTCTGCTTGCATAAAGATATTAAAAATGGTTTTTTAAAAATGTTATATGGAAGAAATCACTGCAAATCTTTTTGGGTTGTAAGGCAAGTAAATTAAAGGTATTTAACTCTAA
This sequence comes from Entomophthora muscae, assembly GCA_014839935.2. Classification (NCBI taxonomy): domain Eukaryota; kingdom Fungi; phylum Entomophthoromycota; class Entomophthoromycetes; order Entomophthorales; family Entomophthoraceae; genus Entomophthora; species Entomophthora muscae. Next base: position 13,335 of record QTSX02006833.1, read on the forward strand.
CTTTGCTAACAATTTTTTAAAGAACTGTACAAATCTTTAAAAGAAAAAAGGTGATCTAATTTGATATTTTGAGTTTTATTCTTTGAAATTATTTTATAATGAATTGTTTAGCTTTTCTAAAAAAGCATCATATTTTTTTAAAAAAAAACCTGTATATGATTGGCCTAAAGTTTAAATCAATATATAAATATCACAAAAAACTTTATCAAAGTTACATCTATCAACCTAATGAATAAAGGGGTTTTCCAATTAAAAGCACTTTCAAAAAAAGCTTGTATTATAAATATCAAATTTACTTATGTTGCAACTGAACCAATAATAAAGCAGTATTTGATTAGGAAAGACAACAGTTCAATAGAAAGGACAAAACTAAGAATAAGATGTCGTTTATTGAAAAATATTGTAATTAATATACAATTTCAAAAAGCCATAAGTTCACATGAGATGGCACAGTGGCAGGTTCAATATAAGGTAAGTTGTAAAATAACTTGCAGAGGAATCAGTGTATCAAATTGGCAGCACTCTTAATTAGAAGATAGTGTCCAAAATTTAACATTGCCATCAGATTTACTCATGCTGTTATATATGTTATGGATTAGCTCTTTGAGCGCCCCTGTGGATTGTAAAATACATTGATAGGCAAGTATATAACTTAGGTTGCAACACCCCCTTACCCCCTGCTTGTTGTCAGGCACCAGAATTGAAACCTGTCAAAGGTCTGGGAAAGTATTAAAAAACAAGTTTTGTGTAGAAATGGCACAGCAGGGGCACAATCAATAATGGTAAAGGGTCTTGGTCTTTTCTTGGGCAGCTTCAAGCTGATAGGTGTGGTTGTTGTAGACAGTGGCTACCTTGAAGAGCTCAAGATAGTTGGGTTCAAACTTTGTGAAGTTAGGATTAAGGGCGTAGACAGAATCATCCACAGCATACTGTGCCTTGAGGTGTTTAGTTTTTCCTTTGATCTGCTCTTGCTCTATGTCGCAAGCTTTGGCGCGCCATTGACTCAGAGATGGAGTGGTTACAAGGGGAGGCTTCTTGGGGACCAGGGATCATAATTATTTTGTTTCACTCCTTTCAATCTATCAGGAGTCCCAAAGGCCACAGTGCTGGAGATAAACCCCTTATCACAATTGATCCTGGTTTATAAGATAAGTAAACTAGTAAAAAGATTTTAGTCCAGGCAAATTTGGGTGGTCCTGAGAGAGCTTGGCAATTAGTTGTACCAGGGAATCATTTAGGTGCTTTACGGGTCTATTGGCTTGAGAATGGTACAGCGTTATGACCACTTGTTGAAGAGAATTCTTGGCACAGTATGCTTTCATCATGTTGCCTATAAGTTCAGGCCCTTCATTAGTGATGAGATGCTTGGGGCAGCCAAAGTGTGCCACAATCTTCTTCCCAATAAACCAAGTGATGGTGGTGGCAGTGTGATTAGTGGTTGCCCATGCCACTGGCCACTGGGTAAAGTAGTCAATAGCTGTGATGATGTACTTTTTGCCCAGTTTATCTTTGGGCAGAGGTCCCATAATGCTGAGAGCTCATTGTTTGAAGGGCTTCATGGCCTTGATTGGTAAGGCTGACTTGGGTGAGGCAGTTTTGACATGTTTTTTTACATAAAACACATTTCATAAGAAGGTTCAGAATATTCTAGTGCATACAGGGTCACCAAACTTTACACTTCATGATTTTAAAGAGGTTACATCCTCTGATATGAACCAAGGTGCAGTGGTAAAGCAGTATTGTGTCCCCTTGTTGTGTGGTAGGAATGTAAGGTGTTTTTCACCTGTCTCTGCCCAATGAAAGACATTACCAGCATTGTGGTGAACTGAATCTTGTTGTCTTTCAGCTTGAAAATAGTCACATAATTAAGGTCTTTATAGCAGGTGGTCTCAGGATGTAGATAGAGCATGTGTCAGTCTGTGTCTAAGCCATTGTCTCCTGTGATGGACAATAAATACAGTCTTTTGAGGGCATCAGCTGTGACCAATTCCTTTCCAGGTTTGTATTTGATGTGCAGCTAGTACAGGGACAGGCATTCAAATCATCCTTCCTGGAGCTGTGTCAAGTGTTACAGAGTTTTTAAATACTGAAGAGAATTGTGATCTTCCAAGACTCAGAGTGGGAATATGGCTCCTTCCAGATAATAGCGCCATTTCTTGTCGCAGTGCACAATTTCTGCTAACTTTTCATTATGTAAAAAATAACATTGCTCTGAGTTGGTAAGCTTCTTGGATTTTAGGCCACAAGAAATAAGGTACCCTCATTGGTTTCCACTCTTAGCACACCCTCTATGGCCCTGACATAAGCATAAGTCTTGACTGTGTACTGGTGATTCTAATTGAGGAATTGTAGTACAGGTGCAGTTGTAAGCATCTGCTTTAACATCTTGAAGGCCTGGTCTCTGGCAGGTGTCCAGTGAAATTTCTGTTTGGTGTTTAAAAGCTTGGTGAGAGGCTCCATTAGTTTTTCACAGTTGGGAATAAACTTTCACATATACACAATCATACCCAAGAATTTGCGCACTTGACTCACATTGGTGGGAAGTGGCATGCTCATGATTGTCTTTATCTTGGCAGATTCAGGCTTCATCCCTTGTTCACAGATGATGTGTCCCAGGAATAGGAGCTCCAACTGGAGAAATTCTTATTTGGAAGGCTTGGCCTTTAAATTATATTTACAAAGGTTTCAAGTACAGCACAAATATGTTAGAGATGCGTTGTTTGGTCTTGACTAAAGACAATGATGTTGTCAAGATACACAACAACAAATTTTCCAATCAGCTCTTCAAAGGCTTTATTCATCAACATGTCAAAGATGAAAAGAGTGCTGGTCATTTCAAAATTCATGACAAAACACTCAAACAACCCCTAGCACCTGCAAAAGGCAGTTTTTGCCTTGTTTCCTGGTGCAATGCGGACCTGGTTGTACCCCACAGTGAGATCAATCTTACTAACATCTTTCAAACCTGCAAGCGTGTCAAAAAGATTGTCAATTAGCAGCAAGAGGTACTTGTTCTTGACTAACACCATGTTTAAGTTGCAGTAATCAGTTACTAGTCAAAGCAATCTGTCCTTCTTAGCTATAAAAAGGCTGTGGCACCATATGGTGTGAGAGAGAGAGCAAATAAAGCCATTATCAAGCGCGTCCACAAGGTGTCAATGAAGAGTTTTGTCTTCCTCTGGCGTTAAGAAATATAGAGGTTGTACTTTTGGCAGCAACTCTTGCAGCTGAACAGCATGTTGTATTTTTATTGGATGAGACAATTGGTCTAGTGTTTGCTAAAGACGCCCTTGCATTACTCAAGAAGTGATACAAGTGCTGGTGGCAATGTTGTGATCAAGGGGGAAGGTGTAATGGTTTCAGAGCTGTTGAACTCAACTGAGCACTGGTAAAAATCCAGAATTATCCCTTTGAAATCATAGATGCCTGTGTCTGTGAGCTGTATAAACACAGTGTCATGAAGTAACTTGTTAATTTTGATGCAGTAGATTTGGAAACCTACCCTGTTCCTGTTAATTATAATCATAGAGGTGTCCCAATCAATGTATAGACAATTATGCTATAGTAAGTCAAGGCCAGCAATAAAATTGTGGCTGAGGCCCATCATTATTGGTCCAGAGAGCCTAACTTGCTGTTCACTATTCTTACAGAGAGATATACTGTCTTGTGGGTGATAGTTACTCTGTAGAAGTTGGCCACACATACTGCTTTAAAGCAACTGTGAACCTGGTCTAGTTGCTGGTAATTCACAAATTATTGGTTGGCCATGGTGTGATTGGCCCCAGTATCTATCAAAGATGGTGGGGTTCCCATGAAAGCAAAAGAGATAGTCCAAGCAGGTGATTTTATTTGAGGAATGACTGGCTTGCTTGGAGTATGGGGTAGTTGCTATGAACTTGGAAGACGTCAAGGGTTTCAACTTTATGCATATTGTAATCACAGGGGTTCTTTGCAAGGAGAGATTGAGAGCAAGGGTCAAGTGGGGTAGTAGAACCTCTTGTAACTACAACCCCCAGGCTTTTTCCTGGTCCTCAATTTGTGCTGACTGGAGTTCCCCTTTGTAGGGGCGCTTAATCACATTGTCCTGTTGGCAAGGCTGGCAGTGACCTACTTGATTGTGGGCACTGCCAGGTGCAGGACTAGGTTGAGGTGGTGCATCATTAGATCTGCAGAAGCCCATTAAAGCCTGGTTATTAGCCTCCACAATGGCCTTGTAGCAGTTGTCAATGGAGGTGCAACATCCTACAGGAACCCACTTGCAGATATGGGGTTTAAGCCCATTAACTATCAAGGTAAGAAGCATGGCGTTCTCATTGATCACAGCTTCTGGGGCGGTGGCAAGAGCTTGCTGCCAGGCAGCAAGATATTCAGGAACAGACCCAGTCTGTTTAATGGCCAGGAGGGGAGTTCCCACCACAATGGGTGAAAATTTTTCACTGTAGTGGGACTTTACGGCATCCCTGAACAACACCCAGGTAATCTCTATTTCTTGGCTGGCCCAGTTGATGAACCAGACTGCAGCAGGCCCCGTAAGGCGGCCTGAAGCCGTGGCAACCCACATGGGCTCAGGTACTTGAAAGATACAGAGGCAGGTTTTTGTAGAGTGGAGCCAACTCACAATGTCAAACCCTTTGACACCACCCACAAAGAATTCAAGATGGATGTCGTGAATATTGCTATTCACCATGTTTTGATTTTGCCTTTGGTGGGCCATTTTGAAGACAAATCTCTTGCTTTTGCTTTTGCCTCACAAAATGATTTGATGACTGAATCAGGAAGTACAATTGTTTGTTTTCTTGATCCTGCACAACTCACTTGCCCCACTCATGCTGGTGGCAAGTGATCCTACCGTCCTGGTAGTGTTTTGTGGTATTGCCAACCACTATATATTCCATTTTTCTATTCACCAATAAAATTAAGTTCTATTCACATTTTTGTCTTTGTGTCTTCTTTACTTCCTTGCCTCTCTCTAGCCACAACTAGTAGAGATTATTCTTCCAGGGCCGCAAGGTAAACACATAGCCTTTCCTGTCATCTAACCAAGACTTAGTACAAATCCAATCCTAAGGTTAGGATTTCCTGTTATGTGTCTGTGCTGCGCCTCAGAACACAACAAAAATGGTGCTCACTACAAGGGCTGTAAGCCCCTTGTTTATCCCTTTTGCATCCATGTTTCAGGTCCTTTGCCTCCGCCTATACAAGAGTTGACTTCACCTAAAATTACCAGTCCTCCTATTAAAGAAGATATTGCCAACCAGCCTATTACCCCCACTATACTGAACCTCAGGAATGGTCCCCAACTAGTTGCTTACCCCATGGATACCCCTGACTTGGAGCAAGTCATGTTGGTAGCCCTTGGGATAGCCTGTGAAGGAGCCATCCCTTGCCTACAGTTGCAGTTCAGTTGGGCTGAATACTACAAATTAATTGTGGCTCCTCAATTTCCACAACTTCTCCTCTCAGCGGCTGGCTACGCTGAGCACTTACTATTGTCCTTTGTGCAGCCTGCCTTGGCCCACCACCAAATGGTTTTGGGGCTCCACGTCCAAGAAATCTTGTCTCTGCAAGCAGCAGTTACTCATCACTGGGACCAGTTTGCTGCTTACCAACAGTGGATTCATTCACTGTTTTCCTTGGTATCTGACAATCAGCGCAGCTCTGTCATCTCCCAGACCCATTTGGTTAATTCTATCAAACAAATGCGCCAGTCCATCCACAAATACATGAGAGAGTGTCTACACAAGTTTCACCAGCTAGAATAACCCTGGCAAACTCAAGTAGATTCCACCTTAAACGCTTATCTCACTGACTTAAACAACTTGTGCAACAGCTCAATGTATTCAGCACTTATTCCTTTGAGAAACTATAGCAGGTAGCAGACTTTGCTGTTAGTGGCCTTAATGAACTCAGTGCGGCGTTTGATCAAGAGAGAGCTGCTATAGCCAAACTCCAGAGTCAAGTGAATGACTTGTCTATGCCCAAGCCAGATGTTCCGTCCTCTCCCTCTTCTGATGATTTGGCTGATTAATAACAAATAATATGGGACACTATTCAAGAGCTACGTACAATTACTTGCAGTCAGAGACGTCCTGCTGAAGCTCCTCAGCCTGACCCCCAGGTGCTTGAATTGACTGCTCAAGTTGAAGAGCTACAGTAAGAACTTGCCGCCCTACATGAAATGATGGCAAATGCTGCTAGTCCAGTTGGGGTTGTCAATAAAGATGGTTGCTGCCCTGGCTTACCAGGAGCTCCTCAAATCCAACGTGCTAAGGAACTAATTGCCCTAACTAACAAGGTGGATCAATTGAAGCAAGACCATACTGACCTGGATAGAGACGTACAAGAGATGAATGACGTGATTGACTCTGTGAATGATAGGATTGCCCCTTGCCTCTCAGTGGGGCCATTCCTTACTTCTTGACTGGCAACTGTGGTAAGTTTGACTCCCTTAAACTTGACTCCCTGGTACTTGACACTTTGTTGAGTACCAGGGAGTTGAGTGCCGCATATGTGAATCTATTAGTATTTTTGGCTTAACCAATTTTAAGCTAATTTTTACTAGTAATTTAGGGGTTCAAAACCAAAAACCAAGGTTAAATTTACTTGAAATCAACTCTGTTTAATAAATCAGTTAGCTAAAATACCAATTTAAGGGGCAATTTATAAGTAAATTTACTAATAGAAATGAAAAAACCTGTGTTTGACACTCTAAACCAAAAAGTGACCAGTTCAACACTTTTTAAGCCAAATTTTAATTTTATTAATAAAATACATATGCGCTTATATAAAATTTTAATATTTACTATTATATTTTTATTATTAGTGTCCATAGTTGTTGATTAGGCTCCCAAGCTCCACTATACTGGATTTAGTGGTACAGATATTAATCAAATACCCCACTTGTTTTACTTTATGTCATTCCTGGGTTTTTGGATTAAGTGGTGCCACATAAATTAAGCCCAATTTATTAAGGGATTTCATATGTAATTTATAAAAAACTGAAACTTGACACTTTCTTTGTTTGACTCTATCCACTTGACACCTAATTGGTTTTGGATTTATCTAATCAAAGACTCAGAATTAAGGCTAAATTAATATGTGACGCACTATGAGCACCACTCAACACTCACCCACCTGACACTTTAACTTGGGGATTAGTGTAGAGAGCTTCTTAACGTTTTAATCAACACTATGGTAAATAATTCACTTCCAGCTCCTCACAGAATAACTTAAACACTAATAAACACCTTCCTAATCATTTACTTTTTTTAACTTATGTTGTATTTTTTATTTTTGAGCATATGAAACTGCCTTGATTTTGGGTTAAATTTCAAACCTGTTTTAAATTTAAGCAAGTTTTATACACAAAAAACATAGTAAATTTGATTTTTCTGCTTGACTCTGGCATACTTGACAGTGAGAATTCAGCTTTTCTCATCTGATTAACAGTGCTGAACAAGTCACTTTACTATGTTTTGAAATTTCAACTCCCAATAAAAAATTCCACATAATAATTTTTTTAC
>QTSX02006834.1:0-20692 GCA_014839935.2 Entomophthora muscae
TACCAAAATTAATGAATATGAAATTGCAGGATTGTCAAATCCAAGAACCAAATTTAAAGTAAAAAATGAGGTGAATTTGAAATAAATATAATTTATGGGCGTCTCAAACAGGAAGTCAAAGGATCTAGAGTGGATTTGTGCTAATCCCTTTGGGAATCATAGACATTCTCAAAAATCACCCTATTCCAGTTTAGGACGGCTAAAATTTAGATCCTACTATTCACCAACTTAACATACTTAACAATAAAATTGACTAAAATATACACTTCTCTTTTTGAGTTTGATTTTAAATAAAAAAATTATTATGCCTTCTTTTAATAACAACCAAATAAACAAGCTGTTTCCTGGCATTGACAAAATCATGCAGGGCTACACTGGGTCTTCCAATAGTTAATGTTACAATTGTAACAGTTTCAAAGCCCCAGGCGGGAATCAAGCCTGATCCTAGCCGCCAGGCAGGGCAAGTAGGCGGGGAGATTCACCTATACCTGGATTTGCTTCAAAAAGCAAAAATCCAGGTGCAGGAACCATTCCTGCCCTGGTGGCAGCTGCAGGGCCTGTTCTGGGCCCCAAAAGCTATGAACAAGCCTGGGTGGGTTTGACTGGGCCTGGGCAGGCTAATTTTAGCTGCCCAGTGCTCCCAGCTCAAGCCCACCCTCCATTAAGTAATTTGGGGTTCCCAATTGGGAGCCCTTTTTTTAATCAAGTTCCTCCACATCAAAAATGCCAGTCAAGCCAGTCCAATAATGGTGATCAAATTGGAAAAAAAAACCCATGACTTCTGAAGCCAAACCTGCCAGAACCAATGACCAGCCAGGCCAAAATGGGCCACCAAAAAGCCAAACAACTGTTCCTGAAAACCTCAAAAATGACCATGAAGCAGCCAACCAAACAGCAGAACCTGAGATGCCAAGCCTTGCCACACAGATAGTACCAGAAGAATTCCCAGAGGCATTTGAATATGAGTAAGCATATTAATCAGAAGCACCTGAAAAATTTCTGTATTGTCATCCTTACCAATAAAAGTTGTTATGAACCTTTAGTTTACCAATTTGTTTCCATACCTATTTTTAATACTCTTTTATCTGCAATTGCCCAAGCACCAGTAACCATCCTCAGGGATAGATAGCCAGACTCCAGTTGATAAAGCTGAAGCTTTTGACTACTACTGTCTACCTAATGCTCCATTTGGCCCTGTGCACTTCACTGAGTATCCCCCAACTGTCAGGATTGACAATTCTCTACCCCTGGAAACACGGGCCTGAGGGTGGGATTCAAACCCTGAACCTAGATTCCTGTGGGCTGCCGGTCCCATGGACCAAGGGACCAACTGCCTGGGTTTTCTTGGGACTGAGCCTCCGCAAGCTGAAGCTCCTGCTAAGTCCCAAAGCCAGAATACCAGCGCAAGCTCAATTATGATGGTGCCAAAGGAGGAGCTTCTCAAATTGCCTAATAGAGGCAGAGAAAGTTACTCTATGAACTTCATGAATATGAAGTCCTCTTGGTTAACCAATAAAATTCCCCTGCCAAGGGAAATAATGGGCTTTAGGCCCGACCTTATGACCATAGCCAAAAATCAAGAAAATCAAGTAGCCAATTTGGACAGTCTGTCCAATGAGAGAACACCCAGCTGAGGTGCCATTTTGCTGCTCCCACACCTGAACCTCCTGGCCACCTGCCCACATTTTCCCCAATATTTTGATGAAACCCTTATAGGAAATACTAAGTTTGGAGGCCGGATGCTATATATGCCTATAGATTCTGCGCTCAAATCTTATTGCCATTTTTGAATAAAGGTTATGTTATTTTGGCTCACACAGCTATTGCCTTATTTTTTATTTGCTATTTACCAATTTAGTACAAGATCTCCCGGTCCTCCTTCCCCAGCGCCCACAGTTTTCTGTCCTTCAGGTGTACCCATTGGCCCCGTCCATTTCACTGACTACCCTTTGAAACCCAAATACAAGGACTATACCCCAGAAAAGATACTCAAACTTGACCCTTTGGCCTGCATACAATCTGCAGTTAGATACAACCGTCAAGGCCCATGGATATTCTCAACACCCAAGTTGTTCAGAGGAAAGTTCAACTATCTTCCTGCTCACAAGCTCTACATGGAACCACCTGTGACCCCCAAACCTATGCCCGCTTCCTCACCCAACCTTCCAACCAACAACCACACTGGTAAGCTGTTTGGGATTGTGTACATCACCCTCACAGGGGTGATTGACACTATAATCCCAGCCGCTGGCCCATGATCCTGGGTGGGAAAATCTGTCTCCTACCTTTTTAATTTAGCTCCTCTCTTGTGGTGGACTTTGCCTGCAAAAACCCCGGCCCAAGTTAAACCTGGAAACAGCAGGCCAGCTGCCCAAGACTGGATCCCTGACACCAACCCTGACCACTGTAAAGCCACTCCCCCCTTTAGCCTTGGACATGACAATCTTCCTGGTTGTACCAAAAAATCTGCTTAGAAGCCAGTCAAGCCCCTTAATTCTCTTGAGGATCTAGCCCACACGGTTGATGAGAGATTTGTGTTGGCATACCCTTCCCAGGTGGAAAGTATTGATGTTCTGAACTTGGTTCCCACTTGGGAGGAATCCCTGATTAATTTGGACTATTTTTTGACTTGAGCCTGTCTGCATTTAAAATTAATTAAGGTCAAACAAGCAGGTTGCTGCCGCTAAATCATCAATTTCCAATCCAACTGGATTGAATGTTGATTTAAATCACCCCATTGGTGCCAGCCAATCATAGTGGAAACCAGAAGTTACTGTAAAACCCTCCAACCCAATGGGTCAGCCCTAGCAATTTTTCTCTTCTAGCCAATTAGATTCATTACCTGGGTCAGGTGACCCTCCAAACTTGAAGTCTGTCTCTTAAAGCAAGACAGGGGACTTTGGGTCCCCTGCTTGCTCATTCTTTTCAAAATTAAAGTTTATTACTTTCCAACTCTAGTCTGTTTATTTTGGGACTCTTCATAGTAATTTTCAGCAATCCCTGGCTTTGTTAGTACTAGTTTTGTTTCTAATTACCTCCCCTATCTTCCCTAGGACTATGGCGTTGTTTACAAAGCCTCTAGTGTTTAAAATTAGTATAGACATATACACTTACCTTGTTGTCCTCAAAAATCTAGTTTGAACTTCAAGATTAGTATTTAAAACCCTTTATTTACCTACTTTAAGTTTGAAAATACTTCCTGTTTGCTTCAGCTTTTGCTTTTGCTTTATTTACGTTTGCTTGATGTCTCCTACCTACTTCCAAGGCGTAAAACACTTAGTCATTGTCTCTAGGCTTTGTGTTTAAATTTAAATTTTATTTGCAGCCAAGCTGTTGGTCCCCTAGTGACTAAAAATCAAATTTTGGTAGTTCTTTTTACCTTCCCTATTTTGAACAATGCTGGTCTCCCTGGTAAAATTTTTGACTTTTACACTAGCACCTGCTCTGGTGATGATATGGACTACTTCTCCAGATCTCTGAAGTTGTATCTCTTACTCATTTCACCACATATGGAGTAACCCCACCCAATTTGTGCGTATGTTTGAGGACATTCCTAGGCGTGCCCAAGAAATTCTTGCTACCAGTGAAAGTGTGGTTAGAAGTCTCTCCTGTCACAACCTTGAGTTTTCTGCTCTCAAACCAATCCCCACAACATCCCCTGTCCTGGTCCCATGTCTCTCTCCTCTGAGGACCCAGTTGTTCTGGTCCAACAAGAAGGTCTGGGCCCCCAAGAGCATGCCCCCAAGCGCGCCACCTGGATACTTGGTGGAATGATATTGATGGGTTTGGATTCCTACTTCCCCCATATGTCTGCTGTGTCCGCTTTGTGGACACCACTTTGAGTGGCCATACCAGTATTGCACTGGATGGTGTCCTGGTGGATTCTTCCCCCAGAATGGGAGCCAAACTTAGTTAGTTTAGCCCCCCTCTCTAACATAATGAGCAAGCCCATCTATTCAGCTTTAGAAGCCTTTTGCCACTGGGTGTGGTCACTGGTCCTAGCCCTAGTCTGCGCCAGCATTGGATCCCTCCTCTCAGGACTCCTATCCGTGTGGGCTCTCTGGTTGCTTCTGTCCTCCTTCAAGAAGTGCATCATTGGCAAGACCTCCCCCACATTCACAGCTTTGTCTGTAGCCTTGGCAGTTAATATCACCTTGGTATCCCCCTGCACTCCCCCCACAACTGAGGTCTGTGAGAAAGTCTTGGATGCTTTGGGGGGAGCTTCAGCTCTGCCTTGCAGCCAATTTGGTGTCTACCAATGCTCCCATCTCTGGATGCCCAACGTTTGGTTGCCCTCCTGGACGCCTTTGATGGAGATGCCTGCCTCTGGGTCCGTACTCTCCTTTGCCATAGTCAGGAGCTTGGCAACACCACTTCTCTCCTCACTCTAGTCTCCTCCACAGTGGCTGCCCCCAGGTCCAAAGCCTCTGTTATCTTTGAGACCTTGCACTCAAAGGGAATGGCCCCAGATCTCGCCACCTACATGTGGAGTGTTTTGTGGTGAAGGCCGCCTCTTTGGCTCTCCCTGCCAAGGTGGCGGTGGCAATGTTTTATCATTCACTGGATCCTGCTTCTGCGGACAAAGGTGTGTGGGAACTGGCTCCCCCTCCCTCAAGAAGGCATTTGCTTTGGCGCATAAGTTGGGTGCTAAACCGGCCTACTTCCCTAAGCAGGGAGTCCTTGCAACCTTGCCAGTTGCCAAGTCTGCTCCTCCTTCCAAGGCAGCCAAGCCTCCCAAAACGGCCTCCATCAATGTGATGTGCTGCCCTGACCAAGCACCCAACTGGCCCACAACTTCTGGGTCACTGCCCAAGTTTGCGGCATCAGCTGCAATCCCTGATGTGACTTCCTCTGATCCTTCCAGAATAAAGAGGATTTGTCTTACTTTATTTTCAATGCAACCTTCTACACAAAGTTACAGAAAGCAAAGACAACAGTGTTGATGAACACAGGCGCAGGCAGGAACTTTTTATGGACCTCAGCATGACCCAATCTCTGGGTCTTTTGCTCTTACCCCCTCAGACCCTTATGGCTGCTAGCAAGGTACCCATACTTAGTTACCCCCTTTCTAAACCCCTTAGCTACTGCACGGGCAACCACGTCTTTTTCAGCAACTTTTAAGCTGTGGAAAATTTGTTATACCCTGTGATAGTAGGGGTGGGATGGTGGAGGCGCCATCTTGTCCAGATTGATGCCCTCTCTAACAAGTTACAAATCTCACTTGATGGTACTCCTGGCTTCTTCTCACTGCTCCTGTCCAGGGAGGACCCTCCCATATCGTGCCTGTCTCTCCAGGCATCTCCAGAAACACCTTCCCCCTTTGTATTGCCAGGCATTCTGGTCCCTTACAAGGGCGCCTTTGACGTTACTGTAAATCCACTGCCCCCTTTGGCTTTGGACCAAACTGTTTTTCCCTGCCGCACCAAGAAAAGCCCAAAAATCATGGCTGAGTTGCTCAATTCCCTAGGAGATTTAGCTCATACTGTTGATGAGATATTTTTCCTGGCTTACCCTGCAGACCCCCTGGCTTTGGTTGTCCCGGCCTGGGAGGAAACACTGATCAATTTAGATTATTTGTTAGCATGGTGTTGCCCTCTTTTAAAAACAATCAGGAACAGCCAATCAAAAGAAAACACATCAATGGTCTCTAAGTCAACTGAATCTGAAATGGTTGTGAAGTCATCCAGCCAATCAGGTGGAGTCGCAGAAATTACTCTGAAACCCCCCAGTACCCCTGGCTCTGGACAGCACATTTTCTCTTCTAGCCAACCAAATGCAAGTCAAATCAGTCATGTGATCATCCCCTAGCAACCCATTCCCTTTTAACAATGCCAGGGGATTTTGGGTCCCCTGCTTGTCAATTCTCCAATTTAATAAAGTTTGGGTTAAGTTCACTTGTTTTATAAATTTAAAGTTGATCAAATCCCTGTTTTGATCCTATTGCCTAAAGATTTTGAAAGTGTTAGTCTTCTTCTTAAATCTTACCTTTCACTGCCCCATTTCAAAACCGGTCCTTCCTCTGGGACCCCTGAAGCAAGCTTGAGTGTATAGCTGTCCTTGCTTTTGCTTTTGTTTTTGAAGCTCACACTTGAACTTAAAAGCTTTAGTCAAAATCATTATAAATCTTACTTTATTTTGAGTTTTACTTTAAAATTCTCGCTTCAAACCCGCTTTTGCTTTGTAAAAGAAAGGCGCCCAAGTCCACCGTCAAGCTGTGTAAGGCCTCCCAATCATTTACTACCTGGTTTTTTTGTGGGTTCCCCTGCTTGTCAGAATTTTATTGTTTTCACTTGTAACAAAGCCTTCTACCTTGCCCAAATTTTGCAGAGAATTTAACAATGATACTCCCTGTTCTGAAGTTGGTGGTATTTTCCTTGGCTCTGTCTCTGCTGCTTTTGTGGTCCACCTCCCCAGACTTGTGGGGAAAAATCTCCTCTTCTTTCTGGCTTGTGGGTGAATATCCTTCTAGCCTCTTGAATCTTCCCAGTGGCCTTCTCTTTTCTAGAGAGGCCGTGGTTAAGAGCTTGACGTACAATGACCTGGATCTGGGTGTCGTTGATCAAACCTAGCTTGCCTATGAGGGAGACCAGACCTCAATTCCCCCTTCCCAGCTTGGGAAAGAGCAATTCAGTACCTCTTTTAGCCCCTGAGGTGTCCCCTCCCACTCCCATCTGCACCTCTTGGTTGCTTGCCGGACTGAGATTGATGGGCTTGAATGCCTATTTTCCTCAGTTGTCCCCTGTGTCCTCCTTGTGGCCCCCCCTTTGAGCAGCTGTCCCAGTTCTTCACTGGGCGGCATCCTGGTGGTTTGTTTCACCAGGATAGGAGCCAAACTTATTAGTTTAGCCCCTCTCTCTCACATTTACCCTGTCAAATGCTCTCCCCCCACTCCTGCCACAACCTCACATTCAAGCTCACTGTGGATCTTGTCAAGATTGACGCCCCCATGTATCCCCTCAGTGAGTTAGAGGACAAGCCATTGAGCACATGGATGGATGACATGTTTGCCAAGGGTTGGATTTTGAAGAAGGCTTCCTTGATCAGCTTGCCAGTGGTCTTCTCTAAGAACTCTGACAGCTCTCTCTGCCTGTGTGTAGACTACACCCTGCTGAACAATGTGATGGTTCCGGATTGTTACCCCCTTCCTCTGGAGGCGTCAATTTCTCAGTCCATTGCCAAGTCCGTAGTGTTCTTAAAGCTTGACCTTGTCAATGCCTTTAACCAGGTTTGCGTCACAGAAGGCAATGAGTGGTTGACAGCCAGTAAGACCAGGTGTGGGTGCTTTCAGTTCAAGGTGATGACTTTTGGGCTCAAGAACGCTCCTGCTATTTTTCAGAGAGTCATATAGGAGTCCTTGGGCGACCTGAGTTTCTCCTGTGTGGTTGCCTACATTGACAACATTTTGATCTGCTCTCCCACTCCAGAGCAATACTAAGGATTTGATGGCTGTGGTGGCCGCTCTTCACAAAGCCAAACTTTTTATCAAGCCTAGCAAGTGTGAGTTCTTCAAGTTGGAAGTCACGTTCTTGGGTAATCTGGTCCTGAAGAATGGTCACACTGTGTCAGCTGACAAGGCCAAAGCCTTACAGGAATGGGCTACTCCCAGGAGCCAGTAGGAGCTGCGCTGTTTCCTGGGCACAGTGATCTTTCTCAAGAAGTCCCTCCGTCATTTTGGAGCTCGCGGCCCCACTGCACCCCCTTGTGGGTAAGAACGCCATCTTCAACTGGACCCCCAAGTGTTAGCACGCTTTTGAGGCAATCAAGAAGGTCTTTGTCTCTACCCCAGTTCTTTTCCATGCAGATACCAGTAAGCCCTTCATTGTGGCCTGTGACACATCTAAAGTTGCTGCAGGGGCTGTCCTCCTGCAGGATCACAACAGTCAGGAGCTCCCAGTTGCGTACTTCTCCTGCAAATTTGCTCCCAATGAGGCGTCTTGGGCTGTATTTGACAAGGAATTGCAGGTGGTGGTGGATGCCATCACTCACTAGTGTCACCATCTCCAGGGCCCTTGGCATAAGTTTGTGGTTTGCACAGGTCACAAAGCCATCTGCTTTTTCTGCAAGCCTCAGAAGCTACTCCCTCAACAGGCTTGGGTCATGCAGACTCTGTCAGGGTATAAGTTCTGTTATGAGTTTGTGAAAGGAGAACTTAAAATTCTCCTAGACCTCCTCAGTCAGGACCCAGCCATGTACCCAGTTTTCAGTGACAAGGATCCCCTTGTTATCCTCATTCCTGTGTCCCAGGTGATTTCCCCTCCCTCACCGCTGCCGCCCCCAGTTGACCCCCCTACCCAGGTTGCTGGTCTCTGCTCCCTTGCGCCTTACCAACTGGACATCCTGCTTGCGCTTCCGGGAACTCTACTCAATGATGTGCTTCTGGCCCAAAGTTCTGCTCTGGACGGCATGGTTCTTCTCTCCAAGCTCACTCCCAAGCACCCCAAGGAAGGCGCCTACGTCTTGAAGGAGAGGATAGTTTACCAAAACAAGAAAATTTGGGTCCCTAAGAGCTTGCGCCTGCATGTCATGACAGAGCATCATGATCCACCCCTGTTTAGGCACCCAGGCACAAAGAAACTCCTGGAGCTTATCAGGTGTACCTACATTTGGTTTGGGATCACTAAAGCCATTGGCCCTTGGGTCAAGCAGTGTGTTACCTGTGCGCGCTCAAAACCAGATCACTCAGGCAACAACAGTCTTATCACCCTCTTCAGCAGACACAGTGCCCTTGGTTCTCCATTTCAGTAGATTTTGTGGTGGAACTTCCCCTGTCTGAAGGCTTTGATGCCATCATGGTGGTGGTTGAAAAGTTCACCATGTACTTGGTTTTATCCCATGCCTGATCACTCTGAACTAAGTAGGGATGGCAAAGCTATTTGCAAAGTATATCTTCACTAACTTTGGCCTTCCCCAAGAGATTGTGAGCAATCATGGACCCCAGTTCACATCCATGTTCTGGGAATCCTTGTTGGATATTCTTAATATCAAGCCCTGTTGTTCTGTGTTGTACCATCCTCAGTTGGACGGCCAAACTGAGAGGGTGAATCAGACCACAGAACAGCACCCACATTGCTATGCCAATGCCACCATGGACTCCTGGTCTGAGGAACTTCCCTTGGCACAGTTTTCTTACAATAACACTGTCCACTCCTCTACTGGTGTGTCTCCCTTCCAAGCAACCCCAGGTTTCTCCCCAGCATTCACTATTGGCCCCTCTCTGCAATCCCACATCCCAGCTGCAGCAGACATGGCAGCTCACTTAAGAGCCATTCATGCCAAAAAACAGAAGACACCAGCCAAATCCATAGAGTCCTACAAGAAGGCAGCAGATAAGAACCACCGCCCAGCCCCAGACTACCTGGTAGGCTCTCTTGTCATGCTGGACTCCTCCAAAATCCACATGAAAGTTCCCTCACGCAAGTTTGCTCCAAAACTCTTGGGTCTGTTCAAGATGTTGGAAAACAAAGGCACCGGAGCATATGTACTGGACTTCCTGCCCTCATACCGCATCCACAACACCTTTAACACCTGCCGCCTCTCCCTGTTTGAGGGCCCTACTCCCTACACTCCAGAGCCTATTGTGGTTGACGGCACTCCCAAATACAAGGTGGAGGCAATAGTGGCATCCCGTTAGATCAGGAAAATCCCTAAGGTATTGTATCAGATGGAAAGGCTACCCCTCTTATGATAATAGCTGAGTAAACTCTTCTGACTGTGACAACTATTGGGACCTGATTCAGGAATTCCACTGTAAATTCACTGCCACCTCTGGCATTGGATCACACAATATTCCCTTGCTGCACCAAGAAAGGCCCAAAAACGCCAGCCAAACCCCTCCATTCTTTAAAGGATTTAGCACACATGGCTGACAAGAGGTTTGTGCTAGCCTACCCCGCGGACCCCTTGCCTTTAGTTGCTCCCTCCTGGGAAGAAACACTGGTTAATTTAGACTAATTATTAGCCTGGTGTTGCCCACTTCTAAAAATCATTAGAGCTAGCCAATCAGAGGTCACAACATTGATGCTCAATAACTCAAGTGAATTCCAAATGTTTAGTACCTCTTCTAGCCAATCAGATCTGGCTGCAGAAATTAGAATGAAACCCTCCAGTCTCCCTGGTCCTATCCAGCAAAGTTTTTCTTCTAGCCAATTGGATCCAGAGCCAAATGTCATGTGATTCACATTTACTTGCAACCCATTCCTTTTAATGCAACAAGGAGACTTCCAGTCCCCTGTTTGTCTATTTTTCAAATTTATAAAAGTTTTGGTTCCTGTTGCACTTGTTTTTAATTTTACTGTTTTGGTCAGATCTCAGTTTGGGCTCCCATCATCTAGAAATTTTAAAAGTGTTAGTTGTTATCATAACCCTTACCTTACGCCACCCCTATTGTGTTCTGAGGCGCGGCACAGACACACAACGGGGAATCCTAACCTTAGGATTGGATTCGTACTAAGTCTTGGTTAGATGACAGGGAAGGCAATAGTGTTTAACTTGCAGCCCTGGAAGAATAATCTCTACTAGTTGTGGCTAGAGAGAGGCGCAGAAGTACAGAAGACACAAAAACAAAAATGTGAATAGAGCTTAATTTTTATTGGTGAATGTGAAATGGAATATATAGTGGTTAGGAATACCACAAAACACTACCAGGACGGTAGTATCACTTGCCACAAGCATGAGTGGGGCAAGTGAGTAGCGCAGAGTCAGGAAACCAAACAATCATATTTCCTGAAGCAGAAGCCAATTCATTTCAAGAGTCAAATGCAAAAGCAAGAGATTTGTCCTCAAAATGACCCAACAAAGGCAAAATCAAAACATGGTGAATGCCGTTATTCACAACAATCCCGCTTTGAACCTAGTCCATTTTCTGGGACTCCTAAAACAAACCTCAGCATATAGCTGTTTGTGTTTGTCAGGGACCCACTTTGCGGGGAATAAACTTCTCAGCTGATGGGCCAAGGCCCCTACATTTAAGCCTGCTATGACCAAACCAATAGGAACTGTGACCATTGAAAGATGTCCAAGTTGTCCTAGATAAGCAAACCTTCCAAACATAGAACTGAATTGCACAAGTAGATAGTAGCCCACCAAATACGTCAAGAGGTAAAATGAGGCGTAAGGTCTAACCAGAGTAGGGAAAGTGGGTGGGGAAGCAAACAAACGGCCATAGTGGAATTTACGTCCTCAATGTCCAGAAGGATATTTGAACCATCCATTGGCAAGGGATCCCTTCTGGTGGGAATCATCTGGAGAGGAATTATACCAGTCTGTTGTTGGAGTTGGGTTTTCCAAGGCAAACACCTTGGACAAGAAGTAGGCTAGAAA
Source organism: Entomophthora muscae (assembly GCA_014839935.2). Lineage (NCBI taxonomy): Eukaryota > Fungi > Entomophthoromycota > Entomophthoromycetes > Entomophthorales > Entomophthoraceae > Entomophthora > Entomophthora muscae. The sequence goes on from QTSX02006834.1 coordinate 11,320, forward strand.
CCAAGATAGGAAGAGAATTCCTCTCATGGCTTCAGAGAAGGAATGTTATCAAAATGGATGAGTAGCTAGAAGAGTAATAATCTTTATTGTTGTAAAAATTTGAAATGAATAAGTTTGGGCCTTTAAATAAGCTTAAAATCATGGCTGAAGAAATATGGGAGGAGTTTCTTGGGATATGAGAGGATTTACATGAAGATTGTGGGTTGTGGCATACCTGACTTGATTTGGAGTACCTTAATCTTAAAGTTTATATGGTTTAAGCAGGATCAGCCACATATATAAAAGCAAGTTGTTGATAATTAAGCGGTGGAGTATCAGAAGATCTGTTAAATTCATATGTGGAGCCTTATCCTTTAACATTGAGAGCAGGTTGTGGATCAAGCGGATGACAGGATCCAGCCAATCATATGCTGAGCGGTAAGTGACGTCTACTAGTTGATTAACGTTTTTGAATTTGAAAGGCTTTTTAAAAAGCAAAATTCAATTGAATAAACTGAATATAAAAAGGTAAAACAAAGCTTTGTGCTGTCCTGGTCTTAATAAACTCTTTATTTCCAGCGTCCTGGGTTTGAATCCAGGTACCAAAGGTATCCAAAAAATTCCCTATTATTGTTGACTCTGTTGTGTTGGATTTAAAATGGATGTCTCCAATCTCTTTGTTCTGGCGTTGATTTGCTAATATTTCTTTCCCAAGGCTGTCAATGAAAGTCAGGTAGTCAGGGAAGGAATTCCTGACAGTTTTTTGCTTTTGCTTTAAACGTTCACGCTCAAAATTGAGTTTGTTAGTAAATTTCAATATAAAAGCTTACTTTTACTTTGAATTTCTCTATATATTCTCTATTTTCAAACCTGTTCATGTTTCCAATTGTCTACAAGGCACCTTGGTACATTGCCAAGCCTTCCAAATTGCCCCTTATTACTTTCTGTCTGCTCTCTTGTTTGTGGGTCCTCCCGAAAGCCAAATTTCTTTTGTTTTAATTCAAAACAAAAGTACTTTCCTTACCCAAATTTTGAGGAGAACACAACCATGCTACTCCCTGTTGTAAAATTTGTGTTATTTTCCTTGGCTCTGTTTTTGCTGCTCCTATGGTCTACCTCTCCAGACTTGTGGGGAAAAATCTCCTCTTCTGCCCGGCTTGTGGGAGAAGATCTCTCCAGTCTCTGGGATCTTCCCAGTGGTCTTTTCTTCTATGGAGAGGCTTTGGGTAAGAGCTTGACATGTGACTTGGATCTGGGTACCATGTATCCCACCCCGCCTGCCTCTGAGGTGGATGTGTCTCCCATGCCTTCCCCTCCCAGTTTGGTCAAGAGTGATTATGTACCACTTGGGACCTCTGAGGTGTTCCCTCCCACTCCCACCTGCACTCCTTGGTTGCTCACCGGACTGGTGTTGATGGGTTTGAATGCTTATTTCCTTCAAATGTCTCCTTTGTCCTCTCTGTGGTCCCCTCTTTGAGCGGCTGTCTCAGTTCTCCACTGGGCGGCATCCTGGTGGTTTTTTCACCAGGATGGGAGCCAAACTTAGTTAGTTTAGCCCCCTCTCTCACATCCACCGCAACAAACCTGAGGCACTGGGTCCCCCCAAAACTCTCCTGGCCTTTAAGATCCCCAAGGCCTACAAAAATTTCTTGGTAGCCACTCTTCCTCAAGGAGGCATCCACCCACAGGAAAAAGGGAAGGATAATGTAAAGTCACTCCCCCCTTTAGCCTTGGACAGGACAATCTTCCCGTGTTGTACCAAAAAATCTGCTCAGAAGCCAGTCAAGCCCCTTAATTCTCTTGAGGATCTAGCCCACACAGTTGATGAGAGATTTGTGTTGACATACCCTTCCCAGGTGGAAATTATTGATGTTCTGAACTTGGTTCCCACTTGGGAGGAATCCCAAATTAATTTGGATTACCTTCTGGCTTGGACTTGACCACATTTAAAATTAATTAAGTCCAAACATCCAGGTCGCGCTACTGCTAAACCATCAATTTCCAAACCAACTGAATTAAATGCTGACTTAAATAATTCCATTAATGTCAGCCAATCAGAGGTGAAGCTGGAAATCATTGTAAAACCCTCCAACTCAATGGATCTTCCTTGGCAAAATTTCTCTTCTGGCCAACCAGACCCATTTCCTAGGTCATGTGACCTTTCAAATTTTAATCCTGTCCCCTAAAGCAAGACAGGGGACTTTTGATCCACTGCTTGCTAACTCTATTAATTAAAGTTTACACTCTTTAAAATATCAGTTTGACACTTGGGCTTTTCTTGGCCCTCTTTGTTTCCTGGCTTTTTTAGAATTTACTTTACTATTCCTTACCTTCTCAGCCTTCCCCTGGTTCCCAGCGTTGCTTTTGAAGCCCCTAGAGTTAAAGTTAGTACTATCAGACCCGCTTACCTCTCCTGCTTTCAAAAACCTAGTTCAAACCTTAAATTTAGTATTGTAGTCCTTATATATACTTACTTTAAGTTTGATTTTGTTTCCTGTTTGCTTTTCCTTCTCCTTTACTTTATATACGCTTTAAGCAGCCTCGCCTGCTCCTTGCTAAAGTTTATAGCTTGTGGTTGTTGTCTTCTTGATTTTGCACTCATCCTGCAGGTTCCTTGCTGTCAAATTTTCCTTTTCTCTTTTTTCTGCTTCAGAAAGCCACATAATATCTATTTTGCCTGTGCTTCTCCCCCCAGTTCAAAAATGCTGGCCTCTTTCCTCAAGTTTGTGGCCTTTACCCTGGCCCCTGCCTTGGTAATGATTTGGGCCACTTCTCCAGACCTTTGGAGTTGTGTTTCTGGTTCATTCCATCATGTAGGGACCAACCCTAGCCAATTCATGTATATGTATAGGACCTCCCTGGATGGGCTCAGGATATTCTTGCCACTAGTGAGAACGTCATGCAAAGCCTTACCTGTGATAGCCTTGAGCTTTCCTCCCTCAAAACAGTCCCCTCAATGTTGCCAAGCTTGGCTTCCCCAATGCCTCTCCCCTCTGAGGCCCCAGTTGCTCAGGTCCAAGAGGAAGGTTTGGGTATCCAAGAGTCCACGCTCAAGTGCGCTCCATGGTTGCTTGGCAGGATGATCTTGATAGGCTTAGATTCCTACTTTCCCCAACTATCTTCTGTGTCCTCCTTGTGGACAAAGCTTCAAGCGGCTATTTTAGTCTTGCACTGGATGGTGTCCTGGTGGATCCTTCCCCCAGGATGGGAACCAAACTTAGTTAGCTTAGCCCCCTCTCTCATAAATTTGAAGATGGTTCTGGGGGGGTGCACAGCTTGTATCTTCCCCCCATGCTTTGGTGAACAAAATTAATAAAGGCTTGAATTATTCACAAGGATTGCATCACCAGCTTTATTTGATAATGCTTTGAACAATTTATTGAAAATGTCAGCTTTAATAAATTCAGTTCCTATTTGAAAGTATGTTTTCTTGAGATTCTTATCATATCCATCTATACTTGAAAACAGGAATCTTTCACAACATTCATATATGTATTCCTCAAATCATTTTAATATTCAGTTGAATTTCATTCATTTCTTTGAAGTTGATTATTCTGCCTGAATTTTAGGCTTCCCTGACCCACAGCAACCACCCTGCAGGTGGCAGATATACCTTATTATTTTCTTCCTTATTTGCATATTGATTCATGTTCCTTTTAATGCTTTGATTGATTTCATTTTGATTTCTTTGAATTACAGGGGTTACCAATGATTGATAACCCCCATATACACTACTGGGAGTGTAGGCCGCCATCTTGAAAATCTCTCCCATTCCTTGATGTGACTAAAGTAAATGTAAGTAAAAAACAAAAGAACTTACTAATTCTTTCCCCCAAGGGCCCCTCAGCCACAGGCACCCCTTTGGCAAACTTCATGAGTGTTTGTTGCTCTTCATTTGATTTCCTTACTTTGATATTCCTTATTTTCTGTGTAACTTGTACTTCCTCTTTATTTCCTTCATTTGATAAATTCTTGTTATTTCTTGAAGCGCTTCTGCTTCTTGAGTGTGCTGTATTTCCCTCATTAATATCTGTTTCCATTTCCATATTTTCATTTTTTTGTTTTGATTTGTTTCCTCCTCATTTCTGTTAATTTCTGTTGATTTTTGTTTCCTTCTATTAGTTTGATCTTCTGATTACTTCTTCTGTTGCTTCTCCAGAACTTGCACAAATTATAAACTGCATCATTGAAGTTCAATTTTTCTAATATTTTTCCTTGAAGATTGAGTAATATTTCCTTGTGATCATCTTGAATATCTGTCCCCAAGTTACTTAGGGCAACTTCATTTGATTGAATAATTTAATACCCCCATTTCCTAGTGTTCCTTTGACTATTTCCCTAATGTTCTTTTCAATTTAACCCACTTTCTGAAGGTTTTTTTCCAATTCATGTACAAGGCTATATATTTTAGACATTTTGTTTGAATTATGTCAAAAAACTGGTTTTTATAGTACTACCATCAACACATGATAATGAAATTATAGATAATAGTACATTTTATTGAAAATTATTGCAAATATAAATATAACTTGCAATTGTATAAAAAATAGGATAACACACTAAAAATACCCTGGAATTGCATTAAACTAGCCATCTTAATTAGAACATGTAGATTATATTTTTCAGTATGTAACTCTTTTATTTGAAACTGGTATTTTATTGAAATTTCATTGAGTTGTGAATATTTTATTGAATGTTAAATATACTGGGCTGTATTGCCAGCAATGTCAATTCAGTGTTATGTGCATAACCTAATACATTTTGTTTAATAAACTTCATTTTAAACTTGGCATTTTTCATTGTAATTTTATAATTAGACTGTAAAGTCTGAAGGCTTGAGGTGAATTATTGTAGACTAAAGCCTTTAACCCAATAATTTTAAAGTTTGTTAAGTATAAAAAGGGAGGTAAGGTTTGCAACAAATGGTTGCACTAAAGCTCCTAAAAGCTTATAAGAAGTGAAGTAGGGACTAAGAAAATTGATTAAACCTAAGAAAATGAAATAAAGACCAGTCTTAATAACTGAAGATTGTGTCAATAAATCAATTTCTAAGTCAGGGTAATGGTCATCGCTAGCTGGAGGATTAAAGCTATCAGCAATTAAAGTGTGTTCCACTATATAAATTGCCTAACTGATGGAAAAGATAATCAGATGGAATCATAAAACTAAAATAGGAAAATGAAGTAAATTGCAAGAAATAAGATTACATAAGAAACAAAAGCCACAAAACCTAACAAGTACCTGTTGGGTTGCAAGTCAAACAATCTCAACTTATTGTTGAGACTGGAAACCCAAGCCTTTTTATTCTACTTGGTTTGTGAGGTGCAAGAATTAGTGTGGGAAGTTTAACCAGGATTGGTTAGGAGTATGGTTGAAATATAGAGCTTAAAAAATCAGGTGTGTTACAGTCTAACTTAGATAAGTTAAACTGTAATAAAGAAGACCAGGAGGAGAAGAAGGGCAGTTATGGTATTGCTTGGTAGTTGTAAAGCAAAAAGACAGGAAAAACTAGATCTGAGGCTTGGAAATGCGTCATCCAGCGTAAAGCAAAATGTGAGAGTTTGGAGAGCAAAAAATAGTAACCCAAGCAAATAGGTATGGGGTTTGAGTTTTGTTGCCAAAGGTAAGATGAGTTCAAACTTAATACTAATTACTGTAAAGCTGTTTTAAGGCTAGGAAAAAGACTAAATTCAAACTGAAAGAGTGGTAAATGTAGGAAAAGAAGGGGAGAACATAGTGAAGTGTGTGAGAACCAAACAATCATGGCTAAGTTTGAAAAATATAGTCCAGAATAATCATGGCTAATTTTGAAGTAAATAAACCAGCATAAAAGTGGCTAAAAATAGCAGTTAAAAGAAAGGTGGATCCCAACATGGACTATGTCTATATTTGGGAGCCATTAACACTTATTACAAATATTGATACATAGTTCATTTTAAAGCTTGCATATCCATATTTACCTATTGATAACATGATTCCTTTGAAATTTAAGTTAGATTTTGTGAGTTAGTAATAATTCAATGGATCAATCAATCACTGTTTACGACCATTAAAAGGCTGATTTTCTTTTTTGCTGTAGCAATTGTGCATTTTCAGATGATTCCTGGTATCCTCTAGTTTGTTTCACATCCATTGCAAGCAAAAAGAAACGTGGTTGCCACCCCAACGGGTCTGGTCTTGGGGTGGCAACCATATTTTTTTGCCTGCAATGGGTGTGAAAAACGATAGCAATGTAATTATTCGAAAATGTACAATTGCCACGAAATCAGCCCTATGGTCATAAACTGATTGATTGATCCATTGATGTTACTAACCAATAAATCCAACTTAAATTTTACAGAATTATTATAAATGGGTAAATATGTAACTTAAAATGAACTATGTGGATATTTGTAATAAGTGTTAATGGCTCCCAAATATAGACACATTCCAATTATAAAATTACAATAAAAAATGCCAAGTTTAAAAGGAATTTTTAATGCAAAATGCATTGAGTTATGCACATAATATCTAATTATAAAGATTTAACATCTAGTTGAATATTTCAATGTAATATTTACATTTGTTGGTCTTTACTTTATTATTGTTAATAATAAAATTATTATGTAGCTAATTATATGGTATTACATAAATGTACACCATTTTATCAATTACATGGAATGTCAATAATATAAAAAAATATTATTAATTATGAATTGGAAGAAATAATATAAATTTTAATAATTTGTCACAAAGAAAGGTTTTATTTTACTCGTCAAATGACAAGAAGGGGGAGGGAATGGGCAGAATGTACATTGCCATCATCTGCGCCTGTGGAAGGGACAGCATCAGAGGTAGTGGGAAGGGAATGTTTAGTGGTCTGGGAGTCAGGTGAAAGGCAGGTGGCTTGATCTTGATGGGGGAGTTGAGGAGTTAGGGTTTATTGATTGGGAAGAGGCAGAAAGAGCTGATTGATTCAATTGCTCAAATTCTTTTTCTATCACATATGTGGGCTTGACAAACCAAATGGATGGGAGTGGGGGAGGCAGGATTCCTTTCTGGACTTATCACTGTCACTTCATAGAAGATGATGAGATCTGATAAGTCCTGGACAAATACAGAAGGGAAAAGCTTTTAACCCCTTTTAAATTTGGGAGCACAGTTCATTGTATGTGGCAGGCTTTAAGCGCCTGAAAGCTGAACCAAAATTGTAAAGACATACTCTGCAAGATGCATGTCAACGTGGTTGGTGGGATAGGACCACATGTATTCCCCACAGCCCTAATTTCTTTGGTTGACCACTCCACTACTGTTCATCTCATCACTCATTACAACTGTGTATACAGCTTGTTGGGTAGCTCACTCCTCCAGAATGTCCATGAGCTCTGTCTGGTATAGGCATACCCATATGCAGTGTTTGATATTGCATTGTGTAATAGTGACGCCCAATGGGGAAACTGCCAGTAAAACCCTATTAAATGATACAAGATTGGGCTACACTTACAAACGTCAGATTTGATACCCTTCTCCCATAATCTGGATACTTGAGAAATTCCTAGAATACAACAAGAAGATGACGTCATTGCATGTCCTCATTGCTCTTCCTTTAATATAATTAATAATGGTTGAGTTGTAGGGGTCAGTATCCACCAAACTGGGACCACTGAGAACTTGATTGGATAAGATTCTAACAACAACCACAACCCTATGCATCCATGGATTCACTGTTCTATTATAGGTGAAAATGTGATGAGTCCAGTCGAAGACACACCTGGACCAGGGGCATCCACAGATCACGTTCCATGACAGCCATCATAAGGGGATGAAATTTTTCACTATCATTTGAAGTACAGTCACCAGTTGGGGTCTTCTTTGGGAGGGGGCCACAGTTGACGTGGGCTTGCAGGGTTGCAGCCACAGTGGACTTTACAAAACCCATTGCGGCCAAACTTTCCCCAGGGACATAAGCATCCCTTGCTTTTTGGACCATTTCCAAGAACAACTTCTGGGTTAATTTTTTTTCCTCATTTGTCTTGCAGCCTGATTGGCTAGAGGTGGGATGTGTCTGTCTTGGGAACCAGACAGTGTCATCTGATTGGCTGTTTCTAGATTCCGGCTTCCAGGGTGACCCTTAGCTCCACCTCAATTTTAGATGCTAGCAATACACATTTGGATTAGCAGCTGCCTGCATATAAAACAGTGCCATGCTAGAGGATGAAGAAGAAAGAACACACTCCTGGGTAGTGCTTGGGGAGGGGCATGTGGGTTGGGAATGACCATAGACAGAGGCTTCACTATTGGAAGACCCAGCACAGCCCTGCATCATTTTGTCAAGGCCAGGGAACAGCTTGTTTACTTGTTTGTTATTAAAAGAAGGCATAATAAATTTTTATTAAAAAAATAAACTCAAAAAGAGAAGTGTATATTTTAGTCAATTTTATATTAAGTATGTTAAGTTGGTGAATAGTAGGATTTAAATTTTAGCCGTCCTAAACTAGAATAGGGTGATTTTTGAGAATGCCTATGATTCATAAAAGAATCAGCACAAATACACTCTAGATCTTTTAGCATCCTTTTTGAGACACCCATAAATTATATTTATTTCAAATTCACCTCATTTTTGATTTGATTTTTGGTTCTTGGATTTGACAATCCCGCAATTTCATATTCATTAATTTTTACATGTTGTCTATGATTTGTTAGACATAAAGGAAATCTCAAATTGTACATTAGAATCCTGTATTTCTGATTCATGTATCCTGCATTTGTTTGCCATGTTTTGTCTTTTGTTAGTTGAGTTATCTGCTCAAGAGATTTAAAATATGCCAATTTAAATAAACCAAAAAAGTCAAATTAAATGGTTTATTTTATTAAATATTTTAATTTTCACTCAGCTGAGTTGCCCGCAAAAGTGATTCAAAATTTAGACCAAGGATTTGAAAATTCCACATTTTTATGTTTAGGTTCTGAATTTACAGTATAGCATCATGGGAAGCCCCATATTGTCCATGTAAGTCATGGTAATTATGGGGCTTGTCCAAGTGATTGTTCCTCTTAAGTCACAAGGCTTATCCAAATTATGTTCTGCTTAGGATTTAAAATGTTTGATCTCTGCAATAGATGGTCAAATGATAGCAGTGCCTCTGGCTTAATAATTAGTTTGTGAATTGTTCAGCAAGTTACTTGGGAAATTAATTCCCCAAGAGGGAGTAATTGTAGATGTTGCAACATCTTCCCCTGGGGTGCTGGAAGGTGGAACCTTGGGAATTTTCTTGAGAGTGTCAGGGATAAGGGCTTGGTATTTGTTGTGAATGCTGCCATTCACCATGTTTCAATTTTGCCTTTGATGGGTTATTTTCTTGGAAAAATCTCTATCTTTTGCTTTTGCCCCTCAAAAAGAGTCTATGTCCAAACT
>QTSX02006835.1:0-20535 GCA_014839935.2 Entomophthora muscae
GATTCCCAGACAACAGTTAATCTATTACTGGACCCTGAACTGTTTAAGGTTTGGAGGCTGGACGTAGTGGGACCCTTCCCAGAAACTAAAACAAAACAACGTTTCCTAATTGTAGCCATTGACTTTGCTACATGCTGGCCTATCTGCTGGGCAACAAAGAATCACAAGGCAGAAACAATAAATTGCTTCATCAACAAGGCAACAATAGCCAACTACAGAACTCCATACTACATCATAACTGATGGATCTGCAGAACTATCAGGACACATAGTAAATAGCAATTTAAAATCTAAAAACATCAACCATTCCATAACCTTGCCCTACAGGCCACAGACCAACATCAGAGTTGAACACCTAAATGGCAGTTTCATCAGAACCCTTGAGAAAATAATGGATGGCAAAGCCAAAGAAACATGGCCACTATACGTGAAACATGCATTATTAGTATATTGGGTACACACCAACCAAGGGATAGGCTACTCATTTTTTGAACTAACATACAGATACATACCAGAGATAGTCACCTGCAATAACCAACCATATGTGAAAATTCCCCTGGAAAAACCTCCTACAGTAGAACAAGCACCAGCACTACTGTAAGAGAGGGGGCTAGACTAACAAAGTCTGGCTCCCATCCTGGTGGGACCAACCACCAGGATGCCATCCAGTGCAAGACTGGGATAGCCGCTTGAAAGGGCCTCCCAAAGGAGACCGGATGTGAAAGGGGAGGGAAGTATGCATCCAAAGCCATGACCAAGGCTCCAGTAAGTAACCACAGAGAGCAATCCTGAGTGGAAGGGACATCTGCATCCAACTCAGGGATTTGGTGTAAGGGGGGTAGGAAGGATGCTGAAACTGCTGCGGGGGAAGGATTGTCCAAGTCAAAAGAAGGTGTCTCAGTAGTACTGGATTCTAAAGGGGGCAACAATTCTTCAAGATAAGAAGACAACCAAGGGAACAAACCATAGGATACTGAGTTGGTGGGAACCTGGGTGAGATGTTCAATTACATTTACAAACAGTCCAGGAATAAACTCAGAAGATTGAGAAATCAAGGAAAGTTTGCTCCAAAAGACAGGGTTGGAGGACCAGAACAATAGAGAAATAGGCACCAGAATCCACATAGCCATCTTGTACCAAGGAGACAACATGATTTCAGCAAGGTGCCCTTTTTTGCTAAAACCTCTGGGTGGACAGACCAAGTGCACAGGTAAATAACAGGGAATGATATGAATTAATATGCTCGGAACAACTCTCAACAAAAAACGACGGGCAGGCAGGCCAGGGAAAGCAGGAGGCGGGGACAACAGCGGGTTGAAACAATTACCTATATTATTAAACAAACTTCAAAAATCAAAAAGATTTGCAAAGTCAGGAGTTTATTCAACAATTGGAATTGGTAATCAAGGGACCTGACAGCCCATGCTTCCATTTTATGCAAAGGGGGGTGATAGGACGGGGGGGTTATGAAAGGGGCTATTGGAGTGCAATCTAAAGGGGAGCCTATTAAAGACTACTGGCCAATCTTGTCCTGGTTTGAGACCAAGAAAAATAGGGGCCGCGGCCCTGGATGTAAGACTCAGTCCCCCAATTGGCTAGAAGCCTTCCAAGGACTCAGGGTGCACATTTCCCTTAATGCCTTCCTCTGACGTCTCCACCGGAGAGCTCCAGAACCCAATTATTTTGGGCCAAGGGACTTCCAGGCCGGAGGAATTAACTACCTGGGACACCACTGATTGGGGGATTTGACACCCAATTTCCCCGGGTTGCAGGTTAGGCTTTTCAGGATCCATGCAGCCCACATTTTTCTGTTGGTCTGCTGGTTGTTTCAGGACCGGGCAACACCAGGAAAACAAGCAATCCAGCTGAATTAATGTCTCCTCCAAAGTTGGAGGGGATTCCAATGGAGAAATGGGGCTTTGGCCAGGAAGGCCAACACAAAGCGTTTGTCCACTGTGTGGGCCAAGTCCTCCAGGTTTTGGAGGGGTTTTACCTGCACGCGGGCCACTTTTTTGATGGTCTGGGAAATACATCCTGATCCAGGGCCAAAAGTGGGACACAGAAATTTACAACTACAACACATTTGCCTCAAAGCTAAAATAACAGAAACCAAAAGACTCAAAGCAAAAAAGATAACCTCTGCAGATGAACCACTTCTAATCAACTCTCCTGTCTGGGTCCTGGCCAGAAACAGGAAGGAGCTGGATTCAGTACACAGGGGACCAGTAAGAGTCATCAAATACAGACCAGACAGAAACACCTATCTGGTTAAGTTCCAAGGTGCCAAAGACCCTGTCATCAAAAAGTATCACAGATTCCGCCTTTAACTCAGCAAAGGAGAACACTCAACTTGGCTAGTACCAACCTGCAAACAACTCCAGAAACATCAGGTGGCAACCGTCAAGACAAAGCCCCCCCTGATGTACCAGAGTAACCCCTTAAGGGGGTGTCAAGGAGCTGGATGTACAGGTATTCTGGTCACTGCCAACACACTTAACATCCAGTCATTGCCCGGTTTGATGCCAATTCAATATACAGTTCAACATACTGAGAAAGGCAACAAACCAATATCACATGACTTGTCCAGGTATCCAATGACTCAAACCTATTCTTTACATGACCATCCTTATCTTTGATCTGACTTAAATCCCCACCACAGTGCAAGCTATATAAGTCAAAAGTATTATCCAATAAAATATACTTCTCTTCTTCTTAATTCCATATTTAAAGCTTCCTCAAAAATTTCTCCTCATAAAAATACAAAGATAGACAAATTTTTAATGAATTACTTGACTCCTGGGATAGCTCAAATTCTTTTTATTAAGTTTTTTGAGTCATTAGATAAAAAGTGCCAATGCCATCAATGTCAATAAAGAACAAGGACATCAGGACTTAATTTATCCAGCTGACATACAGACATTTATCTAGGCAGTTTAATGCTCTATAATATTGTAAATGTTGCAACATCTATGATTTTCCCTCTTGGAAAAGCCATTTTCCAAAAAAAATCCCAATTAATAATAATTGGTGGCACTGTTATCAGATATTCATCTTATATGACAATCAAACATTTTTAATCCTAAATGAAAAGCTATTAATAAAATTTTTATGACTATTATGATTTACATTAACAGTATGTGGCTTTTCATGATACTATATAATTTTCTATTTTCATATCAAATAAAGTATTATTTTCTTTTTGATTTCTTCCTTTATTTTGTTTATTATACTTCTTAGAAGTATATACTTAAAAGTGGTAGCAGAAGTAGGTTATCTACACCTGCACAGCTCAAAAAATTTTCTCCAGAAAAAATAATCCGGCAGATGGCCCACTCTAATAGCTGACAAAGATATGAAAAAGGTCAGGATGTTTCTACATGATAAACTGTCTGTCATGGCCTGCCATGACATGATAGCTTTAAAAAGTCACGTTTTAAAAGCTTGGATCAATAAAGCTACTTTTTGCCATCATAAAGCTACCTTGATGATCTCCCTAGGTACCCTAGATCAAAAGTTATAGCAATTTAAAGAGCCAAGTTCAAAAACCCTGTCAACATGCCCCAAAATGGTCGCAAGATTGGATTTTAAATCAAGACAAGCAACAATTAGTGAGCGGGAAAATCCAATCATATATCAGCTTCCAGTGATTAGTTTTGGACGTTCTTACGCTCAAATGAAAGCCCCAGATAAAGAAAATTTATCCAAATTATTTTTAGATGACTAACTAAGGCAAAGAGCAAATTTTGAATCTGGCCAAAGAAATATGATTAGAATTAGTCAACTGATGTCTCAAACTTTTAGCATGACCCCCCAGATAGAGAGACAAGGACCTTCAGAAATAATCTGGAAGAATCTCAAAGACCAATTTAAATGTTATAGAAAAAAACTAGTTCCCTTTTTCTCCATTGTGATCATTCTTGGTCTGAATAATAAATAAAGGACTTCTCTTAGACTATAGTTTAAATGGATCAGAGTTGAGAGCCCTTGGGTCCTGACACTGTCTTCAACAATATTTACATACAGTAGTTTTAAAAGCTATGGCAACAAGCAAAAACAATTTGTATTTAAACAAAATTGAAATGAATCCAAATCTATTGTAAATCAATATAAATTTGTTTATTTTTAATTTTGTTTAAAACTGAATTGTTTTTGCTTGTTGCCGTAGCTTTTAAAACTACTGTACACATCAAATAGTACAATTTTCTCAACACTTAGGAATTTCTAAACCCACTTTTAACCCAAGACATACCTGAAATACCCAACATTGTGTTTTAATCTTCTGTGCAGTAGAAATTCAGACGTTTGCAGGACTACGCCAAGAAAACATCAACCCTTGGATCCAAAGTACCCAGAACATGTTTTTGAAAGTTGGCTACCCCTAAAGACTCTGGGCTAGAAAAATTGATTTACAAGTAACAAGAAAAGCCTCATAATTTTTGAGTAACTGGTTTAAAAGCAATCACAATAATAATGAAAAATGTGACACATTCAAGAAGGTCTTTCTGAAAAACTTTGCCATCAAGGACTCTGATGTAATAATAATGACTGTAAGGGACTCTCTTTACAGAGAAAAATACAGTCAGGGCATCAAACAAGGGTCCATTACTCTCTAAAACAGGAGATAGCTATTCAAGCTGTAGGACAGGGGTTGGGCAAGGAACAGGAAAGCACAAGGTAGCTGGCCCCTGAGACAGGATACAAGACAAGAATAAGGAGAGCCAAATGGTAACTAAGAACCACCAATTAGAGATTACAATCATCTTCTCTAAGGAGATACAATTAAATGCTCAAGGGTATAATAGGGCAAGATTGCTTTATTTTAGAAATAAATGTTAATCAAACAATTAACTTGGGATTTGGATGAGAGCTCTTATACTAGGGGGTAGAATTTGGAGTACATAATTAATGAGTTTGAAACCCAGGTGTAATTCTTTACATGCAGTGGAAGGAATCATGGTGCAGGTTTTTTTAGATCCATTATGGTGCTGAATTCCTGGAAGATTTTACTTGCATCTGCATTTTTGTAGGGCATGAGGACAATTGATATGCAATTATTTGAGTAGCAGTGACCTAGATCATTCAAATTTGGAAGTTGGAAGAGGCCTTCATATATTGGATAACTGTTGTCAGGGAAGTAATTCCTGACAATGACAGAACTCAGAACTTTCAAGATAACTGGGACATTTGTCGTAACTGTGCTTTTTTAGCAGAGTTACAAGGGGAAAAATATTTGGAAACTAGATCATATTTTTTATTGAGATATAATGATTATATAGTTATTGTGAATTGTGGATAACAGGAACATGATAGTGTTGATCACACTGTGAGATGTTGAAGGGGGTGGCTTGATCCTTGTAATGAGTCAAGCGCCAAAACAAGTTACCCACCAGGAAGGATCAGCTTCTGTTCATGTTATTGTATTTGGAAATCCGAGTTGTCTTCCTAACTTGGCTTTGGGTGACTGGATAATTAGATTACGGGTCACAAACCTGCTTACTTGGAACCTTGCTGGCAGGTCAAGCCTGCTGTTTCAACACATTAAAGAATACATCACAGCATATGAAGACATCTAAGTCCAGGCCATCAGCAGCATTAACTTTATTGAAGCTGGGCTGCAACTGCACTTTAACAACAGCCTCCCAACACAATATTAGATGTCATTTTTATATGAGCCAATGCAAGAGCCTTCAAGACTTATTCTTTAAAAAAGCAAGCTGCTCAAAAATCTGACAACTTACATGTAACCAATAAGCAAATAAAGAGCCATTTAGCCAGAAAAGACACCTGTTCTAATAAGAGAAGTGATCAGGTCAATAATCATACCCTTCAAAGCAAAAATTGTAGTACCCAGGGAAACCAGATGAGTAAAAACAACACAACTGAAGAGGGAAAAACTCAGAGGAGTTTATAAGAAAGCTGCTCTTCCCACATTAAAAGACTTGTACAGAGACCAGGATGTGAATTCAATAATCATGATCCAAGTGTCCTTCAGCAATTCTATACTGTTTGCTTCCCAAACTAGAAATAAACTCATCATTTATTATTTTGCTTTTGAAGATATCAAGACACAGTACTATTTGACATTGGAGCAGACTAATTCTTTGTTTACAAAATATTTTTCAATCTCATAAAACTTCTTATAACCAAAAACAATGTAAAGTGTTTAATCATGAAAGACAACAGAAGCACCCCAGTCACTAGTTAGGATAAACTCTCACAGGACCAAATAAGGGATGTACAAATAACTCTCAGCGGCCCATCATTTCAATTCCTAAGTACAATATAGTGTTAGACCTATATTAAATAAGTAATACAAACCCTCACATTGACTGAGACAGCACCACACTTACTATACAACAAGGAAAAGTTCACTACTATGTTTACCTTACACATCTTGTCACTCTTATGAGAGATCATATATTTGTGAAGACTACAGAAACAGAGAAACAAAATGATGTCATTAAGATTGATAAAACACCTGTACATACAAGATGATCCATTTCAAAAATATGAAAGCCTCTCACAAACATGATACTGTACACCAACAAATTATCCAAGATTTCATCTCTTTATTTTAGGAAAAGCTGTCAGGGCTACTACCTGACAGGAGTATATAATACAAAATTGACCTAAAAACTATCCCTAAAGCTTGACCCATCTACCAGTTAACACCACAAAAAGATGACACACTAAAAAAATACCTAGATAAAGCTTTAGACAAAAGGCTCATCATATCATCCAAATCTTTTTTTGGTTCAGCTGTCTTTTTTATAGCTAAAAAAGACAGAGGCTTACATCTTGTTATCAATTCTAGAGCCCTTAACAAAGTCACAATTAAGAACAGGTATTCTCTGCCTCTGGTTGATAACCTCTTTGATGGCTTAGGAGGATCACATTTTTTCACCAAGATTGATACAGTAGTTTTCAAACCTGTTGAGATAAATGTATATTATTCAGTTTAGAATGCATGAACTCAGTCTAAAAACAAAATCAAAGTGGATCCAAATCTATTGTAATTCAATATAAATTCCTTGATTTTTTATTTTGTTTTTAGACTGAGTTAAAGTGTTCTAAACTGAATAATATACATTTATCTCAACAGGTTTGAAAACTACTGTATGACTACATAATACCATCAAATTTGAGTTAAACCTGAGGACATTTCAAAGATAGCATTCAGGACCAAATACAGGTCATTTGAATGTTTTATCCTAAACTTTGGCATGACAAACACTCTCTGTACCTTTGTGACATTTATGAATAAAGTGTTAAAAAGAATATTGGGAAACACATAATAGTCTACCTGGATGATATAATCATCTATAGCCCCAACAAGAAGCAACACTGAAAGGACATTTGTATGATACTCATCACCCTACAAAACAACCAACTAGTGGATAAACCATCCAAATGCAAGTTTTTATCTATAGAACTACCCTTCCTAGGACATGTAATCAGCAAGAACAGAATCAAACCAGTCCCTAAAAATATACAGTAGTTTTTAAAAGCTATGACAATAAGCAAAAATACTTCAGATTTAAACAAAATGAACTCAGATTTAAGCGAGCTCCAAGTTAGGTGAGATTTAGGATTCAAATAATCTAAGTATTTTTGGTTAACTGACAAAATGTCAAACAATAACAAAATATCACTAACACATAATAAGAAATAATATTAAACAGCAAATGGTGTAGTTCAAACTAAAAACAAAAATGAACTGACACAGCAAGTGAGATGAATTGATGCTGTTCCGGAATATATTATAGTTCTATCTGGATTCAGATGAGGCACTAACAGAAGGAATAAAATGAAACAAAAATAGAGCAGCCTAAAAGCAAGATTTCACAAGCGCAAAACAAAATAAAGTCACACAAGATGTGTAGTATGAGCAGCCTAAAATAGAAAATTAACAGTTTAACTGTTACAGTAGAGCACCAAATGATGGGGATAACACAGCCTCTTAAGACTAGAAGCCAACATCAAAAAGCTGCAAAACCCTTAAAAATGTTGTACAATTTAAATGTTGTCATTGACAAAAAAACAAGTCAAAGCTGGAGTTGCTCAGATGCCCCTCAAAATTCTAGACCTACCTCTGTTCTTACCAGTTAACTACAATTTTTTATGTGTTACTCTCTGCCAAAAGAGTGTGGCGCTCAACCTTCTGGTTGCCAAAATTTTCCAGATTATGATGTCATCCTGTCAAATCCCAACATAAAGCCATCAACTGTTGAAAATATTTGCTTTGACCAATTAGAAGTTGCCAATCTCTCATCCTCCCCAACCCAAGTTCCCTTAAAACTCTCCCAACCCCCACACTAGAAACTTGTTTCTAGATTGCTATATTTCTTTGAAGAATAAAACAAGTATTATAAAAATAACCTTATGTTAGAGTATCTTGGCCTCATGGCCCTAGTAAATGACAGTTTGTCAGCTATTGTCTTCTGGTACGCCACAGACTTCTTAACTGCCTCATGCCTGCTTTGTATCCTTCTGTTTCACCCAATTTGTCCTCAAACTTACCTCTTTAGCTAATGTTTTTGATTTCATTTCTCCTTTCTGCCATTTGCTACACCTGCAAAGGCGCAAAATTAGTAACTCCTTCCTATCAATTTGGTCTAGTGCTGCTGAAGCAACTAACAATTTGTTTATTTTACCCTCATTGTTTTTTCTTGGATTTTACAGCCCTCCATTTAATCCTTGCATTAACAGCCAATAAACAGATATCTAATTTAGGAACAGAGGCAATTGTTATTTTAATGGCTCCTTATTTGTATATAACGGTTTCAAGAACTTTCCAAATCTGAACTTGTGATTACAATAAAAATAAATCATTAAATTTTAAAATTTCTACTTTTAGTGATTTTATCCTAGGTTTTTTATAATGGTTTTACTAGCAAAATTTTTGATTGCACCAGCAAATAAGCCAGAAGCCAAGACAGCTTCCTTGAAGGTGAGGCTCAGAATGTGGAGGCCCCTGTTTACACCCAGGTCTTTGATGTGGGTAACAAGGAAGCCAACCTGTACTTGACTCCTGACCCCTATGGGTTTGACTTGTTTGAGAGTCACCTAGTGTCTAGCTCTGCTCTTGCCCCCTTTCCTGACCCCAAACAAAGGCGCCAATCAACCAGCTAATCAGAATGACAACCCTGGTTTGAACCAACTGCTTGTCAACAATCAACTTGCTCCCCTTACACCCAATCAGGCTACAGCGCCTGTGACCTAGCGCCCCAAGCGCCAAATCATCACTGTCCAAATTCTTCAGGAAATTGTGGCACTTAACCAGTGGGACCTGACCTGGAAACAGATTGCCATCCAATTGAAATTTACCTGGGTCACTATCATGCAGGAATTTAACAACCTGATGAACAAGGGGAACCTGATTAGGACAACCAAGTAGCCAAAGAAGACCCTAGAGTCCCAGATCAATGAGGCATACCCAATTATGCTTGATCTCCTGCATCAGGAACTCAAGCTTCCCCTGACCCAAGTCCAGAAATAACTTGCACACCATGGCATATGGGTTTTGGAGTGCATGGTGCAGCTCTGGATGTACAGGAAAGTGGCTTCAGTCTTGGTGTTGACTAATTTCAGCAGTGACCAATGGGATGATGGTGAGGATTCTCCACATAATCCTGCCATCAAATCCACTCTAGTACAATGCCTATCAAGTTTTTTCAATGACATCATGTTCATCTTGTATTACAAATTTTCTATTGCTTTTGACAACTCTGGCAGGCAAGAAAAAGCCACCTGGAAAAATAAAAGGAAGAAGGTCAAGAAGGGGATGTTTATTGATGCGTTTCTGGCTGTTTCAGCCAAGGGTTTTTTCTATTATTGGACAAATCCCAATTACACCAATTACTATGAGTATAGCCATATTCTTGGTGAATTTCTGGACTTCTAGAATAGCTAAAATTCCTCCTATTGGGTTTTTTGAGCCACCAGATAGAGGGTAGCTTCACCGCCATCAAAACTATCCAAGGACACAGGTACCAGGCCTCAGTCTACCCAGCTGGCCACGCAGACATCTATCTGGCTGATGTTGTGTTCTTCAATATTGGAGACACTGTCTGGGAGCTCCGCTCATAGGTGTTCAATGATCTTTATCTTGGAGTCCTGGACCATGATTCTCTTTTTGGTTGGCAGATGGTGGCTGACCTGTTTTCTCAAATGGCCTTTCATGTAAATATGAGCAGCCAATCACAAAATAATAAGTGCTTTTTACCTTGGGCCACAGCTGTCTACCAGCCAATCAAGCCAATGCCAGACAAGGAACATAACAAGTGTTATATGACAGCTGTCACAATTAATCCAATTGGTTCAACTCCTGCCACCACCCACCTGACAGATACTCCTGCCCAATCCCAGACCTCCCATTCCAGCACTGCCATAATGCCTTCTTTACCACACTATTATGCCTCATAGACATCAATCTTCCTGTCCCAAATAAACTTCTTGTTGCCCAAAATTTTTTGTTTATATTATTTTATCAAGAATTTCAACTATTTTTTTTGTTTTTAGTTGGTTGTATTATTTATGTTCAGCTTATTTCTATAAAATCATATGTTTACTATGCTGTGTATCTAGATTGATAATGCATTTGCCAAATACTGTCCTCTCTCAATGAATCTCCCCCAACTCTCTAAAAGCTGTATTACTTTTTAATGCTGTCTTTGAACTCAAATAAAAATTCCTTCAAAAAAAGTATCTAGATTCAGAACACAGTTATCTTAAGCTCTTTAAACAGCTTCTTATAAAAATAATTAACAACAATTAGGTGATTAGCTAGATTTAAATTAGAAAATTATATGTTTATTAAGTTAAGAGGAAGTTGTTGCTGATCTGAATTCAAAACCTTAATGATAAACTTTAAGCCAATTGGGAGCTATGTGAGAAAGTGATTGTTGTGCCATAAAGGATCATTCAATAATTATTTGATGCATGTGCTCTAATTAATCTGATTGGCTGGTTGTTTTGCCCTTGTGCATCATTGCTGCTGTGACAAGTTGTTGGTGGACTAGTGCCAAATCAGTTGCTGGGTTAGCACTAGTCCACAAACAACTTGCCACTGTGACAATGGCACACAATGGAAAAATAACCAGCCAATCAGATTATTTAGTGCAAAAAGCCAAATAATTATTGAATGATCCTTTATGGCACAACAATCACTTTCTCACACAGCTCCCAATTGGCTTAAAGTTTATCATTAAGGTTTTGAATTCAGATCAGCAAAAACTTCCTCTTAACTTAATAAACATATAATTTTCTAATTTAAATCTAGCTAATCACCTAATTGTTGTTAATTCTTTTATAAGAGGCTGTTTAAAGAGCTAAAACAATACAGCAATCATGGAAGCATGGCAAAACACAAAGCAAACAACACATATTGAGATAATCTTAAAAAAATATACAAAATGAGTAAAATGATAGTATATTGTAGTAAATGGGAAAACAAACAAGGATAAACAAAGAGGCAATAATATCAGAATAACACAGAGTTTATTGGGGTGAAAGCTATAAAAACATGTGCAAAGGTTAGTAAAAAATCATATGAGAGAACTTGAAAAACTTCTCAAAGGCCTCAACTCTGCAATTGCAGAGTTAAAGAAAATTTACCGCAAGTTCAAAGAAAAATTGAAGTCTGCTGTCCTAACAGGCAATAAAATTAACAAGGAGTCTGCAAAGGTCTTGATGTCCAAGATGCCAGACACGTCTGAGAAGACCATCAAGCGTCTTCTTAACGTCCAGAAGACTGTTATGGTGGGCTTACAATTCAAGATGTCTTCCCTCTCTGCACTGTCTGTCTGGGTCATGACCCTGAGATGTATGCACATCTCAAATCCGTCAAGATTGTCAGAGTAGAAGACACTGAGCAGCCAGCAAAACTAGTTGCGCCAAAGATAGCCAAACTTGAAGAAGCTACAGGTAAGGAAGCTGCTGAGAAAGTTAACAAAAAAATTAATAAAAATATATAGATACTTACCTGTTTTTAGAAGTAATTGATTATGTGGTTTGAAAAGTCCTTGCTTGTACGTTCCAGCCACATTTTATGCCAACTTTGCCAGTCATGTGGCTAAGCAGCTGGCCCTATCCCCCTGTTGTGCAGAAGCTCAAAGATAGAATTCACAGTACCTTCCCAATGTTGCAGAACGCACTGATGGGCTTTCACATATCAAAGGGGCATCTGAGTGGGCAGTTACTGCCTACAAGGATGCCCAGTTGGTTTGCCTGGCCCCAGTTTTCCTTGGTGGAGTTTACTTGTAAGCTTCATTAAGCTTGTTTGAAACGTCCTGGAGACGCTCTTATTCAAGAATATACCAGAGATGGGCCAGCCCATGCAGGCACTTGCTTCTGCTTCCCGGTGGAACACACTCTCTCTTATCTATTGGAAAACTTTGGGGTGAGGTGTCAAAATTGGCTGTTGCAAATGCAATAGCTGTAAATAAGACCAAAATCCTCCTTGACCAACTTTGGGCTGGCATGGAGTGCCAACAAGACGTGAGTCCCAATGGTCATGGAGACCACCTTTTCTAAAACAAAACATAAAATTAGCGCAGTTTTTAATAAACTGTGTGGCTTCACAGAGGCCTTTGCCAAGAAAAGACTACATCTTGTGGTTTATCTTGGGTTTTGTTTCTACTTTGAGATGGGCGCTGACGTTGAGGACCTGGACAGGGTCTGAATTGGGATCCACAAGGACAGGCTCTCCCTGGATGGCAAGAAGGTCCCCCAGGATATGAATCAGTTGACCATGTGATACAGAACACCCTGGTCCTGGCTGGAATTTACGGGGTTGAAGCCCCACTAGAAAATCTGCTCCTGCATTCACACCTAACAATCCTCCCTTTTACCAGAAGGCAAGAATACTTCAATAACAGCATATCCACCGTTTACAGTGTGGCGGTAGAGGTTGTGCGCCACCTCCATCACCAGGTGGTTTCATACAGATGCACCCACTATAGGCACAACCAATAACTCTCTTCTCATATATATTATAATTTTTTTACACTCCTCTTATTTTCTATTGCATTTTTAAAAAACTTTCATTTTACTGACCTACTACTAAGATAAAAAATCTTATCAAAGGTCTTTGTACATGCGTAATATTATCTGTTAATAAAAATCACAAATACCTCAAGAGCTTTAACTTTACCTTTTTTAATTTAATTTTTTATATTTGCAGTAGTTTTCAAACCTGTTGAGATAAGCACAAAATCTCAGTCTAAAAACAAAATCAAAAATTAAGTAATTTATATTAAATTACAATATATTTGGATCCACTTTGATTTTTTTAGACTGAGTTGTATACTTTTTAGACTGAGATTTTTTGTTTATCTCAACAGGTTTGAAAACTACTGTGTTTGACAGGGGTAAAATTTTCATCTATTTATACTTTAGTAATGAATTTTGGGATTGTTGCCACAGAATACAATAAAATAAATTAATTTGCAATACAAAAATTAAGCATCTGCATCAATGGTGCTGCTTTATGTGATTGTGGGCTTGGTAACGTCTAGATATAAAATGGTCATCTATAGATTTAAAAAAAATAATTAAAATATATAAAATAAAATAAAGAAAGAATAAAATATTTGGAATAGATATACCTTTAGCTGATTGGCTGCTTGACAAGGCACGTGGGAATGAAAAACTTAGTATGACCATAAAACTTGGCCAAAGTCTTGGCTGAAATAGTATGGATCCTGTCCTTCAGCAAATCAAACAGGTCCTTTATCCCAGTTGCGTCCTCTGATTGAAAACTTGCTTGAGTCACCCAAAGACCTCTTTGATTGGGTTTAGGAATGGAAAATAGGTAGGAAGAAATAAGAGGCGCAAATTTGATGTGGTCAATTGTTGTGGGCCAACTGCAATGCTTGTATCAATGGTTGTAAATTCCTTGAGAATATCTGCCACCTTGTGGAGTCTAACATTATCCAACACAATGACGTTGGTGAACCCTGGGCTTGTGCACCTAATGTGCTCCTGGACCAATCAGAGAAATTACAAGAAGGTCCTGCTATCGTGAGATCCCAATATTATTTGGCACATCTCAATCCTCTTTGGACTGAATAATCATCATTGAATAGGCTGTGAAGCAGACTACAGCACGTTAAGCTAATCTGACATTTGAACCTTTGGGGACATAGCCATATTTGTTTTGCATAGACATGGTGAATTCTGATTTGTCAATATAGTAGAATTCAACTGTCCTCTTGTTTTTTAGTGCAGTGTACGCCTATGCATAGTTTTTCCAGGTCTCAATATTAGACAGGCTGTTCTAATTGTACAGAGATACCCCAAATTTTTTACAAGAACCAAAGACCCTTAATCACATGATAGTAAAAGGAAATTAAAGCCTCAATACCAATAGTGAACTTGACCATCAACTGTATATTTTCTAGTTAAAGATGGTAGTCTCAGTTAATCCACTGAAAAATTGCCCATTTGTGCTCCTTGTTGAGAAGGGTCAATATGTGCAAGAATTTCTACGCTTTTAGAACTTGTCTGTATTGATGAATTTTTTAAATGTTTTACTGGTGTATTTTGGCTCCACACCAACAATAGCTGTGGCCTTCTTGTAGTAACCAGATTCCTGCATTAGTTTGAGAATAATGATGTGCTTTATGTCAGGGATGGCCTTCTGAGTGGCCTTTTTAGTGCAGTTGAATTGGGATCCTAATCAGGGACTGGTACACAAGGTATGAGCACCTTGTTATGGAAGGCCACAACCTTGTTTAACACCTCTTGTCCCTATGTAGTTCTATAAAACTTGGGCTCTTTGACGTCTTCTTAATCACTGTGACTTACATAAGGCTTGTAACTAGTGTCAAGCACAGGCTTAACCTTCTCTATCATTGCTGTTTGGATTGCTTCCTGGAGGTACACAGGGTCAAATACAAAAGAAGTAAGCTCAACTTCCTTGTTTATAACTTTTTTGGCTGTGACAACTTTGGTTGGAGTTCTGGCCAGCTTAGGAACCCTAGGGTTTATGCTCTGTGCCCTTGCACCTTGTGCTACTTGAACTGGTTGTCAGTGCAACCTCACTATTGATCTCTCCTCTGTCTCCTTCCTGAGTAGGCACTTGTGTTTCACTGACTCAATTTTTTGACCTGTGGGGCAACTGCAACTGTGGCGCACAACAGGTGCATTGTTACTCTGTTGTTGTGTTCCTTTCATTTTAAAATTTAATAAAATACTAAATAAATTTCAATTAATTTACTCCCTAATTTTAAGTTTTGCTCTTATCTGAATATGATTATTTAATTAGAATTTACCCCACCTGACATCCCAATTATAGATTTTTTATTTCTTAATTAGTTGTTTTTGGTTTTACAACACCCATTTTAGAACACCTGAAATAATTTCCACCCTTTTTCCCAGACTTTACGTCATATTAAAACACCCAGACCAAAGTTTTTATAATTTATGTTTCAGATCACATGCCTTATTTTAGATACCTTGATATTATTCTTGTTTACAATCCATTTCACACAACAAGTGAGTGGTTTTGTTTATATGTTGAGCTGTTATTGTGTTTTGTTTTTGTATTGAGTTTCAACTCATCATATGTCAGGAATGCCTTTGCTACCTTTCCTGACAACAACAAGGAAATCTTGATTGATCCAGGTTCTAAAAATCCTTCTCCTAATTTGGACTTTTCCCAGGTCCTAAAAAATGGTTTATTAGTATGTAATATCAGTTCTAAATTACCTTTGAATGTCCTTGGATCAAGCTCAAAGGCCATTTCCTTGGCCAACACGGGGATCAAACCCGGGTCCTCTTGCTTAACGTTTGATCACCTAAACAATGTTAATAATTCAAATTCAAACTTACCTTTGATATCTCTCAAAAATGCTTGCTGCAGCCAATCAGATGTTACAACCGCGCTGGGAGCTTGTAAACTCACTTTTTCTTCAAACTCAAATGTGATTAAAAGATGACCAGGCTCTGCACTTAACAATAAAACAGTTAAGAGTGATTTTCCTTTTTTTGGGGCCCAGGTTTCAGCAACAGTTGTTCTCCAAAATGTTGCTTCTCTAACAGCTGGGGTAAATGACACCTAGCTGTTAGAGAAGAGGCAGCAGGGGTCAATTGTTTTATTTTTAAAAATAATCTTAAAAATTCAAGTCAAAGCTCCCCCCTGCCAAGTTTCCCTCCTCATTTGCCCCAACTTCCCCAATATTGCTCAATTCCCCTTGAAACTACAATTTATAACACCTCTTATCAGCCTATAAAAGGCTCCATTTGTCAGGGTGTTTGATTGTTCAGTTAATAAAGTCAATTTCCTTACCTAGTTGATTTATTCTTTTGTCTGCTCTCCAGTCCTGAAATCAAACACCATGATGCTACCCAAGTCTTCCCAATGGGGACCATTTGGGTATAAATGGTTGGTTTGGTTGCTCCTTGTCCAGTCCTTTACTGCAAGCATATCTTTTGGAACCAGAGCAGATTCTGGTTCATCTCCTCTTAATTACCTAGACAAGTCATGGCGCCGAGTGGTACCAGGCGTGTGGTACACCGCCACTCCATTGTCACAGAATCCCCCCATCACAGAGGAACCACAGGTCATGGGGGCCAGTCCGCCTGCTCCTTCCTTATTTCATCCCTTGGCTTCTATTTTCCTTCTCAGTTATCTTGGAGCTTACTTCATGTTGGGAAGGTTCAATCCCCTTTTGGGTTAATACCGTCTGATTGGAGAATTGTTCCATATGGGGATGGTCTCTGTTCCAATTGGTTCTCTAATCACAGGGTTGAATCCACCTGCGGCCATACACCTTTTGGGTGATATGTTTCCAAGCAGATGGGTTTCTGACACCATACTTGAGTATATTTTGTCACCAATTTACATAGTAAATATATGTACACCAAATGTCAACTCAAACCATTTTGTTTTTGAATCCATGCATTTTGATTTTTATTTTGAATATTTTTGTTGAGAGTATGAGTACTTTGTTGCTGTGTTGACCTATTTCATCTACCAACACCCAAAATCCTTGCTAACAGATTGTATATTTTACACTGATAGTTGGAATTTGCTTAAATCTGAGTTCATTTTGTTTAAATATAAAGTATTTTTGCTTGTTTATATAGCTTTTAAAACTACTATAAGAGTCATAACTGATATGCTAGCACCACAAAATAAGAGTGAACTCTCTACTTTCTTGAGGATGGTCACATATTTCAGAAGATTTATTCCCAATTGGAGAGCCCTGACTGCCCCACTACCCTCAATAATTGGCAAGACAACTAAGTTTGTATAGATAATGTTACAAGAACAACACTTCTGCTCACTGAAAATACAGATGATCATGGTGCTTAAATTACAGTATATTAACTGAGAAGAGATCTACAAACTGAAAACATACACCTATAACTATACAATTGATTAATTGCACAGGATACAGACAACAGACAAGAATTTTCTTCCTGTTGAATATGAGTCAAGGAAGCTCTCTCTGATGGTGAACAGAGATACTATATTCATGAAAAAGAACTGATAGCAATTGTTCATTGTTTAATGAAGTGGCAATGCTATCTGAAAAGTGCATAATTATTCAAAGTGCTAATCAACCTTAAGTTGTTAGTGTTCTTTAAGACACAACAGTACCTTTGAAAAAGACAAGCTAAATAAATGACCCCTTATTCAAATGTACCTCACAATCATTGAATATAAACTAGGGAAAAATTTACTCACAGCAGAAATCACATAAAGATTGTATCATAAACATCTACTCTGCACTAATAATAAAGACCCTGGTTGGTCCATGCCAATAATGGGTAATCTTCAAGAGTGTTTTCCACCTGGTACATCAATTAACATACAAAAAAGGTCTTTAATAACAAACATATTTTTGAAAATGTCTATGATACTCTTCACTGCATACTTAAAAATGCAGATAAAGTACCATACATCTCAAAAACACAAAATATTGACACAATTCTTTGCTATCATAGAGATTTGAGACAAATTGTAGCTGGAATCTACATAAGTATCTCAAGACCTGCTACTGGTGTCTCAAATGTTGAACAAAATCAAAGAAGTGCTTAATTAATGCAAAGTATGTGAAAAGTGTGCTTGTTTCAAGGCACTCACCAAGTCTGTAATGCCAGTATTGATTACTTAATCATTTAAGGTATGATTATTAGATATTGTGAAACTCATGCCAGGAGATACCAAAAACAAAAAACATCATCACAGACATTGATTATGCAACAAGATGACCTGTAGCGCAAGCAATTAAAGAGCACAAAGGAAGCAATGTGAGACAATTTATAGGCAGATTTGGAAAACCTGAACAACTAATCACAGACAAAGGAACAGGAATTATTTCTGTAAATACTAACATTTGTCTTACCAAAAACAAGATCAAGTATACAGTTTTAAGCCCCTATCACTCACAAGCTAATGAGAGAGTGAAAAGATTAAATGACACCCTTGTAAAAGCACTGATTAAACTATCTGCCAATGACTCATGCTTATGGGCTAATATGCTCTCAAAAACGCTGATAGTGTGTCAAACTCATGTCAAATGTAATACAGACAAAAGTCTGTACAAACTTGCTTATAAACACAAGCCAACCATTGCTAGTACCACACTAGAATCACACCTACCTAAAAGGATACCAAGTAGCAATGAACCTGCCATACAACAAGCCATAAAAGACCAGGAAACCAAAGAGAAGAAAAGAGCAAAGAAAATAGAAATACCGCTTCAAGAGTAATGATTCTAAGTAGAAGATGAGATCTGGGCAGTCAACAATTACTTACATAAGTTAGAGCCAGAATTAAGAGGGACATATGTTGTCATGGAAGTCAAGCCCAATAATAACTACTTTTTCAAAGAAATCAATACTTCCACAGGATTGAAACTTATGCATCATGACCAACTCTGCCTCACTAAAGCAGAAAATGCCCAACGTAATTTCCAACTACCTGTTTTCAATGCAAAGTTGGATTAATAACAAGCTTAAATCCTAGATAACCTCAATAAAGTTAATAAGGCTCTGCTTTCTAATACCTCAAAGGGAGATGTTGCAACATCTATAATTACTAAATTTTGAAAAAATAATTTCCTGAGTGATTCATTGACTGATAATTAATTGGTAGCACTCTTATCAGATGTTCATCATGTATGAGGATCAAACATTTTGAATACTAATTAAACACTACTGGACAAGCCTCATGACTATCATGACATATATAGACATTTTGTATTTTTTCATGATACTTGTCAGGGACCCACTTAAAAGAGAACAAGTCTCTAATCTTGTGTTACAAGGCCCCTGAGTTAAGCCCTGCAATCACCAAACCAATATGCACTGTAACCATAGCAAGGTGACCAAAATGGCCTAAGAATGCAAACCTTCCCATCATATAACTGAATCTTTCCAGTAATTAATATCCTACCAATTATAACAACAGGTAGAAGGATGTGTTTGGTCTAATCAAGAAAGGTTCAGATGGTGGAGGTGGAGTTGTGGAGCGGCCATAATGAAACTTTCTTCCTCAGTGTCCTGAGGGATATGTGAACCAGCCATAAGCCAAGGACTCTTTTCTGGTGGGATTCATCAGAAGAGGATTTATGCCAGTCTTTAGTGAGAGTTGGATTTTCAAGAGCCAATATCACAGATAGGAAAGGAACTATAAACCAGAACAGGAAATAACTTCCCTTTGTGGCTTCAAAAAAAGGAATTCAGAAGTAAGTGTGATCAAGGTTTGGGACAAAATATATTTTTATTGTTATAAACAAATGAAAATCATGAAGTGAGCTCACTTAAATACACTGGTAGTGAGCCACAAACATTTCAGAGGGAAATTGAAGTTAAGTGGATTTAAATAAAGTTTCCTGGAATTGTTGGCTGAAAATATTGTTCTTGCTATTATTTGAATATGTGACTTAATAATATGATATATATTAAATGAGAGGCTCAGAGCACAAGCCATAAGAACAATCACAATTAAGTGGTGGTTCCCACTATTATCATTGTAAAATCAATGTGAAGCCTTATTAAAGTATAAATTAAGTGGTGTCAGGAATGATAATTTGGATGCTTTTCAGGGAACCAACCCTGATCTGCCGGCTTGCTAGTGTTTGGGAACTGGCAGGTTGCAGACTGGGTGGCAGGGCCCACCAAAGAATTGGCGCTAACTTAATGAGGTAGGACATTGACTTTCCCACCCACAACCATGGACCGGCAGCGGGAAAAATAGTATCTATTACTCCTATGAGAGTAATATATATGATCCCAAATAGCTTATTGGTATGGTCCAGGGGGAGCTTGGCAGTGGAGGCAGGCATTGGTTTGGGGGTGACAGGTGGTTCCATGTCCAATTGATAGGGAGGAAAGAAGTTGTATTTATCTCTGAACAGGAAGGGTTTGGTAACATACCAAGGGCCTTTTTGGTTGTATCTGGTTGACTCTGTGGTTCTGGCCAAGGGAGCCGGGCTAGTATGTTATTGGCAGTGTAGTCCTTGCACTCAGGCTTTAAGGGGTACTCTGTGAAATGGAGAGGACCAAAGGGGACACCTGGCAG
>QTSX02006836.1:0-20396 GCA_014839935.2 Entomophthora muscae
AGGCCAGGGGGCCCTCCAGAGAAGGCTCTGGTATAACCACAAGGCAGGAGCAAAGACCCAGTAGGGGTGTAAACCCCATAGGGGTAATTTGGCTGAAAGAAATACCCCTCTTGCAGGTATGGCTGGGGGTTGGGGCCTGAAATACCTGGATGGGAGAAGCCACCAAGGGTATTGTTGAGGGTGTGAGGGTCTAGGGTTTGGAGGGGTCTCCCAGCGTGCAGTTGCAGGGTCTGCCCTAGGTTCATTAGCATGGGCTGGTAGTAGAGTGTTGAGGAGGTGCTCTCTGGGCGTTTGAGTGGGGATAGTGGGTACTGAGGTTAGACCTGGGGTCAAGATATCCGGAATGGGTGGGAAGGGGGCTGACATGAAGCAGGAACTCCTTGTGTGGCCCGGGGGAAACTTTGATATGTTTCTCCAACTGGGTGAGTGCTGGAAGAAGCCATATTAGTTTCTGCTGACTCAAGGACAGAACACACTACTTCTTCTGAGGCAGAGGCAGATGTGGGGCTTGGTTGTGTACTGCCTGATTCCCCTAGATTTATTGAGTCAAATCTATCAGTCAGGTTCAAGATCAGCAACTGGAGGCTAGTGTCCTTCTCCTTTAGGGTAGAGAGTTCTTTGTTGTAAGTAGAGGAATAGGCTTCTTGCTTCTGAGTCAGGATGGTCAATTCCTGTTGGAAGCGCTTGAGTTGGGCCATCAGTTGCTGGATGAGGCCCAGGTGTTTGCTCTGGTTGGCCTCAGTTTGCAATTTGAATGTAACCTGGTCCAACTGAAGCACTTCCACCTTAGAATAGGTCGCGTCACTGTCAATTCCTACAACATCCAGGTCTTCCTGTGTTTGCATAAGATCATGGTGGAGTAGGTTAAGGTTGTTTTTCAGGGCCTCCAGGTTGTCTTGGGTCTGGTTGACTCTAGACGCAGTATTCCCAGCCCATTAGTCACAGGCTTCTCAGATGTTGGCTAGCTGATCCTGAATGTCTCCAATATCCACTCTGCTGGGTTGAGTGTCCCTTAAGGTTGGCCACTTCTTCTACCAAGGGTTGGATCACCCGCTGCTGGAGGGGGAGTTATCTTCTGTTATCTGTCAAGAAATGATCACTGTATCCGAGTGCATGGCTCCCAGAACCTCATTCTCATGTCAGATATAGCAAAGTTGGTCTTAAAGAGGGTTCACTGCTGCCTCAGTGTGATCCCTTAGTCAATTAAGGGCCATAATGGTTTGCTCACTACTGATGAGCTGTTGCACCAACCAATTTACCAGCGCAATTATCATAGAATGGTTGAACTGGATCAAGTAATCATTGTTCCTTCTGGTGTTGTCTATGGCAGTAGAGATGAGAACATCCCCATTCTCACTCAGGAACCGGCAGACATGTTTCATATCTGATATGGTAGGGTCATCAGAGGGGCCAGGGTGAGCAACTTGGTGCATTGGCAGAGGGGGAGCACTGGGGAAGGATTGGTAAGATGGAGGGGAAGTGAAAAAGGGTAAGGGCTCTATACTTGAGACAAACGGGGCACAGAAGCTAGTTTGTTTGAGGGTATGAAGTCTTCAGGGAGGGGGCATGGGATTTCCAGACAGAACCCTAGGGTGGTGGTGGTCTCCACTTGAAGTAGATGACTGGGACAAGGTCCAAGGAAGTTTTGTGGGAGGTTCTTCATCTACCTCAAAGAAGTCCTCTGTGAGGTCCTCATCTGAGGCAGGAGAGGGGCTTCATGGGCAGACTGAAGCTGAGTGTTGTCTTGGGGGCTCAACAGCTTGGGGACAGTAGGGGCAGAGGCTAACAGGCAAGTTCTGGTCTGGGCATGTGGGGGAAGGTCAGAGGTCAGAGAAACAGGTTTCTCAACCTCTATAGGTAGTTGGGGAGCTACTGTGTTAGGGGGCAACTTGACCCTCAGGGTGGGGGACTTTGAGGGGGTTGGGACTCAATCAGCATTACAGGGCTGACCCTGGCCTCTGCGTGCAGGAGTTGGGCGGACAGGGCGTGGGGGCTGGCGTTGCGGCAAGCGTAGTTGGCAGTGGAATGGCGTGGGTGTTCCATAGTTTCAGAGTCACAGGTTTGGTCCCTGGACTAGAGGTCTCCGGCAGCGGTGTGGAGGGCAGTGGCGGGTACCCCTGTAGTAAGCACCAGAAAATGTGGTGCTCAAGGTTCTAAGGGTAGATTGGGTGTAGCTGAGCAGCCACTGAGAACATAACAGGACTAGTATCTTCTTACTCAACAGAACCTCTATTTGTGGGCTCTGAAAGTAATCTAAGAAATGAAAGTTGTTGGTTATGTTTGTATGGTAAATAATTCTGTTTATTGGGGGTCTCTTGGGGGTCTTTTTATACTTAGAGGGAGAGGAGGGAAAATAAAGGGTGAGTCATGCTGACTAGGGTCTAGACTATCAGGCACTGAGCTTATTCTTGGAGAGCTGAAACATTTTGGGGAATATTCAGAGGGAAATGGGTTAGATTGTGCAAGAAGTGAACATTTAGACATGTGACCTGGAGTCAGGTGGTTGCAGCATATAGTAGGGCCGTCTTTGGGGAATTGAGTGTAGAATAGGGGTTCAGAATACTCTCTTTGGGGTTCACACTTTGGCAAAAAGAGGGGCAGAAGGTCAATATACCAATTTACATAGTAGGCACAAGCAATGAGTCAATCATTGATGCATCTGCGGCTAGCCGCAGATGCTCCAATTGGTCACTAATCACCTATAGCAAAACCACTCCAATGGGTTACTCTCAAACGCACCTGCGGCTAGCCGCAGGTGCGTTGATTAGTCTCTAATTGGAAATGCCCTTATGAGATTTGGAGGGTTACTCTCCAACATAAAACAAAAAGGGCAGCAGCTCCCCTGATATTTTTCCTAACAAAAAAGAGTCCTACCATGGTACTACTGAGGAGCGGCACCCTGCACCACGCGTAGGTATAGAGGATGGGAGTATCTTCCGGGCCAACGACCAATTTCAAAAGGTAGAAGGGCCAGGATGGGCTCTGGCCCAGTTCACTGTGCGTCGGATGTTGTTACCTGTGAAGCCAGCAAGTAATTCGTGTAAGACCTTTCCCCATAGGAGTCGGTACCATAGGGTATATCCAAGTTCAAACCCACTCGATGCTCTAGGATAAACAAGAACTTGCCAATTTCTTCCTAGCGGCTCACCATTTGCATATTCCCTGCTCGTAATCCACCCAATTTCTTTCGCTACAGTTTAAAGTAGAACCAAAGGTGTTGGTTTTTTAAAGGTATTCTATTTAAAATTCATCGGGTGAATGGACGCTGGTTTGTTTAACAAGCTGGCGTTCTCGCTTTTAAGTTTTCGCTTTGAGGTATTCGGCTAATATATTCCTAATATAAGATGGGTTAGAGAGAAGACTTGTAGCCAAATTTGATTGGTAAAAATTAAGACATTGTGATAATAGCCAATATATAAATGCGGAATGTTGGATTTGCAGTGAATGAAAGTTGAAGCGAGAATGTTTCGGTTGGAAGTGAATAGATAGAAGGATCATTAGTGGAAAACTGTCTTAAACCCTGGTAATTGGTGTTGTTATGAGGCACACATTTTGCTTTCCGTGTCCACTGGCCAGAAATAAAAGATCGGCGTGGACAACTAATATCCGCAAAAAACTATATCCAACCGAGGACATAAATATTAATTTTAACTCTCAATTAAATCTTACATAACATTACACTAAAACTGTGAATAAAACTATACTCCAAGGTCCCAAACCCCAATGAAGACTTGTCAACTGTTTGCATTGCTGGGATCGTGCTTGGGCCAAACAAAGCTCAACCAGATCGACACTCAACTGGCCAAGTGTCAAGGAATCAACTTACTCGAGTTGACAATTGAAGATACCCTTGCCCATTTCAGATCAGGCAACCTGCTGCCCTCCCAACTAACGGCATGCTATCTGAAGCGCATTCAAAAGATGAATCCCTTTTTGAATGCAATTATAGAGACTAACCCTGATGCCATGGCCATAGCTTTGACGCTAGACAAGGCACTTGCAAAGAGAGATCTTCCTCTTTACGGGATCCCCATCCTCGTCAAGGACAACATTGGAACGTTGGATCAAATGGAGACGACGGCTGGATGCGTTGCTCTTCTGGGGGCTAGGCCCAAGAAGGATGCCGATGTGGTCAAGCGACTCAGGAGGCTGGGGGCAGTGGTTTTAGGAAAGACAAATATGTCTGAGTTGTCAGGGTAAGCAGTTAACTGGGATGCACTAAACAATAGCTTCTTTTCAACAAGCGAACCAGTTGGCTACAGCCAAAGGGGAGGCCTCACCATAAACCCATACATCCGAGATGGCACCATGTTTGGTTCAAGCTCAGGCTCGGCAGTTGCAGTTGCCGCAAACTTGGCCATGGCAGCCCTAGGAACAGAGACAGATGGTTCCCTTGTTGGCCCGTCATCTGTCTGCTCAGTGGTGGCACTGAAGCCGGCATTCAACGCAGTTTCCAATGACGGGGTCATCCCGCTGGCAAAGTCCATGGATACCGTCGGAGCAATAACGCGGTGTGCCAAAGACAACCTCGTGATTTCAAGCAGCATCATGGGGACTGAGCTGAGCCTTCAATCCAATTTTTCCGTAAGAAGCTAATTAACCAGTAACCAATGACTAGGGAACACGTGTAGGAGTGATCCACATTGGCCACACAATCCAACCCTCCCTAGCCCGACTAAAGCAGGCGGGCGTTATTCTGGAAACTGTACACGTAGACCTTAGCATAATTGACCAAATGAAAGGTAAAGCAGTGTTTAACAAAGCTGACTTTACAGAACTCAACACAGTTGCCTACGAATTCAAACACAACATAAAGGAATATCTAACTAAACACGTATTCTTCAAGTCTCACCCAAACTCATCCCATGTCACCTGCATCCAAGACATTATCCGAGCAGCCAAGTCCTCCACTCCCCCCAGGAAGGTGGAGTTTCTTGATTATGCGGCTCAGCTGACCATGACCCACTCGGAGTACCAGCAACTAGCCACCTCCCTACAGCAGGCAGTCCAAAGAGTGGTAGATGATTTACTGGATACCCACCGCCTGGATGCCCTTGCCGTCTCCAGCCAAACTAGGCTGCGCGGCACTTCCCTCTCGGCCCTTGCCCGCTACCCCATCGTCAACGTGCCAGCCGGGTTCAACAAGAGCCTTCCATTTGGGATCTCCCTCTTTAGCCGCCCTGGCCAGGAACCACTCCTGCTAAGCCTGGCCAACGTTATTGAGAGCCAAGGCCCACCCATCCGCCACCCCCCTCCTTCCTCAAGTTCTAAAACCAGTTTATATATCAAAATAAAACAAGTCTGGCGTGTTCAATAATATCAGCTTGGTTGAACTCGAAGTAAAATTTTTCTTGGTTAAATTGGATCCACACAATTTTCTATATCAAAAACCATTAGGCAAGCCAAGAGTTTGAATCAGCCCATCCATACATACCACGTGCCGTAATCACGTGAAACAGATGTGAATATGGTCCACCAGGGTACGACCCAAAAATTTTAGATACGAGGATACCTGCCACTCAAGCTTTTAAAAAATCCAGTTTTGAATTTTACGCTTTAAAGAAGGCTTTAAACCCTTACAGTCACAGCTGGGGAGGTCTATCTATAACAGATCAACCGACCCTTATATCTTTAAGTATAGATCCAACGAGGAGCCAATGAACTGTACAATAACAGCTTGCTAAGTCTAAACACATATGTAAGGGATGGGTCCAACACGCCATCTCAAGAACAGCATCTCAGAAAGTGCCATCTTGAATTTAATTCGAGATGGCACTTTTTGTGCTAGCGACTTTGAATCACAAAGAAATAAAAACTAGTTAAAGCTCGGCTATAATTTTATCGTACAGCCCCTCAAAAGCACGCCATCTCAATCTTGTTATTACAAGTCAAATTAATTAACCCTTATTTTGCTACCTCTATTTAATATGAACTCACTTAGTGTGGGGCATATTTACTCCATCTTAATTTACACCATTTATCAATAACTAAAATAAGCCTATGCCCACACTAAATCAAAACCTGTTGTATACTATCAGAAGATGTTCCTATATTAGTAATCCAAGACATCTTTAATTTGAATAACCTAAAACAACACCACTAAGGTTGTCCTACTGTTATTTATCATTGCCTAGTAAAAAACCACTTTTTCTATATATAATCTATAAATTTTCTATACATGAATACAGTGATGGGGGTTCCCTTGATAAAATATTTTATTAGTGGTTTTAATATGTGCAGTGTTGATTCTGCTATTTCAATTTACGGCACTTCAAATTCCACTAGGTTTTATATCACCCAATTGAATTGATATGTGCAATGGATAGAGAAAATAAGAGAAAATTACATATGACACCACCCTACGCTATATCACTTCTCATAGCGTGACTCCTGCTTTCCACTTTTAAAAAGTTTAATCTGATGTTAAGAACCATATTAATAAAAGTTGTAAGAAATCCACTGAAATTTGGCATAAATGTCTTTTTGATCTCCTCTAAACAGCTGGGTACTTTTTAACACCAGCTGTATAGGCTAGTTTTTGAGATGTTCAAGCTTTACTCTTTGTCCCAGTTGTGGTAGCCCCACTGTGGATCCCTTGATTTAAAATAAAAAATTATTTGGATCCCTCATGTTTTTGAGCTGCAGCATCTTGATTACGGCATCTCAGATACGCTGTTTTGACTACAGGTTTCTATTCAGCCCTCAAAGTTTTGCACACTTGCGCTGCTAACAAAATTTTATTTTTAAATGAATCTTTAAAACTTTACCACTATATATTTCAAGCTTTTTTTACAACTATATGTAAAACTAATTTACTGATTGTATATATTGCAGCATCTTTGATTACTCCCTCCCAGGAAAGTAATTCCTCAAGGAACTCCCCAAATGGCTTCCTGGTTAATCATTAAGTAGGTGGCACTCTTATCCTTTGCCCATCTATTATGAGGACCAAACATTTTGAGTCCTAAGAAGAGCACTACTTGGAAAAGCCTCATGACTTTCATGAAATATGTCATGAATACTGCTATTCACCATGTTTCAATTTTGCCTTTGGAGGGCCATTTTGAGGACAAATCTCTTGCTTTTGCTTTTGCCTCTCAAAACGAGTTAATGCCTGAATCATGAAGTTCAATTACTTGTTTCCCTGATCCTGCACAACTCACTTGCCCCACAAATGCTGGTGGCTTGTGATCCTACTGTCTTGGTAGTGTTTTGTGGTATTCCTAACCACTATATATTACATTTCATATTCACCAATAAAAATGAAGTTCTATTCACATTTTTGTCTTTGTGTCTTCTGTACTTCTGCGCCTCTCTCTAGCCACAACTAGTAGAGATTATTCTTCCAGGGCTACAAGGTAAACACATTTGCCTTCCCTGTCATCTAACCAAGACTTAGTACAAATCCAATCCTAAGGTTAGTATTTCCCGTTGTGTGTCTGTGCTGCGCCTCAGAACACAACAAAAAATGGTGCTCACTACAGGGGCTGTAAGCCCCTTGGTTATCCCTTTCACATCCACGTTTTCAGGTCCTTTGCCTCTGTCTATACAAGAGTCAACTTCACCTGAAATAACCAGTCCTCCTATTGAGGAAGATATTGCCAACCATCCTATTACTCCCACTATACTGAACCTCAGAAATGGTCCCCGCCTAGTTGCTTACCCCATGGGTACCCCTGACTTGGAGCAAGTCATGTTGGTAGCCCTTGGGATAGCCTGTGAAGGAGCCATCCCTTGCCTTCAGTTGCAGTTCAGTTGGGCTGAATACTACAAATTAATTGTGGCTCCTCAATTTCCACAACATCTTCTGTCAGCAGCTGGCTCTGCTGAGCACTTACTATTGTTCTTTGTGCAGCCTGCTTTAGCCCACCATCAAATGGTGTTGGGACTCCATGTCCAAGAAATCTTGTCTCTGCAAGCAGCAGTTACTCATCACTGGGACCAGTTTGCTGCCTACCAACAATGGATTCATTCTCTGTTTTCCTTGGTATCTGACAACCAACGCAACTCTGTCACTTCTCAGACTTTTTCGGTCAATTCTATAGAGCAAATGCGCCAGTCCATCCCCAAATACATGAGAGAACACCTACACAAGTTTCACCAGCTAGAACAACCCTGGCAAACTCAAGTATATTCCACCTTAAATGCTTATCTCACTGACTTCAAACAACTTGTGTAACAACTCAATGCATTCAGCACGTATTCCTTTGAGCAACTATAGCAGGTAGCAGAATTTGCTGCTAGTGGCCTTAATGAACTCAGAACAGCATTTGAACAAGAGAGAGCTGCCACCACTGCTACCATAGCTAAACTCCAGAGTAAAGTGAATGAGCTATCTACGCCCAAGCCAGATGTTCCGCCCTCTCCCCCTTCTGATGACTTTGCAGATAGAGAGCAGAGAATATGGGATGCCATTTGCAAGCTATGTACGGCTACCTGCAGTCAGGGACGTCCTGCTGAAGCCCTTCAACCTGATCCCCAGGTGCTTGAATTAACTGCTCAAGTTGCAGAGCTACAGCAAGAACTTGTTGCCCTACGTGAAATGATGGCAACTACTGCTAGTCCAGTTGGGGTTGTTGATGAAGATGGTTGCTACCCTGGCTTATTAGGAGCTCCTTGAATCCAATGCGCCAGGGAACTAATTGCTCTAGCTAACAAAGTGGATCAATTGAAGCGGGATCATACTGAACTGGATAGAGACGTACAAGAGATGAATGACATGATTGACTCTGTGAATGATAGGTTCACACCTTGCCTCTCAGTGGGGCCATCCCTTACTTTGCAACTAGCTGAACTCTCCACAATAGTGACCACCCAAGGTAATTGCTTAGATACTACTGCACAAAAAGCCACTCAAGCTGTCAATATGAGAGCCTGCGCTGTTGAGACCCTTACTACCCTTGAAGAAAGTGTTTGTCAGCTATGGGCTAGACAGCCCCCTCTGAATCCAAAGCAGAGTTTTACCTGTGTATAAATGTACTCAATAGCAACAATGGTGGCCCAACCCCCAAAGCATACTTCAAGCCTACCTTTAAGCAAGTCTTTGATCCTAAAACCTCAACTATTGCAGCTTTCCTAACTATCTACAAAACTGCCATGATACAGGCTTCAGATGAGGTTAAGAAATAACATATTCTGACCTGTCTACATCCAACTTGCCAGGAGGTGGTGGTGCCTGAGTTGCCCTCCATTGAGATGTGGGAAGATATGAAGCAGCTTCTGATTGATGAGTTTGGTGGTGACCTTAGCCTGGAAGTAAAGAAGGACACCTTCATGCATATTGCTTTCAAGCCTAAAGAGACACTAGCTGAGTTCACAGACCAATTCTACATGGAAGGACAGCAACTGATCACAAGCAGACAGTTGACAGCCCATGAAGCCTACATGGCTTGCGCTCAAGCCCTCAAGGTTACCAACTTTTATGCCTTCACTTCAAGTCCACAAGGCTATGCTTTCCTCCATGAAGAGCATAAAGACGTTGTTGCAGGATATGCATCTTACCCACTCTGGTGCAGTTGTTAGAGAAGGTCAATCTACTTCTAACTCTGGTTCATCTTTCTGTGGTCCTCGCATTCTTACCATGAATTTGCAAAATCCTCCTCAACGCCAAGGTTGCCACAACTGTAGTCAGATAGGTCATCATTCTTGAGTCTGCACCAACCTGCAGGTTGAAGGAGCTGATCTAAAAGAGCAGGCAGGAAAAGAACAGTCAACCTAGAGGCAGAGACGCTCTTGGTTGACAATTCTTCCCAGTCTCTTTCAATCCCTCCCTCTATATCTGACTCCAAGCCTGCTGATAATGAGGCTTCTCCTATCCTCCTCTTATTTCACAATATCTCTGATGACTCTGACCTGGATGACTCTGTTACTGACAACGCTGATGCATATGGATACTCTGTTCTGGCTGTTCCCAAGATCATTACAGTCCCCTATAAACTACGCACAGGAAAGACTACAACTAATGCTAAGCCTTTTCCTGAAGCCAAAGAAGTTGTCTCTTGCCCTTACCTCACTCAGGCTAAGAGGTCCCCCGTGCTAGTGGAGTCATCAGAAAAAGCTGCTGAGGTCGCTGATGCTGTCTTCAAGAATGTATCTGTTTTGCTCCCCCTCCAGACTGTTTATAAGGAGTTCCCAGGATTAAGATGCATGATTGAGAAGTGGGATAAGGAACTAGCAGAGGCTCAAGATATCTTGACTGTCCTTCCATTCTTTGGTCACACTACCACTCAAGTAGAGATCTCCATTCAAAAAGTGAAGATCAAGGCCGTTCTAGATACTGGCTTGCCAGTCAACATTATTTCCTCCAAGCTTGTGAAGAAACTCAGACTTTCCCCTGACCTTAACTATCACCAGACGTATGGCACAGCTGGACTGTCTATGAACGGCGCCATAGGGGCTTACTCTGCTCTACCCATGCGGTTTGGCAAACTTCTTCTAGCTGCGCCAGCAGTTGTCTTGGAAAATGAGAGTTACAATCTCTTAGTTTTCACCCAGTTCCTTAGGGAATATAATGGGATAATCAACTTGAAAGATGATTACCTCTCTATTCTGGGGTATGAAGTCCCTCTGATCTTTGAAGAGCCGTTTAAAGTTCCCAGGAAACGTCTCAATAAATGTGCCTTGGAGTATCCCATTGGGGTTTTCAACCTCAAATATTGCACTCACTCCTCCAACATGAAATGGCCTCCCATGGCTTGTCCTGCGTCTGAAGAGATCCCTCTCCTAGCCACGTCTGCTGTCACCATCCCACCTGGCTCCCAGGCTATCCTAGACTCCCAGATATCATATGAACTACCTGAACAAACCTTCTTGGAGTTGTACTCTCCCCCCTTGTTTAGGACACAACAAACCTTATCTCTGTCCTGGGATCCTAGATGTCTCCCATAAGGACCCTGTTCAATTGTTGATAGCCAACCTGACTGCTTTCCCCATGACTGTGTCTAGGGGGCAGGTCGTTGGATATGGCAAGTTGTTGAGTACTCCTGATGTCCTGTATCTTCATCCCTTTGGCACGTTCCAGGATTTTAACCTACCTGAAGATGAGCCTCAAGTATTATCCTTGTTCACTGCACAAGACTTCCCACAACTTTCCCTGGTTCAACAGAAAGAGGTGCTAGATTCACTAGACCAATTTTCTGACATCTTTGCTAAGGACAGTACTGACTATGGATTAGCCAAAGGTATTATCCATCAGATTGACACTGACAACGCTCCTCCCTTCCGTGCTAAACCATATTGCTGCAGTTGTGTAGAGGATGCCCAGATATCTAAAGAGCTCAAGCAACTGTTAGACGCTGGGCTGCTGGCCCCTTCCCAAAGTCCTTGGGCATCCCCGTTACTAATCCTAAAGAAGAAAGATGGGGGTCATTGTATTGTGATGGACTATTGCTAATTGAACTCTTTGACCAAGAAAGAATCATACCCTTTGCCGTGTATTGATGACGCCCTCCAATGCCTTGGAGGCTCTGAATTCTTCTCTGCAATAGATCTGGCATCTGGGTACTGGAAAGTTGACTTATTGCCCAAGAATTGTCAGAAAGCTGCGCTCATTACATCTGAAGGGCTTTTTGAGCCTACTCAAATGTCACAGGGACTCTGCAACACCCCAGCCACCTTCCATAGGGCCATGGCCTCCATCCTCCGTGACTTGAAGTTGGTGTATGTCCTAGTATTTTGGATGATATAATGATTTTCAGCGCTACCTATACCAACCACCTGGCTCATCTCAAAGAGGTGTTCATAAAGATTCAAGAAGCGGGCCTCAAACTAAAGCCTTCCAAGTGTACCTTCTTCAAAGAGTGTCTTGAATTCTTAGGCCATGAAGTAACCCAGACCAGGATTTGTCTAATGACTAAGAAGATTGAAGCCATCAACAAAATGCTTCCACCCACCAACCTACGAGAAGTACAAGTCTTTCTGGGGATGATGGGCTACTACAGACAGTTTATCCCTGACTTAGCCAATACTAGTGAACCTCTAGTCCAGCTATTATGTAATGTCCCTTTTGAATGGACCACCATTCAACAGCAAGCCTTTGAGACCCTTAAGCAAAAACTCAAAGAGGCGCCAATCCTTGTGTATCCTGACTATGATAAGGAGTTCATCCTATACACTGACGCTAGCAATCTTGCTATTGGAGCTATCCTGGCCCAACTGGATGACAAGGGTGTAGTCCATCCTGTGGCTTACACTTCTTGTGTGCTAAACAGGCCTGAGAAGAACTATGGTATCACAGAGAAGGAGTGCCTTGTTGTATTACATGCAGTCAAGCAGTTTTGTCACTAAATATATGGCACCCACTTCACTGTTGTCACTGACCACACTTCTCTTAAGTGGTTACAACAGCTTAAGGTGCCTGAAGGGCGCCTAGCTAGATGAGCTCTACGTCTGCAGGGATACGACTTCAGGGTGCTCCACTGCCCTGGGATTCAACACCAGAACGCTGATGGGCTCTCCAGAATGCCCATTTTTGCTTTGTATACTGCTGAGGCTGATCAGTTATACAAACTAATTAGGTACCCTTCTTCTTGGGAAAGTGAGACAGAAGAGGTCCAACTGGCCTTGTTCAAGCTATCCAAAGGTACCCTCATACACAACAGTCAGCTCTTCAAGAAAGTAAAAGATCAATATCTGCCTTATGTACAACCCAGTCTTTGCCTCTTGGTGGTGTCGCAAGCTCATAAAGAGACTGGGCATGGAGGCATCACCAAGACCTTTGACTGGCTTCAAAAGAATTACTTCTG
The DNA here is from genome assembly GCA_014839935.2 of Entomophthora muscae. Taxonomy (NCBI): domain Eukaryota; kingdom Fungi; phylum Entomophthoromycota; class Entomophthoromycetes; order Entomophthorales; family Entomophthoraceae; genus Entomophthora; species Entomophthora muscae. The sequence goes on from QTSX02006836.1 coordinate 12,744, forward strand.
GGAGAACCTTTACCTGCTGATCCCAGACGTCATAGCTAGCTTCCACAATTGCCAGCTGCAAAAGCCTCAAGCTGCTGCCCACAAGTTCAAATTAGTCCCCCTGCAACATGCCTTCCACACTGTCAGCATTGACACAGTAGGTCCTCTCCCCTGCTCACGTTCTGGGTGTCACTTTATTCTGATTGCAGTTGATCATTTCAGCAAGTGGGTAGAGGCTTGTCCAACAAAAATCATCACAGCTAAGACAGCTGCTGCCTTCCTGCTACAAGATGTTTTCTACCGCCATGGCTGTCCTCAAGTGTTGCTCTCCTATAATGGGATTAACTTCAACGCCAAGCTGGTAACCTCTGTTGTCAAAGCTTTGGGGTCTCATAAGTCTTTCTCTGCCCCCTACAATCCTTCTACTAATGGGGCTGTTGAGCAGGCTAATTTGACACTTGTCTCCATCATGAGGAAGCTCACCTACTCTGACGCTGCCAACTGGGACCTATACTTACCTGCCGCTCTCTTTACATACCGCCTTAACAAACATTGTGTCACTGGATACTCCCCTTTTGCTATGTTATATGGGCGAGAGGCTACTACCCCTTTGCTCTTGGGGGCCCCCTTGCTTACCTCTGACAAAGCCATGAATCCTGATGACCACATCAAGGATCTAGTCAACCACGTAATTGATATACAGGCCACTGCTTACACTTCTGCATACAAAACTAAGGTGCTTGAGCTTTCTCCTGATAATGCTTGACGCTCCCCCTACCTGAGTTTGATGTTGGTGACCATGTAATTTACTACCAATACCAAGTAGGTGGCTGCGCACATAAGTTGGACTCTCTATGGATTGGCCCTTTAGAAGTGGCTTTTAGGCAAGGGTCTAAGTAACTGTAAAGCTCCTCTCCAGTTGCTGTCCTTTTTCTTGAGTGCACACAAAGTTCCTTTGTAAATATTACCCCCCTAAGGCCAATCTAAGAGAGGGCAATGTCGTGAATACTGCTATTCACCATGTTTTAATTTTGCCTTTGGTGGGCCATTTTGAGGACAAATCTCTTGCTTTTGTTTTTGCCTCTTGAAACAAGTTAATGACTGAATCAGGAAGTTCAATTGTTTGGTTTCTTGATCCTGCGCAAGTCACTTTCCCCACTAATGCTGGTGGCAAGTGATCCTACTGTCCTGGTAGTGTTTTATGGTATTCCTAACCACTATATATTCCATTCCAATTTCAACAATAAAAATGAAGTTCTATTCACATTTTTGTCTTTGTGTCTTCTGTACTTCTGCGCCTCTCTCTAGCCACAACTAGTAGAGATTATTCTTCCAGAGCTGCAAGGTAAACACATTTGTCTTTCCTGTCATCTAACCAAGAATTAGTATGAATCCAATCCTAAGGTAGGGATTTCCCTTTGTGTGTCTGTGCTGCGCCTCAGAACACAACAAAATATATGGATGATATATGGCTTCTCATGATAATATATAATACTCTAAACTCATATCCAATAAAGCATCATTCTCTTCTTATTTCCTCTTTGAAAGCTGCCTTAAACTTGGCCATATTTTTATTCTACTGTCAATAAGCTAGATGTACTGGTATTCTGGCCAATACCAACACACATAACATCCAGTAATTACCTGGTTTGGTGCCAATCCAATATTCAGTTCAGCATTCTGAAAATGGCAAAAAAAACCATATCACATGACTTGTCCAAGTATCCAGCAATCTGAATCCAACTCACACATGACCTCTCCTATCTTTGATCTGACTTAAGTCCCCGCCACAGCCCAAGCTATATAAGTCTAAAGTATTATCCAATAAAATATACTTCTTTTCTCTTTAAATCCATAATCAAACCTTCCCCATTTAGCCACTCAGTATCATCAATTTTATTTTAGATGCCTCCCAAACCCATCAACAAAGTTGCAGCAAAGGCTGCCAAGGGCAAGCTCAATTAACCAAAGACCAATATTACCCCCAAGAAGCAGCCTTTTAAGGCTGAAGTACCCACATGACACACATATCCTTGCCTGAGCCAGAGGAAAATTCCCTACCTGTGAAAATCCACATGGAGGCAGCTTTACAGGCAAGGGTTGATTTGGCCACAATAAAGACTCTATGCTTGAAGTTGCAGAAGCTCAGTGGCCTAAGACTAGTAAATGTCTAGTAGGGGACTGATGGCTAATAGAGCTGGAGGGTGATACAAACTAGTAGGTAACTTAGGACTGCTAGGGAAGGATGAGCTGAGGTATCTCTAAGATCCTTTGACCACTTGCAGGAGGTCTGCAACCGGCAAACTTTACCTAAAGGAGGGGTAAGGTTTCCCTGTCTGTGTCTTCCTGGAAGTTTTGAGGAGGCCTTGAAGCCATCAGGGAGGCATGGATATGCCTAGGTACATGATTGAGGTAGTTGCTTGGGGAAGCAGCTGCAGAACTTGGTAATGAATAGGTCCCTGGGAAGTCAAGTTGGTTAATTTGCAACTGAAAGCTCAAAATAACCAACTGAGTGAGTAAAAAAACTGCACAGACATGAGGATTGTCTGTGGTTGATATCCTAAAGTGGTGTTCACTGATGGGGCCCAGTCAAAAACTAACTCACTTGTGGAGACTTATTGCCTGAGTCTTAGATGTTAGTAATGGGGATTGTAGAGAAGGACAGCACCTTTGTGGTTCATAGAGCAGGGCTACCAGAAGGACTGGAAGGTCATGGCAAAGAAACATAAAAAAGACTTAAAGATCATAGAGAATGACTAGCAGAAGGTGTGGAAGAGAACTGAGAAGGACTGGAGGAAGGAATGAAAGATGACTGAGAAGAACTAGCAGAGGCAGAAGAAGGAATGAACTTGGAAAGTTGAAGATAGAATTATATAGAAAGAAATAATCAAATAAAGAATTAAGAGAAATAAATAAAAAAAAAGAATTGAAAAGAGATGATAAAATAGATTAAGAAAAGAAATTAATAGGAAAAAAAAAGAAAGAAATAGTTAAAAGAGAATAAACTTTGAATTATTGTGAAGTTGGTTGAGTCAGAAGGGGCCAGAGCAAACATAAACGGAACAGGGAAACCTTGAAGGCAAAGGATGGAGTTTTGCTAAAACCATTGAAAGGAGCAAGAAGCAAGCAGCAGGCGGTTTCAAAAAGTTGAAAAGTGGCAGAAAACATGAGGAAATGAGGAGGAAAATTGAAGAAATTAAGGTTTTAAAATCCCTTAGGTAAACATAGGTGAAAGCACTTGAGTTTGCCCAGAAAAATGTGACAGGAACTATGGCAAAACCGTTTGAAACAAGGAGCAAGTGTATATCTGGAGCAAGACAACGCTGGGTTTTATTCAGGGTCAATAGCAAGCCTTTCGAGGAAACATTTTTTGCAAAACCGCTCAATCTGGCGTGTGATTGGCTGCAGGCCAGAGCCTATTTGATCAAGGTTTTCAGTGGTTGAACTGAAGATTTTAAGCCAAAAAAATGAGGGAATGAATAGGGAAAAGCTGATTTTCAATTGGCTGAAGTAACATAAAAGGTTGGATATATTGTAGAGAAGAAAACCTGGATAGTTTAAACTTTGAAAACAAGAGTTCTGGGAAGGAATCAGCATTGAAACAAGGAGCTATAAAAGGGGAAGCTATCTGAGGCTTTTCAAGGACTGAAACAAGTGGATTACAAAGGCCACAGGGACTCACCAGAAAACTGAAGCATAAGACAAAGGTTCTGGAGCCCAAGATAAAAGAGCTGGAGCCAGAGATAAAGAGTTGGAGCTAGAGCAGAGTGCAGGAGCCCAAAACTTGAGTGCAGGAATCCAAGACTAAGAAGAAGGAGCCCAAATATTGGCAAATCTATATTGTTTCTCACCCTAACTGGGCCACATACCAGAAGGCTTTAAGGGGATCTTCCTTCTGAAGCCAATAAACGCTTTTTTTGACCCCTACACATGTTTCTGAGTGGTGAATTAGTCCCAATGAGTTTATTGCCCAGCATTTTCTACCCTAGCCAAGGGGAGGATGATACCTATTGCTAAATTTGTCAAAGGATTGATACTAGTAAAACTTCCCAGGAGGAGTGGGTCAGGTTGACTAGACACCTTGAGATGACAGATAATAGAAGTTAATTTATTGGGTTTGAGTTCACAAGACTCTTGAGAGATTGATATAAGCCTACAGAGGGTCTAGCACCAGCTGAAGCTTAAGTACATGAAAGGGATGCTTGCTTAGTAATAGGAAAAGTATCAGAAATTTATCTGTAATTCAAGCCAAGTAAAAACTCCAACCTAGCCACATGCCCTAACTAGAAAATTACATCTCCTTCCAGCTAGTCCCTGGCTTTTGTCACGGCCCATGCCAGAGTCTGGCTGGACTTTCACAGGGGAGGTGGGCTAGGCCTGGAAGGCCATGTACACAATTGTTGCTATTCTGAACAGGTAGTTTACTGTAGTAGCTAGGGTATACCAACTCCCAGTATGGGGCATAACCTGATTGGCCAGTCCCAATACAGTGATATAAACAAACCTCAACTTACTGAAATCCTTAGCAGGAGGCTTTTTGGAAGGAGGGGGAGTAGTGGGAATATCCTTCATGCTAAGTGGGATGGTCACTCTTGGGTGGCCAGGAGGGAGATCCAGGGGGTGGAGATGGTAGAACTCCAAGTCAAGAGTTCTAGGTGGTTTGACCAAAGTGATGGGAGCTATACCAGGAGGGAATAGATAGGTGTTACTATAGTGTGTAGTAGATTCACAAATAGATGCAAACAGAATAATTATATTAGTGCAAAAGAGATAATTCCTGCAAGAAAATAATGGGACCTGGGCATAAAGACGTTTATTTTAAGATTTCAACAGTGAGGAAGGCTTATCCTCCTCACTATTTATACTTACTGTATAAAGATGCAACCTTTTGTGCCACCAGAGGCCTGGTGGCATTATTTTAAGTGATACTTGCAATTTGGCTCAGAAATTACACACTTGGGCCTGGGGGTGAAAGGAAATTGGCTGGTATAACATGAACCTTGGTTTGACTGCAGCATGCCAAGGTGCTCCAGCTATTATTAGATCCTGCAAGCAATTGAGCCCCTGATTGTGCAATCAAACAATTACACTCCCAATTTATCATTTCCTTATAATTACGTGGGCTAAATTTGTTAATAGAATTGAAGCCAGAAATTTTGAGTCTTGTATCCCTCTTAAATCCTGAGCATTTGTTATTTGAAAGAGGGTTTTTTTTCTCTGGGAGACAATTGGTAATAATTTCCAGGGTGTGGGTTGTTTGGCCTCTAGGAAGGCCAGCTGGTTGTCCAGGGTACTCTGGGCCCAGAAAGCTTTGACCTAGTACATAAAATAGGGAATGGTGAACAGAAACCCCACACTACCCTTCCTGATTTCCCTTTTTCTAATATCCCTCAGTGTGAGAGAGGGGAGCTAAACTTACTAAGCTCAGCTTCCATCCTTGGGGATAAACCCACCAGGATGCAATCCAGTACAGGTGTCAGAAATATTTCTGACACTAGTAACCATGCAACCAACTTGAGTTCAATATGGTAAAACAGGTAAATATTACACTATATAGGCCATAGGAGGTTCAACAAACATCTCAAATCAACAGTATGGAAAGAATACATAGTATAAAATCCAAAACATAACTTTAAATACATAATAAAAATTTATCATCCAAGCCAACGCCTACCACCACTGCACAGACACCTGCTGTCACCACACAGACATTCATCCCCACCAAGGTATCACCTGCTGCCACCTGTAAGCCATCCTGTGTGTGCACCTGTGCACCCGCTGCCAGCCAGCTACCCCTTGCCCTGTCATGTCAGCAGGCCATTCCCCCCACTTCATGGGGAAATTGCCAAGTTTGGAAACCAGAAAAGTCAATTTTCCCAAAGCCAAACTTGGGAGGAACTGCTGCCCAATTTAGGAGCCTGCCAAATGGGGAATAGACCAACAGGATCTTAAACAATGAGTATCATGCATCGAATTTAGTAAATAAATTTGGATTCATGAAAAAGGCCCAACTTGTATTATGCCAATGCAAACTGGGATCCAGATAAACCTCCTTACTTGCTTGTAACCCAATCCAATCCAAAAAAGGGAATAACAGATGTAGCTCAGAATCTTGGTAGCCTAATGCCATGCCTTCCAATAATCATGCCTTGCAGGTCCACTAGTATAAATAAAGACAAGTCTCTCAATGATAGGTTGTGCTATCATTGAGTGAATATCCTCCTCAATATTATCACATTAAGAAGTCCTCTACCTAGACTAATCAAGTAACTTTAATAGACCCATTCCCTAAGTCAGAAAATGAATTATATCATTTTCACAGCTGTCTTGAAGACTTACCTTGGGATAGGGGGCAACCAGTCAGCCTATGATCAGTTTGGACCTGAACCACAGGTACCCAAAGTGATATTATATCATGAGCTAACACAACTCAACTCAATGGTTTTGAACCTATGGACACCTCTGGTGTCATCTTGCCCAGCTCCCAACTTGGCTAATTATGTGATCCCTGCAGTTACGCTACTGTACCTTGCTGGCAGCCTTGGAGAATGCAACACTCTTGTCAAAGTCTTCTTTCAGACAATGAACCTCTATCCAATTGTCTTCCCCTTGAACAGCTTCCAATTACCTAACCTGCACTATTATGATACTAAAGTTTTACCCTAAATACTTGGGTATTACAGCAGGACTGGGATGGCTGCTTGAAAATGTGTCTAAAGGGACACAGCAGGAGACAATTGGGAGAGGTACACATCCAACCCCATTAGGAGTATACCAGCAAGTAGCCAGGAAATACACTGGGGTGCAACCTCTAGGATCACAGACATTCCAAGGGGAGGATCTTCCAATTGTATAAATTTTGGTGGAGGACCTTCCTTATCCCAATAGGTTTCAGGAACAAAAGAAGGCAAGGAAAGTTATGTCATCACAAGTTAGGCTAAAAATCAACTTTTCTGTCAAAATTAGGTTGGTAGCTTTTTCAGGGAGGTCTTTCATTAGATAAAGAAGCTGAGAGGGTTTTCTCCTGCTAGTTAGGCAGAGGAAGATATGATATCCATAGCTTGGATGAGGTAGACCAAATGAGGATCAAAACTGGGGCCAGGATAAATACCACAAACTTCACAATTGGGAGCAGCATGATCAGGTTTTCAAGAAAATTTGAAGTACCTCAGGGGAACTGGGGGAGGGCACAACATTTGAAATTCAAGAGGACCAGAGGCACCACAAGAAAAATTGGGGATATTGAGTGGCTTTGGATTGGTCTGAGGAACTTGGAGTGGGTTGGGGAGTCTTTTTGATCAATGTATATGCTTGTTAAAGCAGGTCAAAGTAAAAACACTGAAATTTCTAATTTAAAGTAAGAATTTATACTAAAAACTAGCTTAAATTAGATTTTAAACCCAAAAATGAAAGAAAAAGCAGGTAAATAACAATGCTTAACACTAACATTAAGGTTAGAAAGGCCAGAGGAGCCAACTAAAGCCACAAGTGAAAAAGGGAGGTAAAAAAAATCCTGAATTTTTACTAATAATCTTTAGATAGAAGGACTCCTAAATATAGAGTCTGAATAAAAAACTTTAAAAGTATATCCTTTATTATCAAATAGGTAGGAAACACCATTTTGAAAACGCCATCTCAAAATACGCCATATCAAATTTATGCCATCTCAATTTA
>QTSX02006837.1:0-20278 GCA_014839935.2 Entomophthora muscae
AGAATAAATCTAACTTAAAGTAAAAAATATAAGCTATTGAATAGCTGGGAAGACAGCGGGTGACAAAAACACGACTCAAACGCAAATTGCAAGAAAACAAAGGTGAGTACTTTAAAATACTAAATTATTAACAATTTAACCTAAATTTTGGATATTAATAAATAACCCAAAACATAAGTAAAACTGAAAAACAAATTAATTATCTCAAGAAGCCTGCCCTTTGGGGCAGGGCATGACAGAAATAATGAAACAAATATTCAAAGTGCTAACCAACCACAAGTCATTGATGTTTTTCAAGACTCAACAACATCTATCTAGACAACAAACAAAATGGATGAGCCTTATACAAAGATACCCCATGATAATTGAATACAAACCAGGCAAAGAAATGCTTACTGAAGATGCCCCATCAAGGATATACTGTAAAGATCATCTATTCACTGATGGAGACCCTGATTGGCCCATGTTAATAATGGAGAATCTCTAAGAGGGGTTCCCACCTGGTAAACCAATGGACATCCAAGAGAAAGTCCTCAAGAACAAACATCTGCTCAAAAATGTATATGGCACTCTACACCGCATACTACCAAGTGGTGATACTGTACCTTACGTCCTGTCAATGCAAAAGATTGACACAATTCTTTGATACCACAGAGATCTAGGACACACCCATAGCAGGAACTTGTTTAAACATCTCATGACACACTACTGGTGGCTCAACATGCTGGATGATATCAAGAAAGTACTAGAGCAATGAGAAGTCTGTGAGAATTACACCCGCTCCAAGGCACCTCCCAAGTCAGTAATACTGGTGTCAATTACACAACAATTCAAAGTGTGGTCACTGGATATTGTAGGACCAATACCTGCATTAATAAAGGGAAAAAGTACATTATAACAGCTATCAACTGTGTGATTAGATGGCCTGTAGCACAAGCTACAAAAGAACACAAAGGCAATGATGTGAGACAATTTATTGACAAAGAAATCATAGCTAAGTTCAGGAAACCTGGCCTCATGATCACAGACTGAGGAACTGAACTTAAAGCCATCAACACCAATATCTACATTTCCAAGAACGGAATAAAACACACCACAGCCAGTCACTGTCACCCACAAGCAAATGGAAGAGTAGAACAACTAAACAGCTCACTAGTAGAGGCCCTCAGTAAGTTATCTGCTAAGAATCCAAAAGCTTGGGTTTACATGCTGCCAATAGCACTCATGGTATGCATAACACAAGTCAACTGCAATATGGGCAAAAGCCGTATGAACTTGTCTATGGGCATAAGCCCATCTGTTAGCACTACCTCAGGATCACATTTACCTCTATCTAAAAAGGTACCAGACAACAGAAACCCTTATGTATAGTGTGCTAGAAAGGACCATGAAGACACAGAAAAGAAAATAATTGAGAGAGAAGCAATCCTGCTACAACAAAAACGCTTCCAAGTTGGGGACAAGATCTGGGTTGTCAACCACGACATACACAAGTTGGATCTAGGGTTACAAGGACCAGGAATTGTCATGGAAGTCAAGCTCAACAATACTTACCTCATCAAAGGTATTGGCGCACAAACAGAACTCAAACATATGTACCATGATTGCCTTCACCTATGTAAGGCAAGAACAGCCCAACATAACTCCTGACCCCCTGTACCCAGCGCAAAACTGGATCACTACCAAGCTCAAATTCCTGACACTCTCAAGAAAATTCCCAAGGTTCCACCTTCCAATACCCCAGGGGGAGATGTCACAACGTCTATGATTACTCCCTCTCAGGAAACTAATTCCCTGAGTGACTCACTGAATGATTTCCCAACTAATCATTAAGCTGGTGACACTGTTATTATTTGGCCATCTATTACAGGGATCAAACATTTTGAATCCTAAGTGGAACACAACTTGGACAAGCCTCATGACTTAAGAGGAACAATCACTTGGATAAGCCCCATGGCTATCATGACATAGATGGACAGTATGTGGCTTCTCATGATACTGTAGTTTTAAAACCTATGGCGACAAACAAAAATAGTTCAGATTTAAAAAAAATGAACTCAGATTTAAACAAAAATAGCTAATCTTTAAATGAAATTGAAATTAACCCAAATCTATTGAAAATTAATATAAATTTATTGAGTTCTAATTTTTTTAAAGATTAGCTATTTTTGTTTAAATCTGAGTTCATTTCATTTGAATCTGAACTATTTTTGCTTGTTGCCATAGGTTTTAAAACTACTATACTATATAATACCCTATATTCATATCCAATAAAGTATCATTCTCTTATTAATTTCCCCCTTTATCTCGTTTATTATACTTCTAAGAAGTATATACACAACATATATATACCTAAAATTCATTTTTTTAAAAAATAAAGAATCAAATTCCAGCTCTTATTTTTTAATTTTTAAATATGAAAAAATAAATATGATATAATTTTTATTTAAAAAAACAATCCAAAAAAATAAAACCCTTCTTTGGTTAAGTATGGAGATGATTCTGGAAAAATTGTCCCTTATATGATTTTCCAGAATTTTCTCCGGATTTGAGATGAATGGCTCCTTTTTAGAAAAGGAGCACTCATCTCAAATCTGACGCAGCCCTAATCCCCATGTACACCAAAGGACAACTCAAACTATTTTGTTCGTGATTCCATGGATTTCATACTATATCTCAATTATTTCCTTTTGTTGTTTGAGTCGTTTGTTGCTGTGTTGGGCCATTTTGCCCATTAACACCCCAAATCCCTGTTAACAGAGTGCATTTTTACACTAATATTTGAATTTTGTTTAAATCTGATTTATTTTTCTTAGTGTTGTAGCTTTGAAAGCTACTTTATTACTTTTTGCGATATAATATTTCGAGGCGCCGTTTTTTTAGATGGTTTACTCTTTGAAAAATTGAACGAGTTAACCATGGGGTTATTTATCTGGTGCTTTTCTACTATTATTAACGCATTTTTAAGCATGATTTTATGGGGAGGTTTATGGCGGCAATTCAAATTAATTAGTTCATTGTATTATTTCACATGATGCATATATTTGCAAAACCCTGTGCTTTGCATTGGATTTACAGTAACAAGCTTTGAAGTTTCCTGGCCGCTGGAGCGAGTGTTAAAATACGAAACATTTAGTTGAAGTGCTTCTCCCCTCGTCGTGTGCTCCACACTTCACCACATCAAATATAAATGCTAATTTAAACAATATTGTTTAGATCGATATGATTAAAATCATGGAGCCCTACTTCCCCTCGAATTCGTTTTGTTCTGCTGCCCCATGCTTATAAATTCCAACATAAACAATGCTAAATCCGGCTGGAATTGCGGCTCCTATTCATTCATCAAGCATCCTAGAAATAGCAGCCATTCTTAACTAGCTTTGCTAGCCAATACCTCAATCATTTGATCATCTGTCTAAGCTTATGTTTACAGCTGGGCACCCAGTTACCCCTATTATATTGCAATAGCCAACCACATCACCACCTTTAAAGCTTACCTATAAAGCTGCGTATGGAGATGCATTTTCTTCTTGCTTGAACCACTCCTTCAAGATGTTTGATAATGTCTTCTGGTCAGATTTTGTAGGATATATCGGCTTATCATGTTGGTTTGTTGTAATGACACCGTAAGTATTAAGTTCAATTGTACATTTTCCAAATATTTTTAGCTATCCTGCTTAATGCTAGTTTTATAGTCAGATATATGCCAACTGGAAGCTTAAGAACGCATCCTCTCTATCGCCAGGTTATGTGATCCTGTCTCTGGTAGGAAACCTATTGAGCTGCACTGGGGCTATACTGGGAGGCCTGATATTTACTTCTATTTTAGTGACAGGATATCTTTCTTTACTTGGCTTTGTTTTGTTATATCAAACATATATTTATCGCATCCCTGAGGATGACATTTCTACAAATATTGGCTGGCGGGTAGCTGAAAGTGAGCAGGAGTGTTTTCCTCAGCCGCGCTCGATCCGTAGCCGACTTTCTTTTCTTCCTACATATGAGCCTACCTTATCAATGCCAGACCACGACATGACCGAAGATCATAGACGCCATCCTTCTAATATGGCTGTAGAAAACTTTGAACTTCCCCGCAACGCTATATTACCTGGAAGCTACTCTGAAGCTTCTCCTCTTCTGGGACCCTTTGATGGATCTGTCCGAGATAACCACCCTTACACTGGGAATACATTCACTGCTAAGCGCTCTCAGGCAGCAAGTATATTGAGTGCACGTTCCTCGATCTTCTCCCAAACCATAAACCACTATGTCCAGAAAAAGAGAGCCAGTATTCTCTCCAACAGACCTAATTCGATTCTTTCGACCAAAACCAAACGCTCGCTTCACCGCATGTCAGTCATGAGTACCTTCACTTACCCGCCCACTGCTCCACCGCCTTCTTCTGATGCTCAGTCTAGTGCCATAGTCATTGGATTGGTGGCTGTGGCTACTTGTGTCACTCTTTTGGTGAAATTCTCACCTTCCTCCACTTCTATTATTGATCATCTTATGGTTCCCCAAACTCTAGGATGGCTGGCAGGCTTCCTTTTCGTGGTTGGCCGTTGCTCTCAGCTTCACAAAAACTATTCTCGGAAGTCTGTAGAGGGGCTGTCTGTTATCATGTTTGCTATATCCATCTTGGGGAATATCAACTACCTTTTGGCACTCGTGCTTTTCTCAAGCGAGAAATCGTATTTGCTCTTCAATCTCCCTTGGTTAGTGGGTGGGATTGCAGGACTTTTATTGGATGTAGTTGTGGTCTTTCAGTTTATCCTCTACCAAGACAATTGCATCCCCTACGATGCACTTCCCGCTGAAGATGTCGAGGATTTTTAGGGGGTATTTTAGTAAATGATATTATGCTTTTTATAGATTGTTCTTTTTTCGTCTTACAGCCAAAGAAGGTGCTTAAAGTTATATGAGGAGCTTTAAACATTATCAACTAGTTTTAGATGACACTAGCTACATTTTCCAAAGTTTTTTATTTCAAGAATTCAACAGTTGCGGATGTAAAGAGGACCTTTATACAACTAAAATTTTAAACTTAAACTGGCTGTGCTTTGAGTCATTTATGAAACTCAATCGCTCAAAAAGAAAAATACATTGAAATAGCTGTAAGCTTCTGAAACCTTGAATATGGCGGTCTTAAGTAATGGAACAATAACATTAAATATATCATAAAAATATTGTCTAAGAGAGCATATGCATTGGATCTACAGTATTCTTAACATCCAATACCAAGCATTCTTTTGAGCCTACTGTTACAGTAGTTTTCAAACCTGTAGAGATAAACATATATTAGTCAATTTAAAACGCATAGGCTCAGTCACAAAACAAATTTCAACTGGAACCAGTTGAAAGTCAATTTACTCAATAAAACTTCTATTTATCTATGGCTGGAAAACAAAAATTGTCAATCACAACAGAATTAAAGTCAAATACCACATTCAAAAAAAGGCAGCAAATGAATGAAACTCAAATTCAAAACAAACACAATCCAGTCACATCCTGAAGCATTCTAAATCAAATTTGATAATGAGTGTGTGGCAAAAATGATACAAACAGAGAACACATGAGGTTCAGTCACAAAAGTGATAAGTTCAAACACAAAGCATCTCATTTGTTAAAAATATTGATTATTTTTGGGACTCAAATTAGAAATAGTGGATTTCAAAATTAAATCTATCAAAATCTACTCAGGGAACCACAGCATTATTTACAATGTATGTGCTTCTAAATTTGGCATTTATGTCAGAGAGAATGTCTCAAAAAAAATGCACTCATTTAAATAAAATTAATTCTCTAAAAATACTTTGCTTTTCTGTTTTTAATAGAATTTTAATTGCTTTTTGGTTATAATGAGTTTTTCAAGTGAAGATAACTTTGACATTGTCAAGGAGCAGTACCAGGAGCTACTCCAAGCTCAGGCTGCTGATCAAGGGAGCACAACCACTATGGTTCCTGTGTACACCCAATTCAATGCAAGTCATGAGGAGTGTGAGTTGCATGTGTCACCAGGTCCATCCACAGATGCTTTTCCGATAGCCAATATGTTGACCTCCAAGACCAGTCCCAACCCGTGCCTGTGCCACATTCTGGAGACTGGGCAACTGTGACCCCTTCATCCCTATCCAATCACCGCCCGAGAATTCATGCCAAGTAAACCTTGCCCTGTCTAATCCAGATCCCCTTATTCCTGAAGGCCCCTGAAAACATCACATCATAACCAATGAGGTGATAGAGGAGATTGTGAGCCTCAGGCAGAGTGGCGTAAATTTTGCCAAAATTGCCACTCGGCTTCAATTTGTCAAGGCGGTGATCAAGCGGGAGTTCTGGGGCCTGTTGAAGAGAGGTGGTACCAAGCTGGCCAAGAAGCCAAAAAAGCAGCAAGATTCTCAGATCAAGAAAGTATATCCCATCATTCTTGACCTTCTGCAATGTGGCCCATACCTCCGATTGACTGAGGTCCGTCACTTACTTGGGCTCCAGGGCATATTCATTGCCAGCTGCACAGCACAGCTCTGGATGCATGGGCTTGTAGTCAGTGTTCTGATTCCAACCAATCAGCCAGCCAATGAGTTGGATGATGGCTCTGATTTGCCCTATGACCCTGTGATTGGTGCCACCATTACCCTCTGCCTGTCCTCAATTTCAGATGATGTCATTTTTATAGCCTACTATAAATTATCATTGCAAGTCCATAATTATGGCACTTTAAGTGAAAAGAATGCCACCAAGGGCAAAAAGAAGAAACCAGAGGGGATTGTGATTGGTGCGTTCCTTGCAGCTTCCCCAAAAGAGACTGTATTTTACCAGACTACAACCAGTTACACTAATGGTTAATGGTACAGAAAATTCCTCTCTGACCTTCTTGCCACCTGGAGCTCATCCAATTCAAAATTCCAAATATTCCTGAGCCACCAAATGGAGTGCACTGAAGTGGCCTCCAAGAAAATACAAGCAGGCAGCCATGACGTCTCCATTTTCCCTGCCGGCCATGCCAATCTTCACCTGGGGGATGTGTTGTTCTTCAACATCGGGGACACAATCCGTGAGCTCAACCTCACAACCTTCAGCCAGGTGGTTAGTGCAACCAATGATCACACTGTGCTGTTTCTCCATCTGAAGGTTGCTGACATGTTCACAAAGATGGCCCTGAATGCTCACAGCAGCAGTCAATCATCAAAGGATCCCCAGCTGCCCCCTCGCAATTCCCTGGCATACAAGCCAATTGCTGTCCTCCCTGAGTCTGAATATGATATCATACATCATGAATTCCTCTGAGCCTCTCAAGGCACTCAATTGGCACTAGGCCCTCCAGCTGCCCTAGTCCCCATCCAATCCTCCCAGGTGACCAGCACCAACCCCCCCAGCCAATCAATTCCTCTCCCACAATCCAGCCCGCCAACTAGTTTGCCCCACCCAATCCAATTTTGCCCAATAAAACTTGCCCCTCAATAATTTTCATTTTATAATATATATTGGTTTAAGTTGTATGTAGCTTTTTAATGTTATAATATACAATTTACATTTAACTACAGTAATGATTGAAATTATCATGCCCCAAGTTAAATTTGGCTTCTTTAATATTTATTAATTCAATTATTTTCTATTATAACTTTAATATTTTTGAAGCTCTACAATAAAATGAATCTAAAAACTACAAGTGCTATGGACCAGATAGTTAGAATGAGCATAGATTTGTGCTGTCTTTGTGCTTGGCCCAGACCAGACATGCCTCAGTTATTGCACCCAGTTTAACTTAATGAAATAAGCCTGTTGAAAATAGGTCATGTCTTTGTTTGCAAATTGTCAGGCCAACTTGTGGTCAATCTAGCATCCAACCACTGGGTTCTCTGGTGCTAGATTGACCACAATTTGGCGTGCCAATTGGCAAACAAAGACATGTTGTATTTTCAATAGGCTTTATTTACTGCATTAAACTGGATGCAATAACTGGGGTGTGTCTTGTCTGAGCCAGACACAAAGGCAACAAAACTTAGCACCCATTACAATTGGCTGGTCCATGGCACTTGTGGTTTTTAGAATTTGCTTTCTTTTAGTGCTTCAAATATATTAAAGTTATAATAGAAATCAATATAATCAATTGAAATAATCCATCTCACTGCATATACTCTCTGAACTGTATGATCTACATATATTTAATGTTGTCTTGAACCCTGAATAAAATTGTGTTTTCTTAAAAAAAGTATGATCTACATATAACCCCTGAATGTGATCATTTTTTAATAAATATGTACGTTGGGTCAAACTTGGCATATTGATTCAAGAATAAATCATGTTATACTAGGAAAAAACATGTACATGAACAAAACATTCCATTCATGATACTAATGTTACAACATCTTTGATTACTCCATCTTGGGAAACTAATTCCCTGAGTGACTTGCCAAATGATTCCCCAACTAATCATTAAGTTGATGGCACTGTTATCATTCAACCATCTATTACAGGGATCAAACATTTCAGGTCCTAAGAGGAACACTACTTGGACAGACCTCATAACCTAATAGGAACAATTACTTAAATAAGCCCATGACTACCATGACGTACATGGACAGAATGTGACTTCCTATGATACTATATAATACTCTAAACTCATATCAAATAAAGTATCATTATCTTCTTAATTTTCCCCTTTATCTTGTTTTATATACTTCCCAAAGTATATACTTGACAGTGGTAGCACAGGTAGGTTATCCACACCTACTGTCAGGATTGAAAATTCTTTCTCCCTAGAAACCTGGGCCCAGGAGTAGGATTTAAACCCTGACCCTGATTCCCCGTGGGCCGCCAGCCCTATGGACTGAGGGGCCGCCTGCCCGCATTTTCTTGAGACTGAGCCTCTGCAAGCTGAAGCCCCTGCTAAGTCCTGAAGTCAAAATACCAGTGCAGGTTGAACTATGATGGTGCCCAAGGAGGAGTTTCTCAAATTGCCTAATGAAGGCAGAGAAAGTTCCTCTATGAACTTCATGAACTTGAAGTCCTCTCAGATAACCAATTAGATTCAATCACCAAAGGAAAACACAAGCTTTAGGCCTGACCTCGTGACCACAGCCCAAAATCAAGAAAACCAAGTGACTGATTTAGATATTACAACCAATAAGAGAACACCCAGCCAAGGTGCCACTTTGCTGCACCTGCTCCTGCACCTGGGCCACCTGGCCACATTTTTCCTGATATTTTGATGAAGCCCTTATGGAAAATACTAAGTTTGGAGGCAGGATGCTATATATGCCTATAGATTCCGCGCTCAAACCTTATTGCCATTTTTGAATAAAGGTTATGTTATTTTGGCTTACACAGCTACTGCCTTATTTTGTATTTGTCATCTACTAATTCAGTACAAGATCTCCTTGCCCTCCTGTCCCTCTTCCCGCAGTTTTCTGTCCTCCAGGTGTACCCTTTGGCCCCATCCACTTCACTGAATATCCTTTGAAACCTGAATATAAGGACTACACCCCAGAAAAGATACTCAAACTAGATCCCTTGGCCCGCATACAATCAGCAGTTAGATACAACCATCAAGGCCCGTGGATATTCTCAACACCCAAATTGTTTAGAGGAAAATTCAACTATCTTCATGCTTATGAGCTCCACATGGAACTGCCTGTGACCCTCAAGCCTATGCCTGCTTCCTCACCCAATCTCCCAACTGACCACACTGGAAAGCTGTTTGGGATTGTGTACATCACCCTCACAGGGGTGATTGACACTATAATCCTGGCGGCTGGCCCGTGGTCCTGGATGGGAAAGTATGTCTCCTACCTTTTTAAGTTAGCTCCTCTCTTGTGGTGGGCTTTACCCGCAAAAAACCCAGCCTGAGTTACCCCTGAAAACAACAGGCAAGCTGCCCAAGACTGGATCCCTGAAGCCTACACAACTTAAAAGAAAAATTCCTCCAAAGAGAAGAAACAAGAAGGTGTCACTCTCCACAGGATGGAGAGACTATGAAGATGAACAGGACATCCCTACAGGATTTTTTGTCTTCAACAACGTCCTCATCCCTACTGCACAGTACAACTGTGGTACTTTTTTACAGAGCCTCTAAGGTCAACTCAGGGGAGTCCTTACCAGAAGGATTTAACAGGCTGTGAGAGGGGAGGTGCTAACTAATAGCACTTATAGGAAGAGGCAGACAGGGGGTCTGTCTTGTATACCTGATAAAAAAAGTGGAGGATATTGTCATGGCCCATACCAGAGTCCGGCTGGACTCCCACAGGGGAGGCAGGCCAGGCCTGGAAGACCATGTACACAATAGGCGCAATTCTGACCAGATAGTTGACTGCAGTAGCTAGGGAACACCAACTCCCAGTATGGGGCACAACCTGGTTGGCCAGCCCTGTTGAAACCGCAGGCTCGACCCGCCAGCAAGGTTCCAACCAAGCGGGTTCGTGACCTACAATCTGATTACCCGGTCACTCAAAGCCAGATTAGGAAGTCAACTCAAATTACCAAATCCATCAACATGAACAGATGATGATCCTTCACAGTGGATACCTCAATTTGGCGCTTGACTCATTAGCAGGATCAAGCCACCCCCTCTTCCATCCAGCCGTGTGATCACCAATCATGTTCCTGCTATCCATTGATTCACAATAGCTATATAATCACTATCTCACAATAAAGATTATTATCTATCTTCTAAATATTTTCCCCTGTGTAACTCTGCTAAAACAGCACAGTTACAACAGCCCCAATACTGTGATATAGAAGAACCCCAATGTAGTGATCCACATGTGTGTGGTTTGCAGGCGAGGGTGAATTTGGCTTCAAATAAAGACAATATGCTAAAGAATGACAATGTGTGGTCAGATAGCAACGTTGTAAACTAGTAGGTAACATAGAGCTGCTAGGGGTAAGTGAGGTAATCCTAGTAGATAACATGGTCTACTGGGAGAAGTGAGGCAATCCTAGTAGGTAACATGGTCTACTAGGGTAAGTAAGGGGAGCCTAGTAGGTAACATGGTCTACTAGGGTAAGTAAGGCCTGGCTGGTAGGTAACAAAGGACTACCAGAGGCAGTTGTTGCCTCCACCCAGCAGAAGATGTTGGCTACTTTGGGCTATAGTACTTCACCTAGCAGGAAACTGTGGCTGCAGGAGGGTGGAGACTGAAATAGCAAACAGGGAACTTTGTCTGTCTGGGGGGGAGAGTAAGTTTGGACCCCTGGCAGGTAACGCGGGCTGCCAGGGAGGGGAAGAGCTCTGAGGGCTCAACATACCCTAATACTCTTGCAGGAGGTCTGTGAGCAAGCACCCTGCCTAACGGACTGGCAGGGTGTCCTTGTTTATGCCCCTATGAGAGCTTTGGGGAAACCCAAAGTGAGCATTGGAGGGTATAGGCATGCTCAGAGGTGTCACCAAGGTGGCTTGCTTGGGGAAGCAAGCTGCAGAACTTGGTGTGATCAGGCCTCTGGGAAGTAGAGCTGATTACTCTGCAACTGAAAGCCCAGATTTCATCACCTGGGTGAGTAAAGACAACACATAGACATAGAATTATGGTTGAATGGCCTAAGTGGATTGCCACTTGCGAGGGCCCAGTCAAACACCAGTTCAATGTAGACTCATGCCTGGGTCTACAAGTTCTGGTAACAGGGGCTGATATAAAGAACTGAGGTGGTTCACAGAATTATCAGAGAAAACTAGCAAGAGGGACTTTTTGGTCACAGTGAAGGCTAGTTGATGAAATGTTAATTCATATTGAATGGAATGGACTAATATGGTTCAGTGTGTTAAAGGAACAAATGAAGTTCCTAGTGTGAAACTGGTTAAGGATAAGCAGAAGGACAAGAAGACAGGATGAAGGACTAGCAGATCATGGTGTAGGATTGCCAAAAGACCAGATGTTGGTGCTGAAGAACTGAAGAGCTGAGAGGATGACCAAGTTGGACTGAATACAAAGGCTGGAAGAGCTGGTTTAGTGACTTTTGAGAAGAAATTTGGATATAAAGAAGCAGTTAAAGAATGATTGAATACTGCCTGATTATGATTAAAAAAGAATTAAAAATTGTATAAAAAAAGAAAGAGGAGGAAAAATAACCTATAGTTTATTAGAACTATATGTTATTTTTAGAAAAGAGATTAAAGAGAAAATGGACCCAAAAGAGGCTGGGAGGAGAACAGAGAAACTGTGAGGACAAAAGTGCAAATTTTGCCAAGAACAACTAGGGGAGCAAAAGGAAAAGCAGCAGGCAGGTTTGAAGATGTGAAACGTTGACGGAAACACAGAGAAACACGGAGAAACGTTGAAAAATCAAAGGATCAAAAATTGCCTAAGTAAAACATATGTGGAAGCGCTCGAGATTTTCTGGGAAAACGTGACAGGAATTACGGCAAAACCATTTGAAACACGGAGCAGTGGTTTACCTGGAGCAGGACAGCTTGGAGTTTAAACCAGGGTCAGGAATAGGTCATCTGGATAAACTGTTTCAGCAAAACTGTTGAATCAAGGCGTTTGATTGGCTGCGACCCGGAGCCTACTTAATCAGGTTTTTAAGGGCTTTAACTCTCAAGTTAAAGCCTAAAAAATGGGGAGCAGAAGCAGAAAATTCAGGGCTTTTATTGGCTGAAGTAAGTTTGAAAGCTTAATATATTATAGAAGAAGAAAAACAGTATAGTTTAAGCTTTAAAGAACCAGAGTTCTAAGAGAGGATTTTGGTCTGAAACAAGGGGCTATAAAAGGGAGAGCTATCTGAGACTCTTCAGGGACTGGATCAAGTGGATTACAAAGACCACCAAAGCTACAGAAGGAGCAGGAGACCAAGGATGGGAAGCCAGAGCCAAGTCAGACCACAGGAGCTTAAAATTAAAACAACGGAGCCCACAACCAAAGTGCCAGAGTCCAAGACCAAAGCAAAGGAGCCCAAGATCAAGGAGCAGGAGTCAAAGACCAAGTACAAGGAGTCCAAGATATTGTTAAAGGACTCCAAGTTTTGGCACAAACCCTTTCTTATTCCCTACCCAAGGGCAATATATCAGAAGGTTTCTAAGGGGATCTTCCTTCTGACAGAGAATAAAGCACCTATTATAACCCCTATCTGATTTTCCTGTGTGAAAAGAGTATATAAGTCTCATGAGTCAATTGCCCTATATTTTCTATCCTAGCCCAGGGGATGAGGAAT
Source organism: Entomophthora muscae (assembly GCA_014839935.2). Classification (NCBI taxonomy): domain Eukaryota; kingdom Fungi; phylum Entomophthoromycota; class Entomophthoromycetes; order Entomophthorales; family Entomophthoraceae; genus Entomophthora; species Entomophthora muscae. The sequence goes on from QTSX02006837.1 coordinate 13,144, forward strand.
CATACCGCCTAGGGTGAAGGAAGTTTACCTCTAGTAAATCTGCCCAGGAGGAGTGGGAGAAGGTGACCAGGCATTTGGAGATGTCAAATAGAGGAAGAGAGTTCATTGGAGAAGAGTTTGCAAGACTACTCCAGGATTGGTATTGGCCTACAGGCAGGCTGGCACCTGCTGAAGTCCAGGTATACAGTGGAGATGCTTGCTTGGTGATTGGAAAGGTACTGGAGGAGTTTGCCCTTATGCAAGCCAAGTATAAGCTTCTCACCAACCCTTCACCCCTGTTGGAGAATGATGACTCCTCCAAGCCAGTCCCTGGCTATGACCCAGGACACACTATGGGGACTGGTGACCAGGAACCCCACACCCAACTTACTGAAGCCCTGGGCAGGAGGCGCATTGGGTAGGGGGGAGCAGCAAGAATCTCCTTCATAGTAGGCAGGAGATCCAGATGATGATGATGGAAATACTCCAAGTCAAAAGCGCAGGGTGGTTTGACTGAGGTATCAGGAGTATAACCAGGAGGATACAGATAGGCAAATTTATATTGAGTAGTAGATTCAAAAATAGATGCAAACAGAATAATTAAATTTGAGCAAAAATAGATAATTCCTGTAAGGAGATAATGATTTCTTTGCATAAACTTGTTTATTTTAAGATTTCAATAGTGAGAAGGGCTTCTCCTCCTCACTAATTTTACTTACTGGTAATTTTGTGGCCTTTTTGTGCCACCAGAGATCTTATGGCATCAATTTCAGTTAAACTTACACTTTTGACTGGAATTTTCATACTTGGGCCTGGAGATGGATGGCCATTGGTTGGTATAACAGGAACCTTGCTTGGGCTGCAGCAAGCCAAGGTGCCACTGCTATTTATAGAATCCACAAGCAATTGTGTCATGAATGACATTTCAATACTTGTATTGAAAACCCAAGTGTTAAACCCTGGTTCCCAGGAGGCAGATCCAACCGGCCAGACCAGTCCAGGACCTGCCAATCTGTTAAAAGATGGGCTCAAATTAGTAAATTACTCCGCGTTCTGCCGGCCTACTACAGAGGACCCCCCAAAGATTACTCAAGTCACACAAAGTGGACAGGGGACCGCCAACTTGCTAAATTGCGTACTTGAGTTAACGAGTTACTCTGGGACCTGCCAATCTCCCAAGGACAATTCCCCAAATGGTCATCATATTGATGCTAACCTGGAGCCACCAAAGACCCAAACCTACGCAGAGGTTGCAGCTTGCCTTAAGGAGGTTAAGACAAAACCTATTTTTAACCTTGCTAATGACCACCAGCAACTGCCAGTCTCCTGCCCAGAAGGGGTAGTGCAATTGGACTACTCAGGTGACATAGTGAACAGTGGCAGCAAAACAAAGTGTTGCCTTTTCAATTTTCCAGAACAGGCACAACCTGGATCTGCCGCCCTTGAGACCCCAAGATAAGACCCACGTCCCACCAGTGCCTTGTCTGCAAACCTGAACCCTGCAAAAATTGAAGAAGCAAAGTCCCAGGGTATAAAAACCCTGGCAGTACGGCAAAAACCCCATTGTCATTTTTGATAATAAAGTTTTATGAACCTTTGGTTCAAACAAATCTTACCCTATCTAGTCTTAGTGATCTTCCATCTTAATTCCAGTCAAGTAGACCGCCAGGCTGCCGCCCTCCCCCAAGACCAACCTGCTGAATTGCCCCAGGCATTTTACCGTCCCCCGGGAGCCCCCTTTGGACCTGTGCATTTTACTGAATACCCCCCCCCCCCAACCCGCCTATTCAGAGTACAACTTGTAAACCATCCTCATTGCCAACCCTTTGGAAAAGACTAGAAGTACCAAGTACATAGGACACAAAGGAAAGAGGGTCGAGATCCCGCCCTTACTGTTCAAAGACAAATACAATTATCTGCCTGCCTACTTTGTTCCTATGACTCATCCTTTAACCCCACAACCAGACCGTCCGTTGGAACCCACTGCCGCAGCTGAGACCACCTCTACCCAACTGTTTGGAGTACTCTACATTACTTTGACAGGCTTGGTAGATTCCATGGTCCCCAACTCTGGACCTTGGTCCTTACTCAGGCAATCTGTATCTTATATTATCAAGTTAGCACCCATTCTATGGTGGGCCCTACCCGCCAGCTCAGCTGTACCTCACCCCAAGCTGCCCAATGCCTCTACCTACAACTGGCTTCCTGACAAATTGAGTGCCCAATCACGTGATTGAACAATTGCCCTCCTGATGTGTCATTTCCAGATAATGAAGAGGGCCAAAATTGTTAACATAATTGAAACCAGGGATTTGAGGCTTGTGTGCCTCTCAAATCCTGTGCCATTTGTTAATTGAAAGGGTGTTTTCTTGCTCTGGGAGACAATTGGTGAAGGTTTCCAGGCTGCGGGTTGCTCAGCCTCTAAGAAGGCCAGCTGGTTGTCCAGGACATTCTAGGCCCTGACAGGCACTAAATCAATAAGATCAGGTGATGACTCACAAGGTCCAATTTGTGGTTTAAAAAAGCCACTGTACTAAAAAGGGTTCACATTTATTCAAATAAAATTAATAATTTTAAATATTTTTTAATTTATTTATTTATTTGCTAGCTCTATAGTCAATACAATGTTTGATGCATTAGAGTAAAAATATGTGTCCTTATATCTAATGTAATTAATTTTATTTAACTTTTGCACAAATTCTTATATGTCTATAATACAATTCAACGTCAATTCATTATTTATAAATAATATTTTCTTTTCCTATTAAAAACAAAATAAATAAAAATAAAAACAAATAAAACCCAGGGCGCCCATTTATCTGATTGGCTCAGAGACAAGGGCTTTGGGGAGGAAGCATTAAGAGTGCTTGTAAAAAACCACCACCACATCAGGTGGCATCACAAATTGACTGACCTCATGAATGCTGAAGAGATCTTTGGTGTCCTGTGAGAGCCCCTTCTTAACCTTATTCTTGATTTAACCAAACACCTCCTCAATTGGATTCAGAAATGGAGAATATGGTGGGAGGAAGAGGAGTCTAATTGGTTGTCATCAAGGCAGTGGCTGGAGGAATGGCTATTTTTATCAATGGGTGAGAACTTGGAAACAACCAGATCCACTCTGTGAAGCACAACTTTATCAAGCACAACAATATTGGTTGTGATGCGGTAATTAATCCAAAGGTACTACAGACAGTTTGGAGAAAATCAAGGAATGTCCCACTGTTATGGGAGCCCTTGATCATCCAATACTGGTCCAACCTGCGGGGACCAAGAAGCATCACCATTTAATATGTTTGGGAACAGACAGCTGCACAATGTGCTACACCATCCTTGGACCCCTTCTCAACCCACCCATGCCTAGACCTGAGTGAGGAGGGAAAAAATTCATCTATATAGAAGAACTGTACGTTGCCAGTCTGCTTTATAGAAAGATAGGTCTTGGCATAAATGTGCCAATTGTTGATGGTCTTCTTGCTGCTCCTATTATACAGAGAAATCCCAAGTACTTTCCATGAGAAGCCCAAATCAACCATTGCTTTGTAGACAAGGGTTTTAGAAACAGAAAGCCCAAAATCTGTGGCCAGCATTGATTGGACAGCAAGTGTGTCCAGGTGGCAATCTTTGGATACCCACTTCTTGATTGCATTGATGTGCATGGGTTGTAGTAGTTTTGGCTGCTGCTTAGCCTTGACAGATTTGGCAATTTTCCCGGTTTTGCTGTATTTTTGTTGATGTCACTAATATATCTGGCTGTGACACCAAATTTGGACGCAATATTCTGAAGTGCCATTCCCCTGTTTAAGCAGTTGAGGAGAGCTTCACGCTCACTATCTGTCAACCAACGCTGGCCCTTGGCAGGCACCGCGGCATCCTAGCTAGCAGGCTTGACACAGGGGACAGGGACCTTTGTGTAGAAGGTGGGATCATTCTGCTTGCAGTGGTGCTGTCAATGGTGGAATACATCACAGGCACAGATTGCTCTTTGATGGTGACCAATGGCTCATAGGAGGTGTCAAAAATGCAGAGGCATGCAATGGCAACTCTTGGATCCAGAGTGCGGGGCAAGGTGACAACTGGGTATACAGTGGAGGTGTATATAACCTCATTGTTTCCGGTGACCTTGGTATGGGATACTTTGGTAGCAGGCCTTGAGAGTGGCTTCTTCCTGGAATTCAAGCTGGTTAATCAGGCTTGGGATGCAGGAGGTGGTTGACTGGCGCTGACGCCTTGGGAGGCCTGTGTGTTGGCATTACTCCCCTTGAGTTGGGTTCTGGGTCTATTATTAGACCCTCTGGGATGCCTTTGTGGACAGGCTGCCCTGCGGGCTGGTGAAGGAGCTGGTTGGGAATGGGATTGTCTGTCCATAAAAATAAAATAAAAAATATATTTTAGATTAAATATGTATTTATTTAGATTTTAGGGTTATTTGTGGGTGAGTTGTTTTCTCTTGATTTAGCCTTGAATAGTAACAGATTTTCTATATATGTTATTTGAAGTGTATAGTATTTTATCCTTTCTGGGTTTGGGTAATTTTAAAGTTTAATCACTTTCCATGTATAAACATGGTTATTGAGATTGAATTTTTAGTTTGATTTTGGTTGTGGTGGAGCTTCTTGATTTGGGTTGGTATTTCCTAGTATGCTTACTGTACATTAAATTTGGATTCCAGTTCCTGCAATTAATATCTGAGTTTACTAGTGCCATTCAAAAGTGATTTGAAATTTGGTTCATGGATTTGACAATCCAGCAATTTCAAAAGACATAGTAAATTTAATGAAAATGGTTAATGGATTTGAACACTTCAAATCTGATTCCAGTTAATTCATTTCGTCCATTGGAAATATGCAGTTTGACTTGAACTTTGCAAAGTGTCTATGAGTTCCCACATTTTCAAATATTTAAATAAATACTCAAAGAATTCAATTTAATTAAAAAGGCCATCCTGCAAAAGTGATTTGAAATTTGGACCAAGGATTTGACAATCCCACATTTTTACGTTCAGGTTCTGAATTTACAGTATGTGCAAAGATTTGGTTGGTTTTGCCTTTGATTTTGGGAATTCCTTGCTTTCTGTAAATGGGTCTGTTTCAATGTCTACCCATTCCGGAATACCATACCTGTCTTTGACTGATCCTGGTATGACCTCACCCCAATGTGACCCCCTCTGCCACTCTGTCTACCTATTGAGTGATCATCAACCCTTGTCTACTATTTAAGTAGAATCTTTTCTCCTAATAAAAACAAGTTTATCCACATTTGTGTTGGCTTTAATATTCTTCAAGCTTTTCCCTTTCCTTTTTGCCAAAAGGAATTCCTCATCTTTCATTCCAGGAAATTAAGGTATGTGCCCTTAATTTTGCCTTGAAGGCTAACACAAGGCTAGCTCTGAACCTCAAATCTTTTGTTATAATGATTTACTGCTGTGTCCTCCTAGATGTTGTCCCCAGGAGCAAACATGATAGAAGTATATTAACTGCTTTTTTACAAAATAATATTATATGTTTTTGGTTTCAATTTGGTGGTTTTCAATTTTCATATCTCAATTAGTAACTTAATTTGCATGCCAATTTGGCTTTTAGTTGTTCAATTTAAGTTGACTGTTTTTGATTTTCATAAGTTTGATTTTTTTCAAGCACAACTCAACTTGCTCCCACTCCAGTTTTAGTTTTATCCTACATCATAATGAAAGCCACTTCGTCAACTTAATATCAAATCTTTATTATTAATGGGCTAACAATTCCAGTTTCAAAAGGCAAGAGCGTGTATTTTTTAAAAATTTAGTTGGTTTGATTATAAAAAAATCAGATTCGAATCAATGTCAGGTGATGTACTACAACTGTTTTTGAATCTAAACCTTGTAGGCCAAGTGTCCCATCCTGTCTAAACATCCATCCAATCAAGGAGAAGTTGCTAGATTGTGATGGCTTTTTGGGGGGACTATTTTTTATTCGAGTTCAAAGACGGTCTTGCTCGATTGTAATAGGTGGCACACTCTTTATTTCCCTTTAAAATGAAATTTAAATAAAATATTTATTACACTCTGTGATTGAAATTGGACTAAACTTATAACCTCATTAATTTGCGAGTTAAAGTTACAAGACCTAGTGAGAATCCCAAAAGACGCTCTAAATGTTTAGACACAAACGCATGGTATGTCTGATTTGAGATGCCACGATGCGGTTTTCGTGGATGCTCATATTTTCTATATTTTTTGACACATTGTGATATGTTTTTAAATCATTCATTTCACAACCTGCTCAATTTCAAAACTACGTCAAGGTTAAAGGATTTAGGTGGGGAAATGCTTATCTGAAACTTGGTTAACAGGTTAGTCGAGTTATATTAGGTAGCTTTTCTCTACTCCATAATACCCTAGATCATGACCTAAAAGTGAAGCAGTGTGTAAGAGAGTCCTTCTAAGTAGAGCTGGCCTCTTGCATTAGGTTCTCTTAAAAAACCTAGAATGATATGAGGAGGCTTCAAGTGCCTTGCTGTATCTTTTTATTAAATAAAACTTGTCTCGACTTAATTTTATGTGTTTGCATATAAGCAAGTTTTTGCATCAAAAAGTTAAGCTTCATGACTCCCAAGCGTCAGATTAACGACTAATAATACCAAAATTAAAATCAACTTTTGAATAGTCTTGAACTGTGAATCTTTATTTTTATACTAAATTATCAAGCAGTTGTCCTGTCCATTACTATGGTAGGTATAAAATTGGATTTAATATTTAATACAATATACTTAATTGGGCTTAAGGTGTGGTTGTTTTTTACATATGTAATTCCTAGAATATATCAAATAAATTAGATAGTGATTATTGCTTAACTTCAATTAAATATTATTAATGTACTTTTCAGAGCTGTTGATATAGACAAACATTAAGTGCAGAGCGCACAGAAGTCACACACAAAAATCTTCAGTGTGTCAAATACTATTGTTAACTAATAAAAATTATTGATTTTATTTTTTTCATTTTGTGTATAACTTCAAACACTCCAAACTTGCTTTTTTTGTCCATCTCTGTGACCTTACTACAGGCATGTTGGGCTGTGGTTCCACAAAGAGGTTGAATTGTGATAAATTTCATAGGTTGAAATTCAAAGCAATAGAATTGGCCTTGGAGAGATTTTCCAGTATAATAATGGATTAT
>QTSX02006838.1:0-20180 GCA_014839935.2 Entomophthora muscae
AGTTTAGATACAAACTAATTCAAGAGGCAAAGTTGGTGAAAGCAAGAGATTTGTCCTCAAATAACCCATCAAAGGGCAATCAAACATATGAATGACAGCATTCACAACACTTGTTAAGGATCTTTCTTCAATATTAGAAGTGAACTGTAACTTGTATAGGCCAGCCTTGAAGACCAGTGTCATACCAACACATTTTTTGGGATCAAATCTCCCAGGATTTGACCTACAGATGCTCTTAGGTGCAAAGAAACTTTTTGTGAAAATACCATTGATGGCTTTAACAGAGCACCACATCACTTTAAAAAATGAAGGCAAAGAGGTTCCCAACTTATTAGTCCAATGAGCTTGACGCTTGCCCCAGTAACAATCAAAACCTGCCCATGAAAAGATACTGACCACCAGGCTCTCCCAAGAATACCACTCCAGAACAGAAGGTTTTGTAACCCTTCTAGAGGATTTGACTAATAAACACCCTCCTGTGCCTGTGCCATTCTGCTGTCCCTAAACCTGGGAAAACCACTCACCCAAATTCTCATTTCCCAACTGTTAGAACCCCAATAATTAGAACTAAAGACTGGCGGTGGGTATTATACAACCCTAAACCCTGCACCAGACTATATTGCCATGTTAAAATAGAGGTTATGAGATATTGGGGCTTCCAATCATTCCCTTATTTGACCTTAGTCTTCTGCTAGCTGAACACCTATCCTTCTGGCCTGCTGGTCCCTCTGCCTGTAGCTTTGTATCTACAAGATGCTCCTTAGGGGCCTGTTCACTTTACCAAGTACCTCTTAAAACTTTGAGAGAGGGGGCTAAACTAACTAAGTTTGGCTCCCCATCCTGGGGGAAGAATCCACCAGGATGCCATCCAGTGCAAGACTGGGATGGCCGCTCAAAGGGGTGTCCATAGGGAGGACACAGCAGATAGACAGGGAAAGTACAAGTCCAAGCCCATCAATAGCATACCACCAAGCAACCAGGAGGCACGCTTGGGTCTAAGCTCTTGCCCATCCAAGTCTTCCTCTGAGATCAGTGGGACTGGGATCTCTGAGGAAGGAGAAGGGAGGTGGGTTGGGCTGGGGGTCATGAGTGTGGCTGGATCAAGGGCAGTGAGCTTGAGGTTGTTACAAGTCAAGCTTCTTACAATGTTCTCACTGATGGCAAGGATATCCTGGGCGCGTCCAGGGATGTCCTCCAGTAAGTGCATGAATTGACCTGGGTTAGCACCAATACAGTGAAGGGTATGGGAAATACACCCCCACATATCTGGGGTAGTACACCATGTCATTACCAAAGCCGGCACCAAGGTGTAAACAACAAACTTGGCAAGAGGGACCAACATTTCTCTTAACAACCAAGTTTGGGACCAGCAACAACAGATTTTATTCCCCTGAGGTTCTCTTGATTATTGCTGTAAAGATTTCACAAAAAGGGACAACCAAAGGGCAAGCACAAGCAAGAAAGTCACTGGGAGGCTGAGAGGAACAAAGGCCGCAGGATATCAGTCGCTTTGAAGACAGGTTTATGAAGCGTAAAGCATATAGTAAGTGCCAAGGAGCTTGAAAACAAAAAGAAAACAATTTTAAACTTAAAGTAAGAATTTATAAGGGATATAATAATAAATTAAAAGTTCAAACTAGATTTTTGAAAGAAACTAAGGTAAGCGTAAACAACACTACTAACATCAACTATAGAGGCTTTGAAGGCAACACTGTAAGACAAGGGAAGGCGGGAAAGATAAAGATCTGAGGAGTTAAGACTAAAAAAGCCAGGGATAATAAAAAGAGGGAACTTTTGAAGACCCCAAAGTTTAAACTCAAGTGAGGAAAGTTAGAAACTTTTAATTTGAAGAATGAGCAAACAGGGGACCAAAAGTCCCCTGTCTTGCTTTAAGAGTGGAATTCAAAATCCAAGGTCACCTGACCCAGGGGCGCGGGTTTGATTGGCTGCAGGAGAATTTTTACCAGGCAGATCCAACAAGCTGGAGGGGTTTTCACCAATTTCAGACTTCAACTCTGATTGGTTGGGGTCAAATGAATGGGGCAGCTCACCATTAAATCCAGTTGGATTGGCATTTAAAGAATTGGCAGTAGCGCAATCTGAATGCTTAGACTTAATTAATTTCAAGTATGGACGGGCCCAAGCCAAAAAATGATCCAAATTAATCAGAGATTTCTCCCAAGTGAGCACAGAATCCAAAGCACCAGTATTTACCACTTGGGAAGGGTATGCCAATACAAATCTCTCATCAATTGTGTGGGCTAAATCCTCAAGGGAATTAAGGGGCTTGGCTGGCTTTTGAGCAGATTTTTTTGTGCGGCACAAGACAATTGTCCTATACAGGGCTAAAGGGGGGAGTGAATTTACAAAAACCCAAGTATAGAGAATATATTGCCAAGAATATACTATCAAGCAGCCTCCTGGACGGCAACTGCCAGAATTAACTCATTCTGAAAGTTGACTTACTATATGCTGATAATCAGAATTAAAAATACTTTAATGTCAACAGCATTGAAAAGTCAGAATTAAGTTTTAACTCATGCAGACTACTAAATTTTGACACTTTTTTAATAAGCAGAAACCTGTTTCCTGAAAATTTTACTTAATAAAAATTTAGCTTCAGGAAACTTTTTAGGGTAATGTGACAACATAGATTTTAAAAAGTCCATAAAAAATTATACATGTGTCGTGTATATACTTCTGAGAAGGATAAAAAACAAAATAAAGGAGAAGATTAAGAAGAGAATGATACTTTATTGAATATGAATATAGCTTAATATATAGTATCATGATAAGCCACAAGTTGTCCATGTACGTCATGGCGGTCACAGAGCTTATCTGAGCAATGTTTCTCTTGAGTCACGAGGCTTAATCAAGTTGTGTTCTATATAGGACCTGGATTAAGTGATCCCTGTCATAGATGGTTAACTGATAGTGGTGCCATCAGTTTATTGGCTGGGCAGTGAACCACTTGTTGAGCCAATCGGTGATTTACTCAGGGCGTTAATTCCCCAAGAGGGAGTAATTGAAGATGTTGTGACATCTCCCCTGGGGTGCTGGAAGGCGGAGCCTTGGGAATCTTCTTGAGGGTATCTGGAATACAGGACTGGTATTGATCCAGTTTGGCATTAGGGACAGGGAGTCTTAAACTTTGTTGTGCTGCTCTTGCTTTACACAGGCAAAGTCAATCATGATGCATACGTTTTAGTTCAGTTCAAGCTCCAATCCCTTTGATGAGGTAGGTGTTATTGGGCTTGACTTCCATGACAATGCCTGGTCTGCGCAACCCTGGGTCTAACTTGTGCTGGTTGTGGTTGACAACCCAGATCTTGTCTCCGACTTGGAACCTTTCTGGTTGTAACAGGATTGCTTCTTGTTGAACCCTTTGTTGTTCCATTGTCTCTTGGTCTTTTCTGGCTTGTAGTACTTTTGGGTCACTGCTGTCTGAAATCTTCCTGGGAAGTGGCAGTTGTGGTCCCACAGTTGTACTGACAAGTGAAGATTTCTGGCCATAGACAAGTTTGTAGGGGCTTTTGCCTGTGTTGCGGTTGACTTGTGTTCTTCAGACCATGAGGGCGGTTGGTAACATGTTGACCCAGGATTTTGGATTGTTGGCAGATAGCTTACTGAGGGCTTCCACTAGAGAGCTGTTTAGTTGTTCTACGCGTCCATTTAACTGGGGGTGATATGGGCTGGCTGTGACGTGTTTTATTCCATTTTTGGTGAGGTATATGTTTGTGTCAATAGCTTTAAGTTCAGTGCCTCCATCTGTGATTAAGAGATTGGGTTTTCCAAACTTAGCTATGATTTCCTTGCCAATGAATTGTCTCATGTCATTGACTTTGTGCTCTTTTATGGCTTGTGCTACAGGCCATCTGGTTGCATAATTGATGGCTGTGATAATGTACTTCTTGCCCTTGCTTTCACCAGGCATAGGTCCCACAATATCCAACGACTATACCTTGAAGGGCTGTGTGATGGATACAGGTACCACTGATTTGGGTGGAGCTTTGGTTCAGGCGTACTTTTCACAGACCTTGTATTGTTCTAGTACTTCTCTGATATCATCTAGCATGTTGAGCCACCAGTAGCAAGTCTTGAGATATTCATGCAAGTTTCTGCTACGGGTGTGTCCCAAGTCTCTGTGATAATGGAGGATGGTGTTAATCTTTTGTGTTGACGGAACGTAGGGTACAGTGTCACCATTTGGAAGATTTTGATGGAGGGTACCATATACGTTTTTGAACAGATGTTTGTTCTTGAGGACTTTCTCTTGGATGTCCATTGGTGTTCCAGGTGGGAACCCTTCCTGGAGATTCACCATGATTAACATGGGCCAGTTGGGGTTACCATCAGCGTGGAGGATGTGTTTATTGTATAGCCTTGATAGGGCGTCTACAGTAAGCATCTCTCTGCCTGGCTTGTATTCAATTTGCATGAGATATCTCTGTATGAGACCCATTCATTTGGCTTGTCTTCTTGACAGGTGTTGTTGTGTTTTAAAGAATACCAATGACTTGTGGTCGGTGAGTACTTTAAAAGTCTGAGCTCCTTCTAGATAACATTGCCATTTCATGAGACAGTGTATGATGGCGACCAACTCCTTATTGTGTATAGGGTATCTTTTTTTGCCGTCTGATAGCTTCCTAGATTCATATGCCACAGGAAGGAAGTCTTTTTGGGCCGTTTGGATACAGAGGACTCCTCCTATGGCATAATCAGAGGCGTCGGTTTTTAGCTCATAGATACCCTTGCAATTTGGGTATTGTAAGATGGGGGCAGTGACCATGCGCTCTTTTAATTGGCGGAAGTGTTGATCTTGTAAAGGTGTCCAGACAAACTTGGTTGTTTTCCCAGTGATGGCTGATAAGGGGGCTGTTAGGGCGCCCCAGTCAGGGATAAACCTGTGTACATACGCTATCATTCCAAGGAAAGCGCATAGTTTGCTCTTGTTTCTTGGGGCTGGCATTTCTGTTATAGCGCATATCTTGTCTGGATTGGGCTTGATACCGTCCTTGCTAATGATATGACCAAGGAAGGGGAGTTCAGTTGAGAAGAACTCACATTTGGATGGTTTGGCAATCAGCTGGGTTTCATGCAGGGTGTGGAGGACTGCACGGACGTCTTCCCAGTGTTGTTACAGGTTGGGACTATAAATGATGATGTTGTCCAGGTAGGTGATTGCTCTTTTCCCAATGTGTTCCTTGAATACTTCATTCATGAAGGTTACAAAGGTACTGGGGGCGTTTGTCATGCCAAAATCAAGCACAACACATTCAAAGGATCCATATTTAGTCTGAAATGCAGTCTTTGGAATGTCTTCAGGTTTCACGCAAATTTGGTGGTAACCTGCTGTCAAATCAATATTTGTGAAGATTTGGGACCCCCCAGGGCATCAAAAGGTCATCAATTAGGGGCAGGGGATACCTGTTCTTTATTGTGACCTTGTTGAGGGCCCTTTAGTCTGTGACTAGGGGGAGGCCTCCATCTTTCTTTGCCACAAAGAAGACAGCGGCACCAAAGGGTGATTTTGAAGGTCTGATGAGGCCTTTCTCAAGTGCTTTGTCAAGGTAGGCTTTCAGAGCGTTGTCTTCTTGTGGTGTGAGGCGGTAGATGGGTTGCGCCTTAGGCACACTACCTTTTAAGTCAATCTCATGTTGGATACCCCAATCAGGGGGCAGTCCAGGTAGTGATTCTTGGAATACAGAGGGAAACTCATTGACTAACTGGTCTCTAATTGGGTTCTGTTTGTGTTGGGTTTCTGTGTTTTTGAAGTGGATGACTTCATACGTACACGTGTTCTAATTGATTTTGCTGATGTCAGTTTCCTTTCCCATTTCCATGACCTTTACAAATATGTGGTCCCTCATGAGGGTGTCAAGGTGTGTTGGGTATATGTGATGGTAAACTTCTCCTTGCTGGATTGTGAGGGTGGCACTGTCCCAATCTATGTGAGGTTTTGTCTTTTGCATCCAATCTAATCCAAGTATGATATTGTATTTTGGGATTGGAATGATGGGGCTGCTAATTGTTGTTTGGACGTCTCCAATTTGGACCTGGAAAGGTTTGGTCTCACGGGTAACTGGTGTGCTGCAGTTGTCCGCCATGACAACTCTCTTGATGTTACTTTGGATGTTAGGTAACTTCATGAGGTCTGCAAAACTCTTGTTGACAAGCAATTGATTGGCTCCAGTGTCAAATAGCGCTGTGCCCTGGTATCTGCAAAAACAGAAAGGATAGGTAAGGAGTTTATTTTCAGATTGGGCGGCAAACAGGAGAGGGTTGCTGGAGGGAACTTGGATCATGGTGATGGAGTCCACATCCTGTTCTCGGTATAAGTCTTGTGTAGAGGGGGGAGGGTGGCTTGTCTAAGCACTCCCCTGAGCTTTTCCCTCCTTGTTGGTATCTTCAGTGCTAGCCTGGTTGGCTTGTGCAGTGCAATTCCCGTGTCAAGGTTAGGTACTATTGGCTCGGTTGTTTTGCTTATTGGGGCGAGGCTCTCTTTTAACTGCAGGGTTGTCCTTGCGTTTGTTGGAGGCGTGTAGATCATCAGACTTTTGAGCTGCGCGTTTTCCTTCTAGGAATACATCCTTGAGGTTCTTGCAGTGGGTCATGTTGAACTGACGTCTGATATGTGTAGGAAGGCTATTGTAGAAGTCCAGGCGTGGCCCAGGTTCATTGAAATTGATGGTGTTGAGCGCACGGTCACATAGTCCTTCATATGCGGCAATGTATTCCTCAATGATTCCTGTCATTTTAAAGGTTCAGAGTTCAGTCATGATCACTACGTCTGAAGCCCTTCATGAAGAATCTTTTGAGGAATGCGGCTTTGAACATTTCCCAGTTTTCCTTCTGATCAGGGTGTTGGGCTAGCCACTCGGTAACAAAATGCAAGGCAGTTCCTGTTGTGTGGAGGGCAACTTTGCTAACCCAGAGTCTTTGGGGCTACTCCACTTGTGCAAACTTGCTCTCAGTGCTGTTGATCCAAAGAGAGGCATTTTCACGGCGTAGTCCTGCTAAGGCGCCAATCTCAGCGGTATGCAAGCGTTGAAACACAATGTTGGGTATCTCTGATTGCAAAGATGCCGTTGTGGCTGGCGTGGTAGAGAACAGACTGCGGGTCTTGAGGGCGTAGTACTGATTGATGGGCACAAGAAGATTATTGTAGATGACAAGTCCAGGGTGGACGTCTTGTCCTACTTTGTAATCTCTCCAGCTGTTTGGGAGTGACATTGCTTGGGTTCTTTTCTTGGGAGGAATTTTTCCTTTGAGTTGGGTAGGTATGGATAACCTACCTGTGCTACCACTGTCGTGTATATACTTCTGAGAAGTATAACAAACAAAATAAAGGGGAAGATTAAGAAGAGAATGATACTTTATTGAATATGAATATAGCTTAATATATAGTATCATGATAAGTCACAAGCTGTCCATGTACGTCATGGCAGTTACGGGGCTTATCTGAGTAATGTTCCTCTTGAGTCACGAGGCTTAATCAAGTTGTGTTCCATATAGGACCTGGATTGAGGGTAGGACACGCCATTTCAAAAATGGCATCTCAAAATACAGCATCTCGAATTTCTGCTATCTCAATTTACTAGTAAAAACGCCATTTTGATTTACGGCATTTTGACTAAGAAAAAACGGTTTTAAAATTTTAGATTTTTTAAACTCCAAAAACTACCCAAAAGATTCCAACAAAAAAAATTAAAAAAAATTTCTAGGCTTAAAAAAGCCTTAGAATTCCAAATCTGCAATAAAAAATGGGGTCGATTAGTAGCAACAAGGTTGTGTAAAGTCCAAAAGTTAAAATAATCCCAAAAACAACCATTTTCATATATTTTAACTATAAACTATGCTTTAAAATAAACATATATTTATACCAAATACCAAATAAAATTAAAATAATGATAAAATTAAAGGAAATAATTGAGAAGATAGAGTGGTGTTTATTGAGGAATGATCATACATTGGTTGAAAGAGCAATTGAGATAGCTTGGAGATGCTCAAGCTTGCTATCCTTGGGATAGTAGGCAAGGACCACCTTGCTAATCTCTGCATACTTTTTCACTGCTTTGGTTTGCTTGGGACAATCATCCTTGGTCTTGATGCCTGTTTTAAAGAGGCGGGCAGAGATGGCCTGCTGAGTTTTGAGATGCACCATGATTTTGTTGAACTTGGGCTTCTGAACCCGGACCCTTGTGGCAAATTGACTATGCCACCCTTCAAGAGAAGAGGTGGTCTTGATTAGGCCATTCTTTACCTGCTTAAAGCAGTTCCACTGGATTGAGTCACCACCCTTTCTGATGCAGCGTGCTCCTTGAAACACTCCAACCCATTGAGTTTCAAAATACTCTATGAATGGAGCAAAGGCTGCCTGGTTGGCAATAATGTAGGGATGGCAGAGGAGGGCGTCGTAGAAGGCATTTGTCTCCTCCTTCCACACAAGGGCAAGGGCAGCAAAGCAGTTGAACACGTCCTTTGCTTCCTTTGTGCCTTCAGTGTAGACCAGCTCATGAAGTGCAGAGCACTTTTGAAGGCGGCGGCAGAGTGCCTGCCAAAAGTGAAAGTAGCATCCCTGAGGGGAGCTCTTGAAGACTCTAATAAAAGCATTGGCCTGAGCCTGCTCAAAATCTACTACCAGGTATTCATGGTATGGAAGGCTTTCAGGATTTTTCTTGATTGGGGTGGCTTCCTCTGACTGGGCCTTTTTCTTGCGCCCTCTAGTCTTCTTTGGCTCCTCTTCAATAGTTGGGAGGATCTCATCCAACTTGGCCTTTAATATTGTTAGAGCCCAGACATAAGTTTCCTGCTTCTTATTTGGGAGGAAAAAGAAGACCAGGGGAAGAACAAGATTGCCAACCTGCCCATGGATATTCTAAAGCTGGCTAAAGAGCTTTGGGCAGGTTGAGAATGTTCCATCTGCAAGCCAGGTCTTGCATTTTAAAAGGTTGCAAAGATCCTGGGAGGTAGCAAAGCAGATGATCTGCTCTGGGGCATGTTGCCCATCATTGTGAAGGAGAAATCTCTCTTCATGACGTGAAAGCTTTTGCTCTTCAGTTAAAATCTACTGGTCAATTGATGTAGCACTGACACCTTCAGTGCTCAGAGCATATCTCTGGTCAGTGAGATATCTCTGAAGTTTTGAGGTGCCACCAACAGTTGCCAGTTGGGTATCATTTAGATTAATGAGTGCATCATTTACGACCTCAGTTGCATTTTGGTCTTTGGTGGTTGGTATGACCTGGCAAAGAAACCAGCGGATCAGTTGATAAAGTGGATCAAAGGGCTTGGCACAGTCATGCCCAATAGTCAGGGTTTTAAAACGAGTGAACCCATAGGTGGTAAGTCTAGCTGGACAGCCAACGTTATCACATTTGAAGTGATGCTGACGGATGGGCTTCTTCTTGTTGTTGCAGCTGAAGCTGTAGCCCTTGTGGACAAAGCCAGCACCTCCTTTCTTTGTCATAATTGGATAGCTGACAGGGTATGTGGCGGGCACAGCAAATGTGCCATTTCTGTTGCATACATTATGTATGGTATTAAGATCCCAGAGCTCAATTGGCTCATCTGCAGGAGCACCAGGCTCAGGCTCCTGCTCTTCTTCATCCTCAGGCTCTGAAGTGGGGTCAGAGTGGCGGTTAAAGTTGAACAACTTCTCTTGAGGGTCTGACAGGGAGTAAATAAAAGGAGAATAGGGAGGGGTTGGGCTTGTTTCCTCAGGCTCTGGTGAGGGCGTAGGGGTCTTGGGGGGATCTTTACCCTTAGCAGGCTGATTTTGAGGGGTAGTTTTGGCCTTTTTGGCCTTTGGAGGAGTGGTCTTGGACTTTGAGGCCTTGAAGGCCTTGGACGCAGCTTTGTTGATGGACTTGGGAGGCATCTAAAAGTGAATTAGTATCAAAATATGAGCAATTTGGGGGTTGTTTTTAAAGAGAAAAACAAGAATGTTTTTAATATAAAAGTATCAATTTTTTTACATAGAATTGTAGAGGAGATCAAATAATATATACTATCAAAATTTCAATGTTTTTTTTGAAAAAATAATTTTTTTATTAGTAACACAAGTAGGCAAAACTTTGAGTTTTGACTGAAAACTTGCTCTCAAGATGGCGTTTTTGAAGTGGCATAATTGAGGTGCCGTAGCTCAAAAACATAGTGTTTTTGACCATTTTTTATATTAAAGTAACAAATTTACGGTGGAGCTACCTCAACTGGGCCAAAGAGTAAAACTTGAATTTCTCAAAAACTAGCTTATACAACTGGGGTTAAAAAGTACCCAGTTGTTTAGAGGAGATAAAAAAATATATATTTGCAAATTTTCATATGTTTTCTTACATTTTTTATTAATGTTGGTTTTGACGTGAAACTATACTTCTGAAAAGTGGAAAGCAAGAATCACAGTGGGGGAATCAATATAGCGTAGCCTGGCGTCATATGTAATTTCTCCTTATTTTCCCCTATCCATTGTGTGCATCAAATCAATTGGGTGATGTGAAACTTGGTGGAATTTGAAGTGACGTAAATTGAAATGGTGTAATCACCCTCTTCTATATTAAAATCACTATTAAGATATTTTATTGATGAACCCCTTATCAACGTATCCATGTATAATAAAGTTATAAATTACATATAACAAAACTGGTTTTTTTTACCCAGCAATGACAATCACTAGAAGGACTATCATAGTGGCGTCTTTTTAGGTTGTTCCTTTTATAAGTGTCTTAGATTAATACTATAGGAACATCTTCTGGCACTATACCACAGGCTTTATTTTAGTTTGGGTATAAACTTATTTTAGTTTAAGATAGATGGTGTAATTTGAAATGACGTAAAGTTGAGATGGCGTAAACACGCCTCACACTAAGTGTTTTCATATGTAAATAAAGTTAGCAAAATAAGATTTAATTAATCTGACTTGAAGTGATGGAATTGAGATGGCCTAAATTTGAGATGCCGTATTATAAAATTATATGTAAATTTTAACTATTTTATTGTTTATTTTATTTTTTTTGTGATTCAAAATCACTAACGCAAAAAACGCCATCTTGAATTTAATTCAAGATGGCGTTTTTTGAGATGCCGTTTTTGAAATGGCGTGTCCTACCGGATTGAGTGATCCCTGTCATAGATGGTTAACTGATAGTGGTGCCACCGGTTTATTGGCTGGGCGGTGAACCACTCAGTGAGCCGCTTGGTGATTTACTTGGGGCGTTAATTCCCCAAGAGGGAGTAATCAAAGATGTTGCAACACATGAATATTAAAAAATTTCATAAAAATACACTTTTATTTTATTTTACTATGAAATTAGCTATCTTTACTATAATAATTTTTTTCTAATTATAAAAAAATTCAATATACAAAAAGGTACTACATAAAATTTCACATATTATAGCAAAATATAGCAATCAAAAACAGTAATATAAAGTTTTTTCTATATTAAAAACTAGAAAAAATATATAATTTACTAGTAAAATACCAATATAGGCCATGTAATACAGTTGTTACAGTAGAAAATCAAATGGAAGGGATAGTGCGCCCTTGTAAAACCCAAAATCAGCAAAGAACCACAGCCAAACCCCTGAAAGAAATTGACAACTTAAATGCCGTCATAGACAAAAAATGGGTCAAAGATGGGGTCGCCCAAATAGCCCTCAAAAATCTGGACTCACCTTATTTTTCCCCAAATAATTATGACAAGAAAATTACGTATTATACACTATTTGGGGATGGCAGCGCTTGACCCACTGGTTGCCATTTTTTTTTGAATTATGACATCATTGACTCAAATTTCAACACAGGACCTCCAACTGCTGAAAATATTCTTGCCAGCCAATTGGATGCCGCCAAACCCCCTCCTACCCCATCCTGAACTCCCTTAAGACTTCCCCATTCCCCTCTAGAAGCTTGTTTCTAGATAGCTTATTATCACTGAGAAAAATAAAAGAAGTTTACCCAAAAATGATGGCTCACTTGGGGCTATTTGCCCCTATCCTTGAAAGACTAGCCTCTGTAGCCATAGATTCCATGGCCACAACCTGGCCCGCGCTTTACATGGCAAGACCTTCTAATTCCTTCTCAAATTTACCTCTTTAAGTCACCTGATTATCGACAATTTCAATCTCAATCTTTTGTTACACCACCACTGGATCTAAGATGCTGAAACTGTCCTCCCAATTTGGTCTCCTGCTTGTCAAGCAACTCACAATTAGTTTGTTATATCCTCATTGTTTATCCTTGAATCATGCTGCATACCACTTTGCTCTAACAACAGTCTAAAGCATCAAACTATCAATAGAAAATCAATAATTTTATAAAAATAGTATCATAAATTATTAAAGAGTTATTTAGAATAACTATTTATTTAAAAATATTAGACTTAATATATAAGAACTATATAAAAAATTAGGCAATACTCAATAAATTTAATGAAAAGCTAGACTGTAATAACCTGGTTACCATTAAGAACTGTGGCAATCTTCTTGATGTATTCTCCAATCTCTGAAAGCTTATATTTGGCCTTGACAACGTCCTTGATCTTCTCTTGATACTGTTTCTCTTTGGTGGTTCTCAATATCTCTGATGGATGAAGCAGTCTTTCCCTGTTGGACTTTGAGGTGCTCATAGAAGGTGTTGTATCTGGGCTTGATTCCAAAGGAGGACTTGATATGCTTATGCCAGCCCTTCAAAGATGAAGTTGTTTTCATCTCATTCTTAAGAACTGCCTGGTAGCAGTTCCAGTTGGCTTTGGCTCTGGGCTTGCTCTGGTGCTTAGTGACCTTATGTTCAATCCACTGTGGTTCATAATATTCAATGAAAGGGTAGAAGGCACCATAATGTTTCTTGGTATATGGATCCTGGCATAAGAGCTCAAAGGCTTGTCCAGCATGCTCTGGCTTTACAAAGGCAAGTGCTACAAACTGCTGAATTAAGAACTTGTACTTTCCTGATGTATCTAGACGGTGGAGCTTGCTGAGCTCAGGTAGACCCTTTAGTTGCCTGTTGACAGCCTGTCAATAATGAAAAAAACACCCCTGGACCTCTCCATTAAAGGTATTTACAAAAGCGTTATACTGGACAGTTTCATAGTCCATGATTATAGTTGAGGGGCCAAGTGCTTTATCTTGAGCTTCTTTTTCTCCAGCAAGGGTGGCTTCATCCTTTTCATCATTATCTGGATTGGCTCTAGTGTTATGGCCAGGGGGACTCTTTCTATTACTGGGTAGGGCTTTGATGCCCTCCTGAAGGATTTTAAAGGCCCTTGTGTAGATCTCTTCTGTTGCCCCAGGAAGCAGAAAGTAGGCAAATGGGAGCACCTTGCCTTCAATAAGGGAATGTACAACCCATAGTTGGTAAAAAAAGGTGGAGGCATACTGCAAAGGTATCATCACATAACCAGGTCTCTGAATCCCTCAACTGCTCCAGGTTCTGTTGTGTAGCATAGCATATAATTCTTGCCTCTGCTGTAGGACTATCATCATTTAAAAGGAATACCTCATCACCATTGAACATCTTTAACTCCTCTGTCAAGACTAAGTCTCCTTGAACCATGGCTGATTTCTTATGGGGGACTAGGTCACAGCGTTTGTCACATATGTACTTCACTAACTGGTTGCGGTCAGGGATGAGCTTCAGGTTCCCATTACTTAGGTGTGTGGTGGCCTTAACTGCCAGATCAGAAGTCTTGACATCTTTAGAGACTGGGACCATTTGGTAGAGGTACCACTTTAGAAGCTTTTCAATAAGATTTATTAGAGCATTGCATGTGTGCTCTCCTTTTTCACTAGTGACTTTATCCCATCCTTCTGTATTGATCCTGGCAGCACAGCTTCTATCTTCACATACATAATGCTTTATTCTTCCTGCTCTCTTCTGATTGTTGCAATTAAAAAATAGCCATCACAGACTAAACTTGCACCTCCTTTGATAGACATTAGAGGGAAAACCTGAGGGAACTTCTTTGGGAGCTTAAACTCTCCTTTGACGTTACATATATTGTGAACCTTTAGGGGATCCCATGGGCCAATTGGTGCTTGATGATAGTCAGACAGGTAATCATCAGGATCTTCTTTATTGATACTTGATGAGGAGGATGGAGGTGCAGATTTGTTGGGCGGTGGAGGGGAATTATCTGGAGTTGGATTCTTGTGCTTTCTGGACTGGGATGAGCTTGATTCCTTGGGGCTTGATTCCTTTGAGCTTGATTCATCTGGGCTTGGCTGGGGTTCTGGACTCTTGGGTATCTTCTTTCTTCCTTGCTTGTTTAGTGGAATCTCATCTCCTTCTGATTGGTACCAGCTTGGAGAAGAGGAGGGGTCAGGGGAGGGCTCTTTGCTTTCAGGGTCTGGGGTCTTCTCCTTTGTCTTCTGTTTTGTTGAGGGCTCTTTGGCTGGTTTTTTGTTGGGTAGGGACTTTGGGTACTATCTTGGTTGACTTGGGGTTATTTTGTGGCTTCTTGGAAGATTTGTCCTACAATAATTAGAGTAGAGTTCATAAAGTAAGAATAATCATGTGAGACATGAATAAAATTAAATAATAATCACTTGTTTTATTTTTTATTATTAAGTAAATAGTTTATAGAAGTATGGAAAGTAATTTTAGAGCTAGTTTATTAGTAAAGAATAGAAAAAACCCATGTTTAAATAAAAAGTTGACATTATGGTAGTCACAGTAGTCAAAAATATTTAATTTAGTTTGTCAGCATAAAAAAAACGCTTTAATTTTGATGTCAACATACTGACAGTCAGCATTAAAGTGGAAAAACATTATGTAAATCACTTATAAAGCTTGGTTAATATTTTCTGGAGTTGGTTTTTTAAGGCCAAAATTGATTATTTTTAAATTTAAAAAAATTAAAGAGTTGCATATGTAACTTATGAAAACTAAATGATAGGTGTGAATTCACTGCCACCTCTGGCTTTGGATCACGCAATCTTCCCTTGTCGTACCAAGAAAGGCTCAAAAACGCCTGCCAAACCCCTCGATTCTTTAAATGATTTAGCTCACACGGTAGATGAGAGGTTTGTGTTAGCCTACCCTGCGGAACCTTTGCCTTTGGTTGCTCCCTCCTGGGAAGAAACACTGGTTAATTTAGACTACTTATTAGCTTGGTATTGCCCACTTCTAAAAACCATTAGAGCTAGCCAATCAGAGGTCGCCACATCAACACTAAACAACCCAAGTGAATTCCAAATGACCAGTGTCTTTTCCAGCCAATCAGACCTGACTGCAGAAATTGGAATGAAACCCTCCAGTCTCCCTGCCCCTGCCTAGCAAAGGTTTGCCTCTAGCCAATTGGATTAAGAGTCCACTGTCATGTGACTCATCTTACTTGCAGCCCATTCCTTTTATGCAAGCAAGGGGACTTCCAGTCCCCTGCTTGTCTATTTTCCAAATATATTAAAGTTTGGTCCTTGCAACTTAATTTTAATTTTTATAGCTGTCAGGAACTCAGTTTGTGTTCTAGCAGCCTAGTGATTAAAGTGTTAGTTTTGGTCCTAAGCTTACCTTGCTCTAGCCAGTTTCAAACCCGCCTTCTCTTCTGGCCTGCTATACTAGGGTTGTTTTTCCTAGTCATTGTCTCCTCTGCTTTTGCTTTCAAAAACAGAGTTTGAACTCTGAAATTTGAATTGATTTTCTTTATAAATTCTATTATTATTTTGAAATTTCTTTTAAAATCATTGTTTTGGAACCCGTTCTTGCTTGCTGTTCTTGCCAAGGCTTCCAAGACCATTGCAAAGCTGTTTGGACCTGTTCTGCTGCAGTTGGTCAGAATTCTGTTAAGCCTACCCTACCAGCACCTTTTTTACCTGATTTTTGTCAGAAAACTATACCAACCAACTTCAAATTTTGTGAGGAATATTCATATGATACTCCCAGCACTTAAGTTTGTGGTTTTCTCCCTGGCTCCATTCTTGCTACTTTTGTGGTCCACCTCCCCCAATTTGTGGGGGAAAATCTCTTTGTCTGCCAGGCTTGTAGGTAGAGACCCTTCTAGCCTTTGGGACCTCCCCAGCGGCCTTCTCTTTTCAGGAGAGGCTGCGGTCAAGAGCTTGACGTATGATGACTTGGATTTGGATACAGTGGATCCTACTTCACCCGTTTCAGAAGAAGCTGTGCCTCCAATGCGCCCCCTCCCCAGCGTGGTTCTGAGCCCCTCAGTACCTCTTGGTTCCTCCAAGGTGTCCTCTCCTGCTCCCATCCGCACCCCTTGGTTGCTCACCGGCCTGATATTGATGGGCTTGAACGCCTACTTCCCTCAGTTGTCCCCGGTGTCCTCCCTGTGGTCCCCCCTCCAAGCGGCCATACCAGTTCTTCACTGGATGGCATCCTGGTGGCTTGTTTCACCAGGATGGGAGCCAAACTTAGTTAGTTTAGCCCCCCTCTCTCACAATATGGATTGTAGAGGGAAGTCTAAAGTGCAGCCCTGGGTACTTTGGCCTGAATTACCATACCATTGTATGTGTGCTTTTTGTTAAGCGGCAGTGTTTTACTAATAAATAAGTGAAGGTGTTGATATTCAGGCAGTCAGCGTTCTTTTATAGCAACTCTCCTATTAAATCTTGCTTAAATTATGTCACTTTGTTTGCTTAGCCAAACCCCTTTGTTGAAATTTAGGCAACACGTCAATTTGACACAAAGTCAACATTATAATTACATATATAAATTCTAGTTTTAATATATGCATTTTGGCTTAAGTGGACTTCCGGAAATAAGCTATAGTTTATCCAGTGAGTTTAAAATAACAGTAAATATCTAAATAATACAAAGAGTGCTATGAAAGTTGGCATATGTCTTTGTTCAATACTTATCTTAATAGATATTTAATAAAAACAGTAGTATAAAATATAAAAAGTAGTTATTTTTAGAATATTGTGTATTTTATTAAGAAATTTATGGATTCTTATTTGGGGTTGACATCCAGATATTACTTACTGTAGTTGACCTTAATGTAAAAGTACAAAGAAACTTACCTTTTCATAGTAAAGTATATTGGTTTTTAGCTTAAAATTAAGCCTTTGTTTAAATGGTGTCAACATTATGTCTGTTCCTTTTTAATTTTTCAATTCTGACTTAATAATTCACTATGAAAAATTAGCTTAGTTTTGGAAATGCCCAATTCCGGCAGATAAATACCAAAATAATGTCAACTTACTGAATGAGTTAATTCTGGCGGTTGCCTCCTGGACCTACTAAGGAACTGACAAGATATAATAGAAAGGGCCCTTGTTTTATCACTGAATCTCACATATTCAAAGACAAGTATAGCTACCTCTCTGCTTATTAACTAAGCATGATATCACTGCTTACTCCCAAAACTATGCCTGTGTCTGCTGCTTATTTTCCCATGGATAACACTAACAAGCCATTTATAATGGTATATATTACACTTTCAGAAGTAATAGATACTATAATCCTGGCTACTGATCCATGGTCCTGGATAGGGAGATCAATGTTTTACCTGTTCAAGTTAGTGCCAATCCTGTGATGGGCTCTGCCTGCCCAGCCTATGGCCTGTTTGATCCCCAATTCTGATGGGACAGTTACCCAGGGTTGGTTCCCGGACACTCACACCAGTATTTTTCAAGCACTTGAAAGATTTCATCACCTAATCCACCCAAGAGACATCCCTGGTTAAAGAGCCATGTGCAAGAGCGACCAGAAGTAGTATTACATGCATCCTAGACAGTTTCCTCAATTTCAGTTGAGTTGTGTTCCCTTTCAATTTTCCCATTCAAAAAAATTGTTTGCATTTCCCTGCCTCAAGAATTGCGCTCATGGTTCACCTTATTGGCTGATTAACCTTAGCTGGCCCTAACCCCCACTTGAACCCCATTCTCTTCCTTGAGTGAATACAAGAGCTGTAAAAAGCTCTTGCTTATTTATCCTCTGATCTAATAAAGTTCAAAACTTTTTTAGTAACCTTGGCCATTAAGTTTTACCTGTTACTTTTTTAGTGTCAGGTAAATTGCCTCTCTTTGGTCTCCCTGGAATTGTTGACAACAACCTTTTGGTTGCTGTAGAAACCATGGCTCTGTTTCTTCTTAATCTGCCCCAATTCTTACACCCTTTTAAATTTGGTAAGCAAATTTGCACCTGACAGCAAGAAAGCATCTGTTTTTGCTATTTCCTGGTGGCAAGACATGTTTTAATCCTCATGGAGGGAATGCTGTCAATTGTGACAGATAGGCTGATCAACCATCTACTTTGGAGCTGATGTATAAGCTAATCATATGCGGCAGAAGTTTTGAGCAAAGTGAGCTGAGATAAATATTTAGGGGCATATATGGTAGCTGTCACTGGGCATAATTTTATAGGGTGACTATGTAAAGTCACTCCCTCTTTAGCCTTGGATAGGACAATCTTCCCACGTCACACAAAAAATATTCTCAGAAGCCAGCCATGTCAGGGACCCACTTTGCAGGGAATAAACTTCCCAGCTGATGGGCCAAGGCCCCCTACATTTAAGCCTGATATGACCAAACCAATAGGAACTGTGACCATTGCAAGATGTCCAAGTTGTCCTAGATAGGCAAACCTTCCAAACACAGAACTGAATTGCCCTAGTAGATAGTAGCCCACCAAGTACGTCAAGAGGTAAAAGGAGGCGTAAGGTCTAACTTGAGTAGGTTCAGTGGGTGGGGGAGCAAATGAACAACCATAGTGAAATTTGCGTCCCCAATGTCCAGAAGGATATTTGAACCATCCATTGGCAAGGGATTCCTTCTGGTGGGAATCATCTGGGGAGGAATTATACCAGTCTGTTGTTGGAGTTGGGTTTTCCAAGGTGAACACCTTGGACAAGAAGTAGGCTAGAAACCAAGATAGGAAGAGAATTCCTCTCATGGCTTCAGAAAAGGAGTGTTATCAAAAGTGGATGAGTAGCTAGAAGAGTAATAGTCTTTATTGTTGGAAAAATTGGAAAGAATAAAAGGGTGAGCACTTAAATAGCCTTAAAATCAGGGCTGAAGTATTTGAGTGGAGTTTGAGGGAAATAAGAGAGGATTTTCATGAGTTTATCATGTCAAGCTTACCAATCTCAGATATTGGGTGCAATGGTTCTCAATAATAAACATTATAAGTTGATTGCATAGGAGGAGCCACACAGATCTTATAATATGCAAGCTAATTAAGTGGAGTAAGAGAGGAAGATCCAATATGATCAAGCACGGTGCTATGCCTAAAGGCAGAGAAAGCGGGTTTAAAGTGGTTCAAAAGGCTAAGATCAGCCAATCAAACACTGAATTGGTAAGTGACGTAAACCCGCTTAATATTAACCTTTTCAATCTCAATAGGCTTTTCAAAAGCGAAAATCAATTGAATTGAATACTCATAAATAGGTAAATCAATGTTTGGTGATGATCCGATACTAATGATACATTCTTTAGAAGAGTTCAGGGTTTGAATCCGGTCTACCAAGCTCCTGAGGTCAACCGTATCATTGTGCAGTGTGTTGTTTAAACTGTGTGCCTTTAAATCCTTTGAGTCTTTGTTCTGGTGCTGGCTGATAAACTTGTTGTTGTCATGTGTGTGAATAAGATTTAAGTAGTCAGGAAAGAATCCCTGATAAGCCAAGCCCTTAATCCCCTTGATGATTTAGCCCACACAATTGATAGAGAGATTTGTGTTGGAATACTGTTCCCAGATGGAAAATACTAGCATTTTGAACTCTGTTCCCATTTGGGAGGAATATCTGATTAATTTGGACTATTTTTTGGCTTTGGCTTGTCTGCATTTAAAAAAATAAGTCGAAACAATCATAGAAACTGCACGCTTTGGTCGCTTCGACAAAATCCCATTTCAACTGGAGATTATGGCATCCTGAAGTGTCTTTTAGGCACTAGCCAATCAGAGGCTGGGTCAGGAAATTAGTGAGAAACTGACAAAGCTCCTGAAATTTTTAGTAAAATTTCTGTCTTACCCAATCAAATGTCTGGCTGAGGCCAGCCACGGAGCCTTCAAATTCAAATTGGTTTTCCTTAAAGCAAGACAGGGGACTTTTGGTCCCCCAGCACTCATTTTATCAAATTAAAGTTTATACTTTTAAAAACCTGGTTATTTGAACACTTGGGCTTTTTTCTTGGCCCTTTATTGTTTCCTGACTTTGTTAGTATTTGCTTCATCATTCCTTACCTTTGCATTCTTTCCCTGGTTCCTGGCCTTGCTTTAAAAGTGCCTAGAG
>QTSX02006839.1:0-20026 GCA_014839935.2 Entomophthora muscae
GATAAACAAAAGTATCAGAAGATGGTAGTGGTGTATTAGGACAAATTCATGAAGTTGGGCAGCTTACTAGAAGGTGTATTTCAAATAGAGTTATTAATCTTTCAAAAACAACAACAACATTTTTTTCTGAAACAAACTAAGAATATTTATGATGAGCCAAAGATAGGGTAATAGCATTTATAGCTTTGGGGCTACTATTACTCTCCCATGCAACTCATCATAAATATTTTTGGTTTGTAGTTTGTAGTAGCATTTAAGATATTTTTAGTAATATTATAAGTTGCAATTTTCAATTCTAAAATTGATGAATTATTTTCAAAAAAATCATCTAAGCCCAAGATCAATCAAAGATTTGGGATTGATTGTATTTTAAGCTTTTATCAATACTTTGAATACAAATAATGTGATTAAGCTATAAAACAATCAATCTGGCACTTAGGCATAACAAGAAAAATAATGACCCATATGTTACGCTCAGCTTTAATTTTTTATGGCAGCCTGCTGGAATGTGTTTCTGGTCTTCTGTGAGCCACAATATCCATGCTCTTTCTACCTTGCCCTAGTCAAGTTGCATTTCAAGTGCAAACTCCTTCAGTTCCTTTTCTCAACTTGAAATGAGTTTCAACCCAAATCTAGGAGAAGGACTCATTTGCATCCAAATGATGAAATGAGTGATCCTTGTCCCACTTATGAGAGGCCTATGATCTACCTGTCTTTCTACTGTTTTGTGGTAAACAACTGCTATATAAGTATCATTTAGGTTCACCCAATAAAAAAGTTCTATTCACATTTTTCTTTGTGATTATTTTGTATTTTGGCACCATCTCCCTAGTTTTAACTAGAGGAGACCTCTGATAATTATCATTCCCAAGGCTTTAGGGTAAATCCATTATAAATCCCTGAAGAATAACCTCTGGCTTAGTACAAACCCAATCCTACTGAATAGAATTTTCTGCGTGTCCCTTGACTGTACCCAAGAACACATCAGTAGTTGGTGACTAGTCTCAGGGACCCATCCTTCTTTTCCACAAAAAATATGGCGCCCCAAAGGGGACTATGACAGTCTGATGAGGCCCTTTTCCAGGGCCTCCTTAAGGTAGACACAGAGCACATTGTCTTCATTTGGGATGAGGCAATAGATAGTATGTGCTTTGGGTACTGCTCCTTTAAGCTGTATGTAGTGTTGTATATGATTTTCTAGGGGACCCTGGTAGTGCTCCTTGAAGATTTATTGGTGTCAGGCAACTATCTCTTGGTCATGTGGCGTGATAGTGTCTTACTTGTCTTTGAAGTTCATGACTTCATATTGACAGAATCCCATTCAATTGCTTTAAGGTTTTCTTCTCTTCTTGTTTTTCTGTTATGAACACAGTGGATTTATCTCTTAAAAGCTGGTCTATGGTATCAGGGTAAATTTGGTGTTTCATTCCTTCCTGCTTGATGGTCAAAACCAAGGTGGCCCAGTTAACATGGGGATTTTTTTGTCTCAACTAATCCAAGCCAGGTACCATATAAAGCAAGGAAAGTCAAAGAAAGGTACTTGGAGGATGGAACAGAGGTTCTCTAGTATTATGAAAACAGGGGAAGTCTCCCAGGTAACAGCAATGTGATGTTTGTCATTTAAAACCATTTTCTTGATCCTTGAAGGATTATTGGCTAACATGAACTTGTCCACAAAGTTGCTGTTGATAAGGTTGCAATCTGCGTCTGAGTCCAAGAGTGCTGAACCCATGTAAATTCAAAAGCAGAGAAGGATAAGACATCAATTTATTGGGATGTCTGGCAATTTTGTGGAGTACTGGATCTTCTAAGGGAACTTGGATCTTTGGGCACTGGTCTACGCCTTCAGGCCAATACTTGTCATTGGCCAAGGCTGATAGTTGCTGGAGAGAGCTTGGATTACTTCTTGCTCTCCCCAAGCTTTTCCCTCATCCTGTTCACACTGGGTGGCAGTAATTATAAAATATGTATTATTAGACTTGCTGTTGTTCCTGTTGTTATGGACATTGGACAGCTGAGGTTTACTGATGCTGCTGTTACTAGGTGAAGGGTGGCTGGGGCAACTAGGGAGGTGAGGGGCTTTAGGTCTCTCTTTTTTCCCAGTCTGAACCTTTTGGAGTACATTATGAGTTTGTGCTACTTTCTCTGCTTCACAGTACAAGCTCTGCAGATCAGTTACTTGTTCTAAGTTGAGGTGTCTCATTAAGTGAGGTTTGAGGGTGTTGTAGTACATAAGATGTGTAGCTGGGTTACCAAAGGCAATCTCCAAAGGCACAAGTGGGCGCAGCTCTTCATAGGCCCATGTTAGTTCTTCAAAGTACTAGTCTTTGTCAAGTTTTTACCTGGCATATGATCATAAGGGCTTGACCTTCATTAAAAAACCTTCCAAGAAGTCTTGCATGAAAGTGTCCCAGTCTTTCTCTGTATGGTCCCTGTGCCAATTATTGCACTAAGTGCCTGCATTGTGGGTCAGACAAATATAGATCTCCAAAATCCAGAAGCAAGTTGGGCACTTCATCTGTGCCATCTTGTTATGGTCTGACTGGATCAACACTGTGGCATTGTTGTTATTGTTGTTAGCACCCAAAAAGGCTCCAAGGTGGCGCTTCAAAGTTGATGAGCCACCTTGTCAGGAATCACTTCCCTGACAACCGTTATCCAATAGTTTAAGACCAATTCCAACTTCTAAATTTGGATGCTCTAGGTTACTGCAACTCAATTAATTGTCAATTAATTGTTCTTATGACCCACAGCAATGCAGAGGCAAGTAAAACCTGCAAGGAACTCAGTACTATAATGCATCTAAAAATAGCCTGCATCATGATTCTTGCCACTGCATGTGAGGCATTACACCTGGGTTTCAAACTCATTAAGTCTGTACTCCCAATTCCACCCCCTAGTATAAGAACTCCCATCCTGATCCCAAGTTAATTGTTACATTAACATTTATTACTATAATAAAGCAATCTTGCCCTATTATTCACTTGAGCGTTTAATAGTATCTCCTAGTTCAGATGATTAGAATCCCCTATTTGTGGTCTGTAGTCACCATCTGGCTCTCCTTTTTCCTGCCTTGTATCCTGTCTCAGGAGCCAGCTACCTTGTGCTTCCCTGGTCCTTGTCCAACCCCTACCCTATAGCTTGAAGAGCTATCTCCTGTTGTAGAGATTAATGGACCCTTGGTTGATTCCCCAACTGTATTCTCCTCTATAAAGAGGGTCCCTTACACGCCTTCAATGACATGATACTTTCATCTGTCACTCAAGGGATTGCAGTAGGCGCTTGGAAGAGCCCTTGTGCTGATAGGGTGTTAAAGGCAGGGACCAGCATCATCATGTTTTGCTAAAGTACATACCCTTCTGGTATCTTGGTTTCTAGTGTATAGGGTGTTCAGCCCACAGGAACCCATACATGATTATTTTGTATATCTGTTGACCACAGCAGGTACAGGCAGCAGGAGGAATTTTGAAAAGAAAGCTAGGGCAGAGAAACTACATGTGCTATCAATGTTATAACTGTGATGTTTTAGCAGAGTTATAAGGGGAAAAGTGTTGAAACTAGATAATTATCTTTACTTAGAGATAGGGATTATATAGTTGTTGTGAATAATTTTAAGAGAAACATGATTATGTATATCATTCAGTTGGATGGTGAAGGGAGTTGGCTTGTTCCTGGTAAAGGGTCAGGCGCTAATTTGAGTCATCCACCAAATAGGAAGATTGTTTGTTCATGTTGAAGGATTTATTAATTCAAGTCAACCTCTGTATTTGGCTACAGGTCAAGGGGAAGTCAGTTTGGGGGTCACAGAACCTCTTTTGTGGAACCTTGCTGGGGTTGATCTTGTTGTTATGACATTACTGTACTTACATTTAGCATAATATTGTGATGAGCCAAACTGTAACATAATGGGTATTTTTCTTTTATTTCATTTTGAATCAACCTGTAGCCTAATTTAGGCAACAGCTCACCTTTTTTCACTCATCTAAGACTCTATTGATTACCATGTCTATTAATCCACCTATACTGCCCAAATAGGATCAGTCAATTGCTATTGAAGTTCAACCCTAAGAACCCCTTTTTCATATGCTACATCCTGGTGGACCCTTGATGGGTATAAAACTTCTTCCATCTTCTTAAATAAATATTGTTGTAGACTAATTTACCATTTCTTTTATCTTGGTAGCTGCAGCTTTTAGCACAATTACAATAATGGTATGATTACTGGTCCTTCTTTGCCATAATTACTGTGTAATGTAGTTTTTTAAACTCAATATAGCTTTGTTTCTGGAAAATAGCGCCTCTATTAACATGCTATCTTGACTGGCAAATATTAACCCTATATTTGAAACTATTTATATAATCCAGATTTAGATGATATCATTTCCCTAAATAAGGGTTTTTTCTCCTGAAAAAAAACTCATTAATTTTACATAGTATGTTGATGATGTTAGTATTACTTTATTTTTTACTGTTTAAAAGAAGGGATAGAAAAGAAACAGAGGTTTTGGAGGAATTAATGCTTTTCTTAGACCTTTGCATACAGGCTATTAAGCAAGCATACAGCTACTATTGTCAGCCACTAAGATATAAAACTAGGTCTGACTAGGGCTGCAGCAGATCTGAAACAGTGGATGCTTTATAAAAAGCAGCCAACCGTTTAAGATCAGGAAACAATTCTGGAAAATTTTCTTGGCTACGATTTTTCTGTAATTGTAGCTGTACATATCCACGGGAGGATATTTTTTCTGGATCTTTTTTAAAATAAGAAAAACAATTATTTTTGCTTTCATATTTATAAGATTATAAAATATATAAGTTCAAATTTAAATTCAATTCAAAAATGAAAGTTTCTTAATATATATATTATAATGGCTTATCCAGAAAAAGGAAAGCCATATCCAACCATTTTTTCTTTTAAATTTCAGATTTTCCTGATATCAGGGAATCCAAAAAACAAAAATCAGACGGCTTGGATACGGCAATACCGCATTTGCCGTAATCGTCGTGTTTTTAATCTGCTGCAGCCCTAGGTTCAACGCATGATATCATGTATGTTAGATACTTTGTGGATTGTCAGTATAGTGATACATTGAGCTGGGCTAATGTTACATATTAGAATTTAATTTATTCAACTTTTGTCAATAGCAGTCAGATTATGCTTATTTAATACGAACATAAACCAAAGCAAGAAAGAAGGTGATTTTTTTAGAAAATAGCATGATAGATTTAAGGGTATGATGGAGCCTATATTGTAATGCAGGAAACCTTGGCTTTCTTAATTTAATGCAAAAAACACTTCTGTTTTCGGATAAAATTACTTAGCTGGTGCCAGGCCTCTAGGTTTTAGAATGTTTTAGAAATGTTTTAGAAATAAAAATACTGATGTTTAGGTATTTTGGATTGTTGATAGCTTATTATATAAATTCTACTTTATTAAGTCTGGATACATTACCGATCAGAATTTTTTTAAATACTTGTAGTATTGAAATAAACTAGTTCCGACTTGAGATAGCGCTGCAAACTTTCTCATGTAGGAGATGTTATTATCATTTACTAATGGATAATGAAACTAAATGTAGTACAAATAGCTTTCAATACATTACATCAAGATGGGAACAATTTATGGTATTATTTAAGAGAGGCAAGTGCACCAAATGGGTGTGGCGTGGGATTAAATATAAGAATTGGTGCCACTGAGAAGTTAAACTAGGAATGAAAATTTCAAGTGGCTGGTAATTCACTGCGGTTCCTTCTCCAAGACGTCACAGACGACTAACAAAGTCTTCTTTACGAGGCTGCTAAAGGCATTGGTATCTTGAATGTAGCTAAGAATCAATAACTAATATCTAGCCAAGGAAGATTAAGTTGGGTTTAATATTTGATGATATGCTAGTTTAACCAAGCGTATTCCGCCAAACTAATTATTCTGTTTGCTGGTTATACAAAACCACTCGTGAATAATTACACTTTCTTTACTTTTTCCAACATTGAGGCCATGTCTACACTTCCTGGGAAAGAGCCAACGAACTCATCTCCACCAGCGAGCATGAAATTTATCAAGCTGGCAAGGAACTCCTGAAAAGTATCAAATTTATCATCCACAACGCCAATAATTTATTTATAGCCCACTTATCGAGAGAGCCATTTTTGCCTTGTAATACTCAGGAAACTCAACAAAGACATCCCGAAATAAGACGAGGAATCTTAATAAATTACCAACTCAACATTAAATCAAACATATAAAAGCGGAAATACTGCTCTTTTGTTAATTTGTTTGTTTACTTTGGAAGTAAGTTGTGTAATTTCAGGAGGAAAATCTTCTTCGTGACAAATATAATCCAGTGTAGACAACAAATATGTGTAGCGACGGTAAATTTTTTGGATTGCTGCCATGGTAAGGGAATCAATTTCAGCCAAGGTTTCCTGGTGGTAAACAGAGTAGTTATAAAAGTCGAAATCACTGGAATGCACCAGCAAAACTTCGGTGGCTCGGGTGAAGGCGGTTTGCTTTACCAACTCTATGCTGCAGAGCTGGTCAAAGTACAGCTTGCGGATGGAATCCACGCCGTAGCGGTGGATACTCTCGTAGTAAAGCAACAGATCCACCAAACTACTCGGGCTAACAGCGATTCTACTCCAGATTGTCACAAACACCGATTTACTGTAAAGCACAAGTTCATCTTCAGCCCCACCAAGCATCTCCCTAGCTTTTTTCTGGATCTGAGGCAAAGTCTCCAAGGGGTTGAACCCAGCATCGAATTCATATTGTTTCTCAAAGCAGTAGTCATCGAACAGTTCCCGCCCCGCCTGTTGTTCACTTAACGGGATTGGTTCTGGAATGGCTCCAGAAATCAATATACAAACAAAAACCATAACCCTCATACCAGAAATTTACCACTACATGCTGACCAGATTTAATACTAAGCCTGCCTCCCAGAACAATGCCATCCCCCGCATTATTCCTGAGCCATAACAATATATTCTTAGAATCTAAGCTACCGACCACCAACCAAATCACCAACAGACATATTGCCCCAATTATTTCTAAAAGTTGATAATATTCTTGTCAAATTTATACTTATTAAAAAGTAAATATAAAAATGAAAATCAAGGCTTAAAGGAAACTTTTTTATTGAGAAAGAAGAAGAGCATTTTATATCTAGTTAATATGACATATATTACCCATGTAGATCACATATATCATGTGGTTTAAGAGAATATGATTCCCTTGGACCTCAAATGTTTGATGCTAGTGTAATATATGTTGTTTTTATGGTCACCTTCTACTCAAAGGCTAATCCATCTCTTGTGGATTTTTTTCCAAGAGTAGCAATCAATGTCTATACATTTCTTCCCTGGGGTATTTGAAGGCAAAGTATTGTGTAACTTCTTAAGGTTATCATTGTTTCTGCTTAGCATTGATCCAGTCTGGCCTTTTATGCCACCTGGGGTAATTTTCTCTAAGCTTTATATACTTTTCATAGACATAGTCAATCATGGCTCATCAGTTTGAGAGTTTTTGAGATCACATCCCTCTTACAATGCATGGTGCTGTTGATTGCAGCTTTCCTCACCATTCCAAGCCATCTTAAACCTAGTTAAAGTTAATGTTGATCATGGTTAACTATTGTAAATTTTATCATCAACTTGGAATCTCTTAAGTTAAGATGGTGTAGCTTCAATTTTTACTGGTTCCTTTTTCATTGAGTACTTTATCCTTCCATGCTCATTGTATAGCATGGTTTCCTTCTTTAGGTATCATACTTAAATGTGGTAGGTGAGGTCTCAAACTTCCACTAAAAATTGTTGATATGTGTTCATCAACTAGTGTATATGGGCTGTTAGCTGGGCTTCAATATAATAAAGCACAACAAACCAAAGGTGCAGTTGGGAACATGTGTGTTAATGCTAGCAGTTTATTAAGCAACAATTTTCAGAAAACCTAAACTCAGAGCCGTCTAGCCTTTATCTCTATGTTTGCTAGTGAATGTTAGGGACCACTACTTATGAGCTGGACACCATTCTCTGATAAAAGCATTATATTTTATTATTGATGAGGAGCAACTTTAGGAGAAGCTTTGAATATGGAATAAAGAATAAGAGAAGTACTTTTTATTGGATAATACTTTAGACTTATATAGCTTTTTCTGTGGCAGGGGTTTAGTTGGATCAAACCTAGGGGTTGGACATGCACAGGATGGGTTCAAGTTGCTGGATACTTGGACAAGTCATATGACATTGGTTTGTTGCCTTTCTTGGTATGTAGAACAGTATATTGGATTGGCACCAAACCAGGCTTTGACTGGATGTTAAGTGTGTTGGCTGTGGCCAGAATACTCATACATCTAGCTCCTCAACATTATGTAAGCTTTTTTTCTCTATTTGGGATGATATTTTAGGTTTAAAAAATTTGATGATCTGTGTTGGATCCAGTATGGTATAATCCCACTTGACATTGTTGTTTCCTTGGAGGCTCTTTCTGTTTACTGATTTCTGCTGTAAATCATTGGTAAGCTTTGACTCCAAATTGATTAACTTTTGACTTAGCTCTTTTTTTATCTTTTTTCTATTTTGCAAACTACTTCACATGTTTGGCCTCTCTTACTCTAAATGCTTTATATTTATCTATCACAACATTCTTAATTTTGCCCAACATCTTTTTAAAACCATACAAAAATGCAACAAGCCAAATGGTTTCATTATTATTAAGTACATGGGTTATTTCTTTGGAAAAATACTTGGCATAAAACTTCTCAAATACAGGTTTTGCTTCCACTACAGAGTTTCCTAAAATGTTTTGCTACTTTAAGATCCTGCCAAGAGCTTCCCACAGAACCCCCAGGAATTTTTTTTCTCAATGAAACAGTGCCCCCACAAGAAATATTATTCTTTCTTTTTTTAAATAAAATAAGAAGACATAATAAAACTACATAAAAATTGAGGGAAAAGACAATTGTCAAAAAGATTATTTTATTTGTGTCAAAACAACCAGGTTTAAACCCCTGGCAAATTTCTGAGTAAACAGGTTTGCGACCCACAACCCAACTTTCCAGTGGCCTGAAGCAAAATGCAGAAGTCAACTCAAGTTTCTTAATCTAGAAAAATGACCATATAATGATCCCTTGCGGCAAATATCTTGGTTTAGTGCTTGGCTCATAAAATTGATCAAGCCAAATCCCTAACCATCCAACCAAGTGATCTCCATAATCATGCTCCTATTATCCTGATCCGCAAGAGCCATAAATTTTTTATCTCATAATAAAGAATTTTATCTAGTCTCCTATTTTCCCCCTTTGTAACTCTTTTAAAACAGCACAGTTACAACATTTGTAATATTAGCTTCAATCTATACACCATACAGAGTATATCTGGATGAAACCCTGTTGTGACCTGAGGCGCAGCACAGATACACAATGGGGAATCCTAACCTTAGGATTGGATTTTTACTAAGTCTTGGTTAGAAGGGCAGGGAAGGCTATGTGATTACCTTGCGGCCCTGATTGAATAATATCTGCTAGACATGGCTAGAGAGGCGCCAAAGTATATGAAGACACAAATACAAAAATGGGAATATAACTTAAATTTTATTAGTAAAAGTGAAATGGAATGTATAATGTGTAGCTTTACCACAAAAAAGTACATGGACAGTAGGATCACTTGCCACAAGCATGAGTGGGGCAAGTGAGTTGCAAAGAATCAGAAAACTTAACAATTGAATTTCCCAATTTAGAGCCAGACTCATTTCAAAGGGCAAAAGCAAAAGAGAGAGGTTTGATCTCAAAATAACCCATTGAAGGCAAAATCAAAACACAGTGAATGGCAGTATTCACAAAATTGCCTCCCTCTAGATTGGCCTTAGGGGGGTGGTACTTAGGGAGGAACTTGGAATGCACGCAGGCAAACAGTTGACCACTAGAGAGGAGTTTCACAGTGTACTCTGATCCTTGCTTGAAGGTCACTTCCAGAGGTCTAACCCACAATGTACCTAACTTCAAAGTGCGTCCTCCTGCTCTATGCTGATAGTAGAGAATATGGTTCCCAATATTTAACTCAGGCAAGGGAGGGCGTCCAGCATTGTCAGGAGAGAGCTCAAGCATTTTGTTCTTGTACACAGAGGTGTATGCATTAGCTTGTATATCAATGATGTGGTTGACTAAATCTTTATTATGGTCTCTGGGTTCACAGCCTTATCAGAGGAGGGGTGCCCTCAGGAGCAATAGAGTGGTGGCCTTACGCCCATACAGCATAGCAAAGGGGGAGTACCTGGTGACACAATGTTTGCTAAGGCAATAAGAAAAGAGAGCAGCAGGTAAGTATAGATCCCAGTTTGTAGCTTCAGAATAAGTGAATTTTCTCATGATAGAGACCAGAGTTGAGTTTGCACGCTCAACTGCCCCATTGGTAGAAGAATTATTGTGACCGTACGACAGTCACTGTCAAGTATTTAGCCAAATAAATACTCCAAAATATAAAGTTGTTCTGTTTTTGCTGTTTATTTCATGTAGATAGGTTTGACAGGAATTCTTCAGATGAAAATTCCTGGAAACTTGGTATTTCTATTTAATAAAAGAATATATTATGTCTGGTTAGCCAGGTGAGGCTAGCTAGTAAAATTGAGGCAAGATTAGTCAAAGCAATTTTGGGGACTAGGTGTCTCAAAAACAATTTATTTAACCGGGAAGGTTAATTAATAAATTCATGGAAATATAATTAATGAGTAATTAATTATATTCTTTAATTGTCTTGACTGTGTCAAGAAGTTTGGTTAAGGTTAATCATAGGTAAACCCCCAAATTTGGGTAAAAGTGCCATTTTGACAAATTAATTTGGTTAGAAGTGCCACCTAATTGATTTGTAAAGCGCCAAGGCACCGCCCAGTAAATGTTTCAGGAGCTGGGACGCTGTGGCGCTCCTGGGAAAGTTCCTGGGTGCCGCAATGGCACCTGGTTTGAGTTTCAATGCGTTTAATGGGTTTTTAACGCAAAAACCCATTAAATGCAAAGATAAATAAATAAAAGCAATGATGTCTAGGGGTTTAGATTTGATCATCTGGTTCCCAGTTAGAAAATTGATAGCTGAGTTTTAGTATTTGTTTATTACACAGGGTTTTGGCGCCAGGAGCTGAGGAAGCTCCATGTCAAATTGTTATATTAAGATGAATGGTGTCAGGTGACTCTTTCTCATTGCAGGTTAATTCTCATAGGCTGAGAATTATAGGAGGTCTTTTAGGGAAAGATCTAGGTTTGGATGACTCAAATATAGACCACATGATGAATCATAGGTTGATTCAGGATTTTTTTGGTTTTCAGCTGAACATGCCCTGAATGGTATATAAGCAAAAACAGCTAAATTTTAATAAAGATATGTTACCAATTTTGACGCTTTCCCCTCAATTAGTTTTCAATTGTTATTTCTTCTTTGTTAAATTTTGAAAGAGCAAAATATGGAGTACTTTGCGTGAAAACTGCTGCTGCCAGGAAAAAAGTCCCTACAAGCTTGCTGGAGGAAGCTTGGGTAAGTCATGAGGTCTCCAGACTGTGCCTGAGGAGGCTTTGGTGGAAGTAAAACTGTGTTTGAAGAATTTTATTCCTAATTACTTTGCAAAATAAGGGACTCTGATCAAGGAACCATATCTATGTGTGGTATTCTTGGACCTGTTGGTTGGATTTGACAAGATTTTACAACAAGTGAAAGCAATGGCTAATTGAGAAATTGAGGCTTTAAGAGCAAGGGAGAAAAAGAGTGTTGTGATCATGGCTTGTTGGTGGGATGACAATAAAGTGTTGTCCCATAAAATTGCCTCCCTGGAGGCAAAGCTCCTCAAAGCTTTGTCATAAGAAGGTAACAGCAATA
The DNA here is from genome assembly GCA_014839935.2 of Entomophthora muscae. Taxonomy (NCBI): domain Eukaryota; kingdom Fungi; phylum Entomophthoromycota; class Entomophthoromycetes; order Entomophthorales; family Entomophthoraceae; genus Entomophthora; species Entomophthora muscae. The sequence goes on from QTSX02006839.1 coordinate 11,854, forward strand.
AGAATGAGGGCAAGATAATGGTGAATTTGACTGGTTGGACCTGGATCTGTCACAATTATAGGGGGCAGAGAAAGACTGGTGAGAACCCAAGGCTTCAACAACATAGGTTACCAACTTGGCATTGAAGTTAGTCCCATTTTCAGATAACAACACTTGAGGACAGCCATGGTAAAAGAATATGTCTTGCAACAGAAAAGTGGAGGTTGTCTTGGCAGTGATTCCTTAGTAGGGCAAGCTTATACCCACTTGCTAAAATGATCAACAGCAATTAGGATAAAGTGGCAACCAGAGCAAGAGCAGGGGAGAGGCCCTACAGCGCCAATTCTTACAGTATGAAAGGCATGTTGAGGGGAGATTAGCTTGAGCATGTGTGAGGCAGCTTGTGGTTGCTGATGCTGGCAATCATGGCAACTAGCAATGACATCTGGAATCAGCTGGCAAAGTTTCTTCCAGAAATATTTTTTCTGGAGCCAGTCATAGGTTTTGGCAATGCCTCCATGTCCCGTCTCCTTATGAGCTTGAAGCACTAACAAAAGGCAAATACTAGGCCATACATAAGGTAGGTAGCAGTCTCATACTTTCTTGAAAATCTGGTTGTCACAAATGAGAGTGTCTTCAGATAGCTTGGATAGGGTAATTTGAACCTCTTCTGTCTCACTCTCCCAAGAGGAAAAATACCCAATTACTTCATACAGTTGATCATCCTCAAGCAGGGTGTAGAACAAGGATGGGCATTCTGGATACTCCATTGGTGTTTTGTTGTTGAATCCCAGGACAATGTAGCACAGTGAAGTTATAACCTTGCAGGCAGAGAGCCCATCTAGCTAGTTGTCCATCTGATTCCTTAAGCTGTTATAACCACTTAAGTGAGGCATTGTTGGTGACCACAGTGAAATGGGTGCCATGCACATAATGGCAGAACTTCTTGACAGCATTCAACACAGCAATACAATCTTTTCTCTGTGACACTATAATTCTTCTCATGATTGTTCAGGACACAAGAGGTATAAGCTACAGGATGATCTACACTCATCATCTAGTTGATCCAAGATAGCCCCAATAGCCAGGTCACTAGCATCAGTATATAGGATATATTCCTTATTGTAGTCAGGATACACTAGGATGGGCCTCTTTGAGTTTTTTGCTTGAAGGTCTCAAAGGCTTGTTGCTGGCTAGTAGTCCATTTGAAAGGAATGTTACACAACAGTTGGACCAAAGGCTCACTAGTGTTGGCAAAGTTGGGGATGAACTTTCTGTAGTATCCCATCATAACCAGAAAGACTTGAACCTCTTGAAGATTGGTTGGCAGAAGCATTTTTTCAATGGCCTCAACCTTCTTAGTCTTTGGGCAAATCCTGGTCTGAGTCACCTCATGGCCCAAGATTTCAAGCCCATTCCTTGAAGAAAGCACACTTAGATGGTTTAAACTTAAGGCCAGCCTCTTGAATCTTTATCAACACTTCCTTGAGGTGAGCCAGGTGATCTGTAAAGGTAGCACTAAATACTGTTATATTGTCTAAGTACACTAGGACACATGGGAGCTTTAAATTGCATGAAGGATGGAGTCCATGGCTTGTTGGAAAGTAGCTGGGGCATTGCAGAGCCCTTGTAGCATGTTTTTAGGCTCAAACAGTCCTTCAGAAGTGATAAGCACAGCCTTTTGTCTATCCTCAGGAGAAAGATCAACTTTCCAGTATCCAGAAGCTAAATCCATAGCAGAGAAGAACTTGGAGCCACCAAGGCGGTGAAGAGCATTATCAATGTGTGGTAGGGGATAAGAATCCTTTTTGGTTAAGGAGTTCAAGCGTTGGTAATCCATCACAATACAATGTCCTCCACCCTTATTCTTCAGTATGAGCAGGGGGAGGCCCATGGACTTTGGGAAGGAGCTAATAGCCCAGCATCTAATAGTTGCTTGAGCTCTTTAGAAACTTGAGCGTCTTTCACTTGACTGTGGCGGTAGTTTTTAGCGCAGAAGGGGGAGCATCACCAGTATCAATCTAGTGAATGACGCCTTTGACTAACCATAATCAGTAATATCCTCAGCAAAGATATCTGAAAACTGATCCAGTAGGTCAAGCACCTCTTTCTCTTGAACCAGAGATAGCTGCAGGAAGTCTTGAGCAGTGAATAATGATAGGACTTGGGGCTCCTCTTCAGGTAAATTAAAATCCTGTAAAATACCAAAGAGATATAGCAATATGACATTGGGAGCATTCAGCAACTTGCCATAGCCAACAACCTGCCCTCTAGACACATGTATGGGGAGAGCGTTTAAGTTGGCAACCAGCAATTAAACAGGGTCTTTATGAGAGATACCAAAGATTCCTGGGCAGAGGTAGGGTTTGTTGTGTCCTAGTGAGGGAGGAGAGTATAACTCTAAGAAAGTGCACTCAGGCAACTCATAAGATATTTGTGGGTCTAGGATGGCTTGAGACCCAGGAGGGATGGTTACAGCAGAAGTGGCCAAGAGAGGAATCCCTTCAGATGCAGGGCAAGTCATAGGGGGACACTCCATGTTAGATGAATATGTAAGGTATTTTAGGGTGAAAACACCAGTGGGATACTCTAAGGCACACGTCTTGAGGCGCTTCCCTGGGACTTTGACAGGCTCTTGGAAGATCAGAGGGACTTTGTACCCTAGGATGAAGAGGTAATCATCCTTCAAGTTGATGATCCCATTGTATTCCATAAGGAATTGAGTACCAACTAGGAGGTCATACCTCTCATTCTCCAAGACAACAGCAGGCGCAACCAAGAGTAGCTTGCCAAACTGCATGGGAAGAGCAGAATAAGCCCCTATAGTGTGAGTCATGGATATCCCAGCTGTGCCATATGACTGGTGGTATTTAAGGGCGGGGAAATTTTGAGCTTCTTGACAAGCTTTGAGGAGACAACATTAACAGGAGACCCCGTGTCTAAGACAGCCTTGATTTTCAATTTTTGGATGGATATTTTCACACAAGTGGTAGTACAACCAAAGGGAGGGAGGACAGCCTGAATGTCTTGGGCTTCTGCTAGCTCTTTGTCCAATTTTTTGATCATGCATCTCAAGCCTGGAGACTCCTTATAGACAGTCTAGAGAGGAAGCAAGACTGAAACGTTCTTGAATACAGCGTCAGCAACCTCAGAAGCTTCCTCAGATGACTCTACAAGCACTTAGGGCCTCTTAGCTTGAGCGAGGTAAGGGCAAGAGACAACCTCTTTGGCTTCCAGCAGCGGCTTAGCAGTAGTTGTAGAATTCCCAGAACACAACTTATAAGGGACTGCAATAGTTTCAGGGACAGCAAGAACAGAATACCCATAGGCATCAGGATCTTCAACATCAGAATCATCCAGATCAGAGTCATCAGAGATGTTGTGAAATAACAGCAGAATGGGAGGACCCCAGTATCAGCAGGCTCAGAGTCAGTAATGGGTGGGAGATTGAAGGAGACAGGGAAAAATTGTCAACCAAGAGCGTCTATGCCTCTAGTTTGACTGTTATTTTACTGCCTGTTCCTTAGGATCAGCCCCTTCAACCCAGAGGATTAGTGCAGACTCGAGAATGGTTGACCTATCTGGCCACAGTTGTGGCAACCTTGACGTCTAGGAGGATTTTGCAAGTTCATTGTGAGGATGCAAGGGCTACAGAAAGACAAACCAGAATTAGAGGCGGCACAATTCTCCTGCACAGCTGCTCCAGAATAGGTAAGGTGCATATCCTGCAACAGCATCTTTATGCTCTTCATAGAAGAAAGCATGGCCTTGTGGACTTTGAAGTGAAGGCACAGAAGTTGGTTAACCTTGAGGGCTTGAGCGCAAGCCATTTAATCTTCATGAGCCAACAATTGTCTACTTGTTATCAGTTGCTGTCCTTCCATTTAGAATCTATCTGTGAATTCAGCTAAAGTCTCCTTTGGTTTGAAAGCAATGTGAATAAAGGCGTCTTTCTTCACTTCCAGACTAAGAACATCACTAAATTTGTCAATCAGAAGCTGCTTAATATCTTCCCAGGTCTCAATGGTGGGCAGCTCTGGCACTACTACCTCTTGGCAGGTTGGGTGAAGACAGGTTAGAATATGTTCCTTCTTAACCTCATCCAAGGCTCTTCTCATGGCAGTTTCATAGATATTTAGGAAAGCTGCAATGGTCAAGGTTTTGGGGTCAAAGACTTGCTTAAAGATAGGCTTGAAAGGTGTTTCTGGAGTTGGGCCACCATTGTTACAATTGAGTAAATTTATGCACAGGAAGAATTCTGCTTCAGATTTGGAGGGAGGGCTGTCTGGCCCACAGCTGGTAAACACTTTCCTCAAGAGTAGTCAGGGTCTCAGCAGTGCGGGTACCCATATTAGTAGCTAGAGTGGTCTGATGCTCAGTAAAATCTAGGCGTTGGCCCTGTGTTGTTACTACTGAGGAAAGCTCAGACAGCTGGGATGAGAGGCAAGAGGCAAACCTTTCATTTACTGAGTCAATCAATTCACTCATTTCTTGCACTCCCTATCAAGTTTGGTGTGGTCTTGTTTCAAATGGTCCACCTCATTAGCTAGAGCAATCAACTCTCTAGCACATTGAATTAAAGTGGCTCCTGAAAAGCCAGGTCAACAGCCATCTTCATTGATAACTCCAACTGGGCTAGCAGCAATTGCCACCATTTCACGTAGGGCAGCAAGCTCTTGCTGTAGCTCAGTAACTTGGGTTGTCAGAGCAAGCACCTGAGGATCAGGCTGAGGCGGTTCAGTAGGGCAACCTTGGCTACAGGATAGACACTTGTAGCTCTTGAATGGCATCACATAGTCTCTTCTCTCTATCCATCAAATTTTCAGATGGGGGGAGAGGGCAGAGCGTCTGGCTTGGGCATAGATAATTCATTCACTTGAGTCTGGAGCTTGGCAATAGCAGCAGCAGTGACACCCCTTTTTGATTAAATTCTTCACTTAGCTCACAAAGGCCTTTAGGAGCAAGGTCTGCTACTTGTTGCAGTTGCTCAAAGGAGTAAGTGCTGAAGGCATTAAGCTGATGTACAAGTTGTTTGAAATCAGTAAGATAGGCGTTCAAGGTGGAATCTACTTGGGTGTGCCAGGGCTATTCCAACTGGTGAACTTATGTAGACGCTCCGTGATGTATTCAGGGATAAACTGGCGCATTTGCTTGATGGAATTGACCAAGCAGGTTTAAGAAATGACAGAGTCACACTGATTGTCTGACACCAAGGAAAACAGGGAGTGGATCCATTGTTGATAGGCAGCAAATTGATCCCAGTGGTTTGTGACAGCTGCTTATAGGGACAAAATCTCCTGAATTTGGAACCCTAACAGCATTTGATGGTGGGCTAAGGAGGGTTGTACAAAAGATGACAATAGGTGTTCAGCGGAGCCAGCTGCTGAGAGGAGATTCTGTGGAAATTGTGAAGCAACAATTAATTCATAGTATCTGCTTGACTGAACTGAAGATGTAGGCAAGGGATGGCCCCATCACAGCTAACCCAAGGGCTACTGCCATGACTTATTCCAAGTCAGGGGTACCCAAAGGGTAGGATAATAGGCAGGGACTATTCCCAAGGTTCAGCACAGTAGGGGCAATAGGTGGGTCTGCAATGTCTTCCTTGATAGGAGGACTGGCAATTTCAGGTGAAGTTGGCTCTTGTATAGGCGGAGAGAAAGGACCTGGAAACATAGTTGCAAAGGGAGTAACCAAGGGGCTTACAGCCCCTGTAGTGAGCACCATTTTTTTGTGACCTGAGGCGTGGCACAGATACACAATGGGGAATCCTAACCTTAGGATTGGATTCATACTAAGTCTTGATTAGAATGGCAGGGAAGGCTATGTGATCACCTTGTGGCACAGATTAAATAATATCTGCTAGACATGGCTAGAGAGGCGCCAAAGTATGTGAAGACACAAAGACAAAAATTTTAATAGAACTTAAATTTTATTAGTAGAAGTGAAATGGAATATATACTGTGTAGCTTTACCACAAAACAGTACATGGACAGTTGGATCACTTACTACAAGCATGAGTGGGGCAAGTGAGTTGCACAGAATCAGGAAACTGAACAATTGAATTTCCCAATTTAGAGCCAGACTCATTTTAAAAGGAAAAATCAAAAGAGAGAGATTCATCCTCAAAATAACCCATTGAAGGCAAAATCAAAACACAGTGAATGGCGGCATTCACAACAAACCCCCTCTTGTTTCAAAATCCTACTTGGATCTCCTAACCCAATTTTTGATGATCTTATCAGTGAATCCTGATCCCACTTCAACATGAAGCATTTATTTTTGATCCTGAAAGATCAAGATTTACCTTTGTCCTGGATCAACAGAATAAATTTCTTGGTCATTCTTTTTACAGATTGAGTGTTCCTCACTTCCTCTGCTATAATGGCCTAGTGTATTTTTATGGGGCAGGAAGATACTCCAGAAATTATTTTTCTGCCAACCAATTTTCAGTCAAATTTGATTCAGCTATAGTTCTCTTCATATAAGAATTTTTTAACTTTACCACAAATCAAAAATCAAAAACAATATATTTGATAATAAAAGCTATGCTTCACAAATATGAAAGCTTTAATCTTTTTTGTATTTAAGAGGCTTAATTTTAAACATCTTTTTTTAAAAGCTTATCAAATTAAAAACACTGCTAGAACATAAAATAATAGCATTAAAAATTTCAAAGAATAAATTTTATAGGAAAGCCTTTCTTTACTTTGTATTTCTGGTTTTTGAGTTATTGCTAAGTTAAAAAATTATATACTGTTGGAACTTATTTGATTACTTCCTCTCAGGAAAGTGATTCCCCAAGTGATTCCCAGGCTAATCATTAAGTTGGTGGCACTCTTATAAATTGCTCATTTAACATGGGGATCAAAACTTTTGAGCTCTAAGCAGAACACTACTTGGGCAAGCATCATGGCTGCTGTTGCGCTTTTTGTATTATAGAGCCACAATTTTTTAATATTATAAGGCACAGGACATTTGCTTGATTACATTCACATGTGAGGAAATAAGTAGTATCATATCAGAAGAACTAGAATTAAATGGAAACTTAGTTATTGTCAAAGCATGGCTCCTGATCACACAGAAGTATTTACAGATTAAAGGATGATTTTATTGTAATTAAAATTTCTTCTTATTGTTGTAACTGTGCTGTTTTAGCAGAGTTACAAGAGGAAAAATATTGGAAGCTATATAACTATTTTTTTTGGAGTTAGGTATTATATAGTTGTTGTGAATTATTTTAAGAGGAACATGATTATGTAGATTATTCAGCTGAATGATGAAGGGGGATGGCTTGTTCATGGTAAAGGGTCAGGCGCTAATTTGAGTCATCCACTGTATGGGATCATTGTTTGCTCATGTTGCTATTTATGGAAATTTGAGTTGACTTCCTGACTTGGCTACAGGTCACCAGGAATTCACATTGCAGGTCACAAACCTGTTTGGTCAGAACCTTGCTGGCAGACTAACCCTGCTGTTTTGACACCCCCGGCTGAAGGTTAGCCTCATTGGGAGAAAGGTCATCTTGGAGGTTGTCAGAAGCTCAGGCGCCATACTGGACCAGTTTTTGTTATCTGCAGGTACGGCGGCCTCACATTGTCTCTGTTGGGACTTACAGGACTGTACCCAATTGTGGTGTAGGGCCTTGTCCTGTTTACGCTTACTAAGTCCTTGTACCAGGTAAGTGTTGCTGTTGTTTACCCTTAATATAATGACAGGGCTTTTTTGGGCTGCAGTTTTCTTTTGTTGTGTTCATCACCAAGACCTTGCCTTGACTTTGTGTCAATCTTGAATAGGGACAAAATGTTTTGTAGGTGTTTTTCTTACTTATCCAGTTGATCATTGTTGGCTTGTAGTACTTGGGGTTCTAAATAAGGAGTAACTTTGTTAGTTTTTTCCAAACTTGGCCCTGTAAGGGCTTGGACAATATTTGGTTGTGTACCATATACAAGCTCAAAAGGGCTCTTCCCAGTGGATCTGTTCACCAGAGTGCAGCATACAAAAAGCACAGCTGGTAGTTGCTTATACCAGTCCTTAGGTCTCCCAGCTGTTAGTTTAGTGAGGGCTTGCACTAAGCTGCTGTTTTACTCACTTGAATCTGCCATTAGCCTGAGGATGGTATGGCATTGTTACTGTGTTTGATCCCATTCTTTGTGAGGTACATTTTGGTAATTTTTTGAGGTCAATTATTTGC
>QTSX02006840.1:0-19836 GCA_014839935.2 Entomophthora muscae
TGGTGAGGAGCTTAAGTCAGCGTTATAAAGGCTTATTAGGCGCCAGTTATTGAGTGTCTTTGGGTCACCTTTCTTGTAAATTAAGCATATATTGACTTTGTTCCCGCCTGGGATATTAGTGTCTTTGTTTAGACAATGGTTGAATAGTGTAACCAATTTGTCTAGAAGTACCTGGCTCAACGCTTTGTATATATCAACTATAAGTTGATCAGGTCCAGCCGCCTTCCCTTTTGGTGCATCCTTGAGGGCTTGTAGGATCTTGCCGCGGGAAATTGGGTGAATCAAGTTTGAACTGTCCTGATTGGAACAGCTCTTTAAGAAAGGTTTAGCCATATCCACCAGCTTTAATTACGCAAAACAGACAGTTTGGTCCTTTGCAAACAGGGATGCGTAGAAGTTTTCAGTTATGTGTTTCATCTGTATCTGGTCCAACCTTACTAATCTGTCTGTGGCCATGAATTCAGATATTGGGTTTCTGAGTCTTGTGAATTTCAGAGATTGAAGGCCTAATTTTTGTACAAGTCACCAACACACATTGGAATTTGTAGTTGGTGTTTGTGCAGGTGTTTGTGTTGTCCTTAGTTTGTCAGATGTGTATCTTGGTGTTAGCCTTTTGAAAGGCCTCCAGCCAAGCCTTCTTGCTGGCCTCTGATTCTGGTTTCACCCTCTGGAGGGCTTTAATTTTGTTTTCCAGTTTTTACGGTGTTCTTCCCATTGCAGTTGTTTGCGCTTTTTGTACACTTGGGAGGAGAAACAAATGAGAGTCTTGATCTCTGTTGATTGTGTAGGGGGTGAAGTATTTCTTGTTTATCCATAGCTTCAATTAGAGTCTTGAGCCCTGTAGATATTTCTTTGATCCACTCAGGGTCACAATGTGTTTAGGGCTGTCAGGAATCCAGTCTTGAGCGGCCAGCCCGTTGTTTTCAGGGGTAACTTGGGCCAGTTTTTTTGCGGGCAATGCCCACCACAAGAGGGAAGCTAACTTTAAAAGGTAGGAGGTGGACTTCCCCACCCAGGACCACCGGTCGGCGGCCGGGATTAAAGTGTCAATCACCCCAGTGAGAGTGATGTACACAATCCCAGACAGCTTACCAGAATGGTTGGTTGGAAGGTCAAGCAAAGAAGCAGGCATAGGTTTTGGGGTCACAGGCAGTTCCATGGACAGGTTGTAAGCAGGGAGATAGTTGAATTTTCCTCTGAACAACTTGGGTGTTGAAAATATTCACGGGCCTTGTTGGTTGTACCTAATTGCAGATTGTATGCGGGCCAGGGGATCAAATTCAAGTATCTTTTCTGGGTGTATTCCTTGTATTCAGACTTCAGAGGGTAGTTGGTAAAATGAATGGGTCCAAAGGGTACACCAGGAGGACAAAAACAGCGGGCAGTGGAGCAGGCGGGCCAGGAGATCTCAAACTGAATTGGTATACAGCAAATACAAAATAAGGCAATAGCTGTATACGCCAAATTAACATAACCTTTATTCAAAAATGGCAATAAGTCTGGAATGCAGGGTCTTTGGGTCAATATAGTACCCCACCTCCAAGCTTAACATTTTCCATGGGGTGTTCATCAGGGCATTGGGAAGGGCAGGGCTGGGGGAGCTGGGTGTTTGGGTCCAAAGGCAGCAAAACGGCACTTGGCCTGGGAGTTCATTCATTGGTCAAGAATCTTAATTTGGCTACCTGATTATCTTGCTTTAGTGTTGTGATCATGGGACCGGGCTGCGGGCCCGTGCCTCTTTCCTGGGTTGGCTCTTGATTGGTTGCTGGTGTAGACTTCAAGTTTATGAAGCTAATAGTTGCCAAATCAGTACCTCTATTAGGCGCTGTGATTAGTCTTCCATTTGGTGCAAGAATTTCCTTGGTTTGGCTCGTTTCACTGCATGGGCCAACATTCACAGTATCAGCTTGTGGGGGCTCAATCCCAGAAAAGTGTGGGCAGGCAGTCCTGCGGTCCACAGGCCCGGCGGCCCAAGAAAATCCAGGGTCAGGGTTTGATTCCTGCTCCTGGGCCCAGGTTTCCAGAGAGGAAGAATTATCAATCCTGATAGGGGCTGTGCTCCAGTTAAGTTTTGGGTGCTTACTTGTCCAAATAGAGACCTTTACAATTATGTGGTCACTCACGTTAGAGGGACACACAATCAAGTATGAGGTTCTATTCTCTAAGGCTCCTGCTATAAGAATAAAATCTAGTTGGCTGCCTACTGTGGTCTTGTTTACTGGGCATTTACCCCACCTAGTGAGGGTGCCTGGGCCATCATTTTCATTGTCTAATGTAAACACCACTCTGTTCTTAGCCATGTAGTTTAGCATGGTTGAGCCACATGGATGGTTACATTCCCTGATTGGGAATGTATCTCCATATTTATCTGTCCATGTGTTCCAGTCTCCGCCCACCACCCTGTTGTCAGTGACAGGGATCTCTTCCAAAGTCTGCCATTGTAGTGCACTTTTCTCATTCTGAGGCAACAGGTACACTCCAATATCACAGAGTGAGCGGTTTGATGCTGTGTCTGTAGCTCTAATTATTATTATTCTCTCATCCAGGTAACTTTCTAGCAATTCTATTTTGATTTTCTTTGATAGGGCTAAAATTGCCACATGCCTGCCCCAGAAGGAAGGTGTATTGGCAGTTTTAGACCATGGGTGGTTATTTGGGCCGCTGTATAGGGGGGAAATCAGGTATATTGTGTGCTTGGATCTCAGTAACAATAAGGATGAAAATTCTTTGCTTTTTGTAATAGTGCAGTTTTGTGGCTCTGGTTTCCCATACTACGGGTGTTTGATGTACCAATGATCAATATTTCTATCAGCCTGACCCACAGGTATGAGGTTTTCTAGGTGTTTTGGTGACCAAGGGTTTGTTATCATGTAAGGGTGAGGTACAGTTTAATGAGTTCCAGGCACTACCTTGTATGTCTTGATTAGTGCTACTTTAAGATCTGAACAGTGCAAATTCTGCCTTGGAGAAGTCTTTCTCTATCTCATCAATGGGCTTACCAGTTGGGACAGGTATTGGGGTACCCTTCTTTGTCCTATTTTTCTGACTTTGGGATATTTGATTGTGAATCCCTGGGGGGGTTCTGGGGTTGAGAGCTGGATTGAGGTGTGGGTTTTTTACTTGGTGGTTTCTTTTGAGTCTTATTCAAAGCTTCTTGACTCTTTTGCCACTCCCTGAGATCAGGGTGTATTACCTGGTCAGTTGTACTAGTACCATCATCCATACATACTTTGTCTGGTATAGATGGATCCACAAAATCCCCAGTTTCCTCTGAGTTTGTAATTTCTTCTTCTTGTTCCCTATCAGCTCTGTGGCGTTCTTCAAGTAAACATTGAATAGCCTTCATAACAAAAGTTTTGTTCACCTCAGGCGGAATCCATTATACTGGTTTGGGACAAACATATGTCTTCCCGCCTACCTTTGTTATGCCTCTCTCAACATCCATTTCATAATCTCTGATGTAGACGCCCTTCTTTATGTGAGATTGGTGGATGTTGTGTCCCATAGCAAAACAGAAGTGGCATACTTGATGTGTGTTTCAGATTTGACATAGATCACAGTATTATTGCAACCTGGAAGTCTTACAAATTGCAGCAGGGCTGTGTTCCTCTGTGTACAATGGGTGCAGCGTCCAGGAGAATGTGAAGTGTATTTGGGCGCATGCACCGTGCCTTGAAGTTACCTTCCTCTCTGCATTCTAGCACTGTTCCATAATATGCTGCTCCTGTGATTATGGCTTCTCTTACCCATTCGCTGTATTTATCAGTGGGGAGGTTAGAGAAAGTAACCCATCTTTCTTTATGGTGTGTGTATCTTGTAATGTCTACTTTGAGGTGAGCATTGTTGTGGATGAATTCCAGCTTGGCTGCTGTATCTCTGGTATGTGGGTCAGGGAAGCCAATATCTATGTACCCGCCTTCTGGTGACCATTTTTGGTCAACTTTGATGTCTTTAAATTCTGCATCCAAGGTTGTGAATATAGCCTGTAAGTAGCCACATATGGAGCTCCCAGAGAGGTTATCTAGATAAATTCTGATTGCATTCTTTATATATGATTTGGGCATAGATTTGTAAGGGTTTCCTTGAGACATATGGTCTCTAATAAAATCTTTGTATGGGATCAGACCAGATGTGGGGGGGGGGTTCTTTACCTCTCTTTACTCTTTTGCAGTATGACATCCTGGGGTGGTCACCGTTTTGTGGAGGTTTGGCGCAGTCTATTGGTGTACCTTCCATTGTGTACATGATAGTTTCGTCTAAAGTGTATCTTCTCTCAATGAACCTTGCAATAATTACTGGGAGTATATCACAGTTTTGAAGAGTGTGAGAAAGGGTAACATCAATTATTAGATCTGCCCAGAGTTTTGCTTCTCCGGGAGCAAATTCGTGTTGTTTCCAGATGATGGCGCTTTCCAGGCCAACATTAGGATGAAAATACTTTCTAATATCCTCGTATATAGTTTCATTGGTGCAAAGCCAGGTGACAACTGTATCAGGGACCCAGCCCATGTTGCAAAAGCACAGTTTCAGGTTCAAGAACCTTAAGCTCAAACCACGTGGTTGCCTTGGTAGGGCTAAATTTCATCTCAAGGAATGCAATTGCTTCCATAGCACACAGGATAGCCTTACGTCACTCAATTAAGACTTTGAAATCAATTCCCGTCTTTATCCATTCTGACGCTTTGCTAGGAGTGATACTTTGGTGAAGGTGGGCTACAGCCTTAGGATTGATGTTATGTTCCACCCATGGGGCTGCAGTTGTTGGTGTGAATCCCTTTGCTATCCATAATGCTGCTTCAGCGAGGGATGCTAATTTTTGCCATTCAATCCACTGCTGAACAGAGATTTTAAGTGAACCTATGGACATGTGGTTTTTGGTGGTGATACCCTCCTTCCTCCATGTTATGGCTGCTTCCAAAGATTCTCCTTGTTGGAGCCAGTATTTCATTTCAAGATGCGCAAACTTTCCATCAATCCACTCACCCGCTTCAACCACTGTCCAATCATTAAAAGGACCCCAAAGGCTGGCCTTTTCTTTGGACCATCCCTGTTCCTTTAATTTGCGGCATAGTTCAGGGGCAATTTTGGAGTAACTCCACGATTTTGCGTCTTTAGGGTTGAACCCTTGGGCTACTCACTCTTGTGCTTCTGTAGGGCTGAAGCATGTCCGGGCCCAGGACTTGGCAGTTTCAACTGCAAATCCCGTCTTAGCCCAGCCAATGGCCAGGGAGGGGATGCGAAACGATGAGAAATATTCAGTTACATCCTGGGCTCTCATGTTGAGAGATTTAATCCCTCGCTACTTCACTGGGGACAAAACCCAAGAAGTACTCTGTTGCTTCATATAAATTGAATTTGTGGCTTACCCAGGTTTTGCCTCGTTGAGGGGGAGTTTGTTTTGGATGACTGCCTGGATTTCTTCTTTATGGGGGGACAGTTTCATCCATGGTTTTTCTTTGCCTGTGTGTTTTCAAAGTTGGCGGAACACCTTGGCCCATTCAAGGTCATACCTGCTTTTGCCCATACGCTGGCACACGCTGGGGTGAATCCTGCTGCTTCCCATTGCTGTGCTATGGTGGGGCCAAAGCCTGCCTGAAACCATCTATCTATTTGAGTGAAATCAAACTGGAGTTCTATCCACAGTTCTATATCAGTTGATGGGATTCCTCTTCCCTCCAGTGCTTCGATTTCAGAAATTGAAAGCGACTGGTGGGCGTCTGGGGTCCCAGAACGTCCTCTTGTTCTCTGGGCCTTTCTAGTTCTACTAGCCTCTGTCCCTCTTTGTGGGCTGGCGGATAGGTGGGATCCTGAGCTGTCATTTGAGGTGGCTCTATTCCTGACAGCTCTGTGATCTTATTGGTTGTTCTCCAACGAATCAGACGTTGATTAGGTGTGATCCTGGTTGGACGGTGAATTTAGTTGGGCAGCTGGGTGCCATTCGGGGCCCGCTGGGTTAGGGTCTCCGCCTAGTTCGCGGCCTGAACTGGCTGGTTCGCCTTCTTGGTCTATAGCGGATGGGGGGCAGGTTGTTGATCTTGTTGTTTTCGTGGGGGTCTTTGTTTTGCTCCCATCAGTTTAATGTAACTTTAAATAAGATGATTCGAATACTAAATTTAAATCAAAAATTCAATCCAAAAGTGATGTTAACGAATGAAAGAGATTCTACAAGCGCTTGGATTTTCAAAAAAGTTGAAAAAGGCTGTAAAGTGGACTAGATCCATGTGTACATAAACATAGATCAAAAAACCTTCAGACAAGTCCAAAAATTCCCCCGGGTAAGGGGTCCAGGAGAAGAATACGGATAAGCAATGCGACATGTATCCATCTGGAGTAAATAAAGTGATTAAGAAGCGGGGTTCAATTCGGGTGGTCTTAGTTGGGATCGCAACAAGATTTATTCAATCAATGGATCAACATTGACGGTAATTTTCAGTGCCTTTTCAGTGCCAGAAGCTCATTCCGAGGGAACTTGGGGCACTGGCGGGATATTGCAACATATGTAGTTGTGACCGGGGTTACCTGATAAGTAATTCTCATCATTGCGCATGACTCATAGTCACCAGAATAGATGCGTTCTTTGGACACAGGATGGGAAGGGCAACTAAATCCAAGTCAGCCGTGGGTTGCTGAGGATGGCCAGTGACAAGGGTGAGATCGAACCTTGCCAAGACATTGGCACATACTAGGTTCAACTCAAGCATCGCTAAACTGAAAGGTTAATAGAAAACAACATAAATTATTACTCTTTTCCAATGCAGCCTCGGGGCCCCATAATGAAGGGGATGAAACACCTCGGATCGATCTCTCGTTTTAAGCCTGAGTAGGCAGGGCCTAGCCACCGTTCAGGAAGGAATTCGCGTGGCTTGTCCCAAAACATTGGCGAACGATGGAGGCAGTAAAGAGGCACCGTCACTTCAGTCTTGAAGGTTAGAATGTTTCAATGTTCTTACGTCTTCAGGGAGGAAATGCCCTGAGATCTGGAGACCCTCCCTTGGAGCACGTCGCAAAATAGGGGCAGAGACTGCAGGCAGGAGCCGCATAGTCTCCTTTATGGCGGCTTGTAGAGTAGGCATCGTCCTGAAAATGGTTTCATAGTCTAGAATGCCAACTTTGCGCTGTGCAGAACGTACTTCCTTGACTACCTTGGCGTATACACGAGGATGTGTAATTAGCTGGTGGAAAAAGAAGCCGAGTGTGTTGGAAGTAGTGTCAGTGCCAGCAAACAGCATCAGGTGGGCTTCGGCAAAGATGGCTCCGCTGGACATCTTTTTGCCGGTGCTCTTCTCTGTTGCTTCAGTGAAGTGCGAGATGAGGGTTTTCTTCGATGCAGATGCCTTTGTGGCGTGGTACGAGTCAAGGAGATCTTGAGAAAACTGCTTGTTTAGAAGTTACTGGTCCTTTACCTTTCTTAGTTTCTCTCCCTCGGGGCTTTTGAAGCGAGACAGAAACGGAACAGCATAGCATACCATGGCATAGTTGAGGACCGAGCTTAACCAAGTGACTGCGGGGTGTCCGCCTGTTTCAACCATCTTGAATGATTGGCCAAAGCCAAGTTCACCAATAATGTCCCAACTCATGTAGTGCAGTTGATGTAAGATGTCAATCATGCTTTCGTCACACGCCTTGTCCAGCCGACTAAGAAGGGGTTTGATGCCCTTTTCAATGACGATGGGCTCCATCTCCATGATCCGTGTTCGCGTAAAGGCAGGGGAAACCAAGCGGCGGCGGGCCAAGTGCTCATCACGACTGTTCATTGTCAGCAGGTTATCGCCAAAGTAGCGGAACGAGTCGTATATCCTGCCCTTGGATACCTTGTAGGTGCTAAACACCTTGACTGCTGCGTCGGGGTCCACGCAGATGACTTTAGTCCACCCAATCCTAAACACGGGGCCATACTTGAGATGGTATTTTTCTAGCAAAAAGGGCGCCATACCACGCGCAGCAGTGACGTCAAACAGGATGGGGAATAGCTGCAGCACTAATGGAGAAGGAATGTCGCGGAGTGGCCCAAACCAAATGCTATTCACGACATTGTACGCCCACCACACAATCCCAGCACAAACACCTACCAAAGCGAAATACACCAACATGCTTAAAACAGTCTTTTGGCTTTAGCTTTATAGCCTATGGCTCATCTTGGAGCAACATGTTTCAAATCAATTTCAAACATCCATTCTCCTTAATTTGGCTGGATACGGGGCACATATGAGATTAAGGATTTTTCCAGTCCTGCTTCATGCCCGTGTCTCAATTTCCTTGTTTTAGGAGCTGATTTCCCTGCCTCACTCAGAATAAGCATATCCACCTTGGACCAAAGCATCAAAGAAGGAATCCAAGCTTTCTTCAAACGCACGTCTAAACAAGACGGTATAAATTCCTAAATAAAAGGAAGCAACCTTCACTATTGCTTCATAGTCGGACTCGCCCGGATAAAATTCACCCGCAAACCAATCATGCCCCTGATTAACCTTGCTTTGCGTAAACCAGGCCCAGAAAAAACCCTCCTCTCCATCTAATCATCTAGCCCGTCTACCCTCAGCAGCCCAAACCAGACTCTTTCGTTCACCGCATCTATTAAAGCAGATCCATTCCATTTAACCAGTTTCATAAATCAGCCTTAAAACCATAGAAATTATTTCCTGCCCGGCATCGCCAAAATCCACCCAAACTTTCCTTGGGATCAGCTCAACCCTTTGAATCCATTACCAGTCCCACTAAAGACAGCCACTAATAAAAATCCATTTCAAATGTGGTCAAGCCAAAATTTTAATAACACTAAAGCAATTACTAAAAGCCGTGCTCAAGGAATACTCTGGTGATTTAATTGTAACTATGTGGTGTCACAACAATCTCACTGGAGACAGAAGGCCAATGCCATGGCAGGAAATCATAGACCGGCACCCTAGGTCCAAGTCAGAATACATGCAGACAAGGGATATGCCACTTGAGACTACAGTACCCTATGCAAGTAATGGGTCAACAGCATTTCTTAAGAAAATGTAATATTGTCAAAACAGCAGGCTTGACCCGCCAACAAGGTTTTGAGTAAGCGAGTTTGTGACCCACAACCCAATTATCTGGCCACTCAAAGCCAGACTAGGAAGTCAACTCAAATTGCCAAATCCAACATGAACAAATGCTGATCCCTTATGGTGGATACCTCATTTTGGCGCTTGACTCATTACCAGGATCAAGCCACCCCCTTCACCATCCCACTGTGTGATCAACCCTATCATGTTCCTATTATCCATGACTCATATTAACTATATAATTGTTATCTCTCAATAAAGAATATTATCTAGTTTCTAAATATTTCCCCCTTGTAACTCTGCTAAAACAGCACAGTTACGACATTGATAGCAGAAGTAGGTTCCCCATCCTACTTTATTCCCCAAAATTCCACCTGTTGCCTGTACTTGCTGCGGCCAACAAATCCTTGATAGAATCATGTCTGGCCTCCCGCTAGACTGGACTCTGTACACCCCTGGTGCCGAGATACCTGATGGTTTTGTCCTGTACCAGGACATGGTGATCCCACTGTCCGCTTTCAACGCCATGTCTGCACAAGTGTTCTTTCAGACGGCTGCCACCATCCCACAACCAACTGACAAAAACACCATGCCCACCTATGTAGCCCAAAGACTCTGAAGTGCTGCCTTGGAACCTTTTGTCAGGGCCAACAACGCTGACACATGGATCCAGTCCACTCAGAGCAAGCTGACCCAGATGGAGTGCCCGCAGCAATTTTGGATTGCATAAATCTCCATCTGACTGACCTACAACACTGGCACCTGGTGCAACAAGTGGCATAAAAAACATACCAAGAAGAACTGAGATACCTTCAAACAAGACTTCTTGGCAAGATTTGTGCTTAAGAACACTGCACTCATGATCATAAGTCAACTAAAGAACCTAACCCAGGTTGGCACTGTAAAGGAGCTCACCTGCGCCTATGAGAAACTCCAACTGTGTGCCCCTCAGATATGGTATTTGACACTTCAGCAACCCCACCTCATGTACTATGACACTCTTGAATTGCACGTAATGAGACACATAAACCTGGACCAAGAAACCAACCTGCAAAGTTTGTGCCGCAAGGCAGAGAAAGCAGAACAAGCGTCTAACGCTCTCCACAAGGTGCAAACTGGAAAAAGAGAGAGACCCAAATACTTTCACTCAGCCAGGCGCTCCACCCAACCACCCCCGGGAAACAACAGAAACAACACAACCCATAAACCTGCAGGTTCAATTAGGCATGAAAGTGGGAACAATGGCCTGTCAAACTGTACACATTTCCGTTTCACTGCCACACAGGGGAATCAAGACGAGGGAAAAGCCCAGGGAGAGCATTAAGCAAGCCAAGCTCTCTCCTGCACAACTCCTGACTTGCCCAGTGATTAGTACCAACCCAAGGACGTGGACCAATGCCCAATGATCCAAGCACCCTCAGAAGACCAGGTACTGTACACCATTGCCAGACATCCCAATAAACTGATGCCCTACCCTTTCTGTTTTTGCAGTTACACAGGCTCAGCACTCCTGGACTTGGGTGAAGATCAAACCCTAGTCAACAGCAGCTTTGTGGATAAGTTCAAGCTAGCCACCAATCCTTTTCGGATTAAAACGTGGTTTTGGCTGATGAACACCACATTACCATAACAAGGGAAGCTACCCCTTCTCTGTCATGCTTGAGAACCTGTATTCCACCATCCAAGTCCCTGTTGTTGACTTTCCAAAGTTTGAAATTGTACTGGGCTTGGATTGGTTGCAAAAAAATAATCCTCACGTAGACTGGGCAACCTTGGTATTGACTATCAAGTGTGAAGGTGCCAACCCTAGATCTACCCTGACTCAGTGAACCAACTCCTATGCAACCACGTCTTTGTGCACATTACAGAGACCCTGGACAAAAAGGGAATCCTGAAGACAATTGACTGGGACTCCTGCCAGTACAATATCATACACTTCAAGGATCACTGGGATACCTCCACACCTCAGGATTGCAAAATTATGGCCCGCCATCCAGAAATCTTCAAAGAAGCTCTACCTGGGCTGCCCCCAGAAAAAAATATCCAGCATTCCATTCAATTCAAAGGGGCTGTGCCCAAAGCACAACCTATTTAAAGCCTGACCCTGAATAAAGACAACACCCTACATGCTTACCTCAAGGAAGCATTGGAGAAAGGACTTATCTGCCCTTCACAATCTCCCTTTGGGGCCGCTGTATTCTTTGTGGCCAAGAAGGATGGTACCCTGTATCTAGTCATAGACTACCAAGCCCTAAACAAAGTTACCATCTTTAATAATTTTACCCACTACCACTGATTTACAATCTCTTTGATGCCTTAGGAGGATCCACGGTCTTCTCTAAGATTGATCTGACTGCAGGCTACAACCAGATTTGCATCAAGGAGGAAGACATCCCCAAAACAGCCTTCTGCACTAAATACGGCTCATACAAATGTGTGGTGATCAACTTTGGCATGACAAACGCCCTGTCCACCTTTGTGACCTTCATGAAAAAAGTATTTGTGCCACACATAGGCAAGCATGCCCTAGTCTACCTGGACAACATCATTTTTGGCTACAGCCCCTTGGTGGAACAGTACCACAAAGACATTGAGGCAGTCTTTGCTACCCTGGCACAACACAAACTGTTGGCCAAGCCCTCCAAGTGCCAGTTCTTCCGCAAGCAGTTACCTTTCCTGATACACATAGTCTTAAAGGACAGCATCAAACCCAACAGTCAAAAGATACAGGCCATATGCAAGATGCCGCCACCCAAGGACAAGCCGGAACTCCCTACATTCCCGGGAATGGCAGCCTATGTACGCCGCTTCATATCTGACTGTGGCATCTTGACGGGGCCCTCATCTGCCATAACTGGCGCCAAATCCAAGTTTATGTGGACCCCCCAAAGTGACCTCTATTTTAGAAGTCTCAAAGAGAAACTTGCAGCAGCAAATATCCTGTAATACCCCAAACGTGACGGGGAATACCAAATGGAAACCAACGCCTCAGACGCATCCATTGGGGGAGTACTGCAAATCAAAAATAATGATGGTGACTTCCTGCCCATAGCCTATAGGTCACAAAAGTTGACAGATGACAAGTGTTGATATCCTATCCACGACAAAGAACTGTTGGCCATTGTACACTGCCTAGTCAAATGGCGCTGTTATCTAGAGTGGCAGGAAGAATTCATGGCACTGACCAACCACAAGTTGCTCATATATTTCAAAACTCAAGCAAATCTGTCCTGCCGTCAAGCCCGCTGGATGGAACTCTTAGAAGGATTCAATATGCTCTATACAAACCTGGTCCAGAACTTTCCATGGTGGACGCTCTCTTGCACCTGTATATCTGTGCCACAAGAGGAGAAAATGGGCTCAACCCAGACTGGCCCCTCTTGGTACTTTGGACAAAGGACAAAGGCTCCCCCTGGAACAACTGACATAACAAAAGAAACAGTCATTAAGAGCAAACACCTATTTGGAGACGTGTATGGAACCTTGCATCAAAAAATGTCCGACAGAACTACCATCCCTTATATCCCCACACACTGGCAAGTTGATACCATCCTACATTACCATAGAGACCTATGGCACACCAAGAGTTGCAACCTATATGAGTTCCTTAAATGCAAGGCCTGGTGGCCAACCCTGTACTGTGACGTTCAAGAAGTCCTAGACCAATGCAAAGTGTGCAAAAATTCACAAAAAGCAAAACCCCACCAAAATCAGTACTACCCATCCACACGCAGCTACCCTTTAAAGTGTGGGCCCTAGATGTTACGGTAGAAAACCAAATGAAAGGAATAACACGCCCCCATAAGACCAGAAACCAATGAAGAACTTCCACCAAACCCTTAAGAGAAATTGACAACTTAAATGCCGTAATTGACAAAAAATGGGTCAAAGCTGGGGTTGCTCAAATAGCCCTGGAAAATCTGGATCTACCATATTTTCATCCAAATAACTATGACAAGAAAATCACCTGTTATACGTTATTTGGTGATGGAAGCGCTTGACCTGCTGGTTGCCAGAATTTTCAAATTATGATGTCATTGACGTAAATTCCAATGCAGGGCCTACAACTGCTGAAAATATTCTTGCCAGCCAATTAGAAGCCAAGGAATCCTCTCCTGCCCCATCCTGACCTCCCTTAAGACTTTCCCATTTCCCCTCTAGAAACTTGTTTCTAGATATCTTATTCACCTTGGAATAAAACAGAAAATAAACCTCATGTTTGCGTATTTGGGCCTATTTTCCCCTGTCTTCAACAATATGGCCGGGACCATAATTCAGATGGCTTCGGACTCCTTTGCTGTCACCTGGCCTGCCTTTTACGTCACCGCGCCTTCTTGTCATTATTCTATTTTCCTCTGAAAATGATCTTCTTGACTCAATTTTAATCATCATGTTGTGCTCCAAGGTGCGGCTCAGAATGATCAAACCTTCCTCCCAATTTGGTTACTGTTACTCAAACAATTAACTCTGTGTTTACTATATCCACATAATTTTTCTTTGAATAGTGCAGCTCGTCATCTATTCTAACACTAGACATTATGGGCCCCATGCCAGGAAAACATAATGAGAATAAGTAAATCATCGCAACAATAGAATTTTACTACACAATGGCCAGTGGCACAAGCAGTAAAGACACATACTGGCAATGAGGTGTGGTAGTTCATAGGAGAAGAAATCATCAGCAAGTTTGGAAAGCCAGAACTCCTGATAACTGACAGAGGCAAAAAATTGACCTCTGAAGACACCAATGGATACCTCACCAAGAATGGGGTCCAGTACACCGTGACAACACCATACCACCTGCAGGCCACCGGACGAGTCGAGCGGCTAAATGGCAGCCTTATGCAAGCCTTGGCCAAGCTCACAGCCAGGAGACCTGAAGACTGGTATAAGCAGCTATCAACTGCACTACTTTTGTGCCAAACTTGTGTGAACAGATCCACTGGGAAAAGCCCTTTTGAGTTGGTATATGGCACACAGCCAAAATATCATTCAAGCACTATCAGGACCCAAGCTGGAGATTCCAAGCAAAGTCCCCTCTTGCTCAGATCCCCAGGCCATAGAGGCCAATGGTGATCAAACAGAAAAGGAAAACAAGCATCTGCAAAATACATTTGTCCCCATCCAAGACAGACATGAATTTGGTGACAAAGTTTGGGTCATGAACATTGACAAAAGCAAACTACAACCCAAAAGAGTGGGCCCAGCAATCATCCTAAAGGTAAACAAAAATAACACTTGCCTTGTGCAAGGACTCGGGAAGCGCAAACAAGACAAAATCCTCCACCATGATTGCCTGAGACCCTGCAAAGCAAGACAAAGACAACATGAGACCGCCCTACCTGCCACAGAACAACAGTTAGTCCAGTATGGCGCCCAGGCTCCTGAAAACCTCCCTGACAATCTTCCCCCAGAGGAGGCCAACCTTCAGTTGGGGGAGGGGGTGTCAAAACAGCAGGCTTGACCTGCCAACAAGGTTTTGAGTAAGCAAGTTTGTGACCTGTAACCCAACTATCCAGTCACTTAAAGGCAAACTAGGAAGTCAACTCAAATTGCCAAATTTAACAACATGAATAAATGATGATCCTCTACAGCAGATACCTTTTTTTGGTGCTTGACTCATTACCAAGATCAAGCCACCCCCTTCACCATCCCACTGTGTGATCAACCCTATCATGTTTCTGTTATCCATGACTCATATTAACTATATAATCATTATCTCTCAATAAAGAATATTATCTAGCTTCTAAATATTTTCCCCTTATAACTCTGCTAAAACAGCACAGTTACAACAATATTTTACAAATTAAGAGGAACAAAACTAGTATGAAAAGATTCACAGCAAAAGTTTACACAAGGCCTTTAAAAGATATGCAAAAATAAAAAATAATAGCAAAACAAAACCAAATCAAAGATGGACATATTTATTATCATATTTAGATAACTTACAATATTGGATATCTCAAATACTTAGTACTTTGTTGGTCCCCCTTTGGCTTTGATAACTGCAGCAAGTCTTCTGGGCACTGTGTGAAAAAGATTTTTGAGAGGTTCCATAGGAATTGCCTGCCATGCTTTTGCCACTCCAAATTTTAGAGCTGATATGGATTTTTTGGAGCCTTCTGGAAAATTAGAATTGATACATCCCAAAGATGTTCAATATGATTTAAGCATGGACTTTGAGGAAGCCAATCCAATCAAATAATCTGTTTAGAATCCAAATATTCCTTAACAATACTGACCTTGTGGACACCAGCATTATCTTGCATGAAAATATCATTGGCTCAATCTTTTAGATCACTCATGAAACAACAGAGATTCCAATCAAGAATCCTCTCTCTAGACAACAGCATTTACCTTCCCAGTGAGTAAATGTATCTCTCCTGCTGTATTGTCTGTAAAACAGCCCCAAAACATAGCACACATATATTTTTTAATAGTATCTTTTAAACAGCAGGGCCCAAGGGATTCTCCTGGTTTGAAATAGCATAGTTTTGGGTCCCTGAAATTCACTGAGAATCACTTTGGTCTCATCAGACCAAATAACCTTTCCCAGAAAGATATAGGATAATCAACACATCAACAAGCAAAGGCCAATCTTTTAACCATATTTTCTGAACCAATAAAGGATTTTATTCTTGCAACATGCCCATATAACCCTTGACCAGCAATATTCTACATACATTAGTCTCAGAAACTTCAACTTCTAAGGAGTTTTTGTACATCCTCTTAAATTTCTTGGCGGATAAAAAGCAGTTTTGCAAAAACTTTCTAATTACTAGCCAATCATTTCTGATACTAGTTTTTTAGGGAAACCTATTCTGGGATATTCTTTACTGAGCTGGTTTTTTGGTACCATAGGTAAATTTCTTGGGCAGTTTCAGCACTGACCTTAAGTTTCTTGCTTATTTTTCTATAATATAACCCCATATCTTTTACTAGGAGAACTTGACCAAAAGTATACTCATGTATTTCTGTTGTTTTAGCCATATTTTTTTTAAAAAGATTCTCTAAACTCAATTCTATTATCTAGGTAAGTTTGGAAAGAGGCTCTGTTCTGTAAGCATTTTATGGGAATAACTCTTAAATTGATTAAAAAGCTATAATAATGTTTACTTTCAATTTTGTTTTATATTTGTTTCACTTTTATTTATTTCTGCATATTCTTTAAAGCCATGTGTAAATTTTCAATGGCATTTTTCTTGCTAATTTTGCTCATTTTCAATCTGTAAAATATTTCTTTATCTTAAAAAGTACTGTTGACCCATTACTTACAGAGGGTACTATAAATAATTACCCCTCAAATCTTTCTAAGTTTTGCAACATCTTTGATTAATCCCTCTTGGGGAATTAACACCCTGAGTAGATCATCAAATGACTCACCAACCTGCCAGTGAATTGGTGGCACTACTATCAGTCAACCATATAATATGGGGATCAACTAATCCAGATCCTAAATGGAACACAACTTGAGTAAGCCTTGTGACTTAAGAGGATCATTACTCAGATAAGCCCCATGACCTCCATTACGTTCATGGACAGTATGTGGCTTTCCATGATACTATATATTATCCCATGTTTATATCCAATAAAGTATCATTTATCTTCTCAATTTCCCCTTTATCTTGTTTATTATACTTCCCAGAAGTATATGCACAACAGTGGTAGCACAGGTAGGTTATCCATACCCATCCAACTCAAAGGAAAAATTTCTCCTAAGAAAAAGACCTAAGCAATGGTACTCCCTAATGGCTGGAGACAATATGAAGAAGGACAAGGCGTCTCCACAGGCCTCTTGATCTACAACAAAGTCCTTGTACCCATCAAACAATACAATGCTCTCAAAGCCTCTAGGCTGTTACCCACAGTCCCAACCACAACAGAACTTCAACAGCCCAAAATTACCTAACATTGTCTTCCAGCGCCTATGTTCAGAATAAATTGGGACCTTTGCAGGGTTACACCAGGAAAACACCAACCTCTGGATCAATAGAACACAAAGCAAGTTAACTCAAGTAGGCTACCCTCACAGGCTCTGGGTCAGTAAAGTCTCTCTCTGTGTCACGGGTGCCACCTCTTGTTTTTTAAGTGAATGGCTCAACCAACACCCTGACCAAAATGAAAATTGGGATATGTTGAAGCTGCCTCCCTTGAAAAGTTTGTCATGAAGGATTCCAATGTGGTGATCATGACAGAACTTCAAACCTTCAAAATGACAGGAACAATTGAGGACTACATTGCAGCGTATGAAGGCCTACACAACCAAGCTCCCAGCACCATCAACTTTGACAAGCCAGGGCCTCAGTTGGACTTCTACAACAGCCATCCCACACATATCTGACGTCAGTTTGACATGACCTGCTGCAAAAACCTCAAAAAGTATTCTTGGAAGGAAAACACGCAGCTCAGAAATCTGACAACCTGCATGCAACAAAATAAGCAAAAAGAGAGCCCTACCACCAAGAAGGACCCTCTCCCCAATAAGCAGAGCATCTGAGCCAACAACTCCCAACCTCAAAACAGGAATTGTACTCTCTAAGCTAACCAGGCAAGCACCAAAGATACCAATGAGGAGGGAAAATCTCAGGGGAGTGCTTAGGCAAGCCGCCCCAACTCACAAGACTTGTACAGAGACTAGGACGTGGATTCAATCACCATGATCCAAGTACCCTCCAGCAATCCTCTACTGTTTGCTGCCCAAACTGGAAATAAACTGCTCACCTACCCTTTCTGTTTTGGCAGATTTTAGGGTACTGCACTATTTGTCACTGGAGCAGACCAATCTCTTGTTGACAAGAAATTTGCTGACCTCATGAAACTACCTACAGGCCAAAGCAATATCAAGAGGTCCATAATGGCAGATAATAGAGAGCACACCAGTCACCCAAGAGGCAAAGCCTTTCTGCGCCCAAATTGGAGACATGCAAACCACGCTCAGCAGCCCCATCATATCAATCTCCAAAAACAATGTTATACTTGGCCTAGATTGGATGAGAAAGACTCAAACCTCACATTGATTGGGGTGGCATCACCCTCACCATACAGCAAGACAAAGTACATCACTATATTTACAAATCCATATTG
Organism: Entomophthora muscae; assembly: GCA_014839935.2. Lineage (NCBI taxonomy): Eukaryota > Fungi > Entomophthoromycota > Entomophthoromycetes > Entomophthorales > Entomophthoraceae > Entomophthora > Entomophthora muscae. Next base: position 18,114 of record QTSX02006840.1, read on the forward strand.
ACACACTCATGAGAGACCACATGTTTGTAAAAATCATAGAAACAGAAAAGGAAACTGACCCTAGCAAAATCAATTATAGCACCTGTACATACAAGTTTATTCACTTCAAAGATACAGAAGCCAGATGTGAAAAGGACTATATCCAAGATCAGCTAGTTAGTGAGTTTCCCTCAGTCCTCCAAGAGGCCCTACCAGGTTTACCTCCTGACTGCAGCATACAACATAGAGATTGACCTCAAAGAACGTGTACCTAAGGCATGCCCTATATACCTCCTCACACCACAAGAAGACAACACCCTAAAAGCTTATCTTGATGAAGACCCTTGAAAAAGGACTCATACAATCATCAAAGTTGCCTTTTGGTGCTGCTGTCTTCTTTGTGGCAAAGAAAGACGGAGGACTCCACCTAGTCAAAGACTGCAGAGCACTCAACAAGGTCAAAATTAAGAACATGTATCCCCTGCCCCTGATTGACAACCTTTTTGACACCCTGGGGGGAGTCCCAAATCATTACAAATATTGATCTAACAGCAGGCTATCACCAAATTTGAGTAAAGCCTGAAGGGCAACAGCGCCCATGTCAACACTTTGTTGACATGGCCACTGTTGACTTGAAACTCAAAATCTCCTATGTTTTTTGCTAGTTGTGCTAGCTTAATTATTTTTTAAAAGCCCTCAGGGGTGCAAACCCAGAAAACAGGACAAAATTGTGGCCATTTTGACATGGTTTAATATTGAGCTTAATAAAAAACTCAGTTTAACTAAATTTTTCCTTTACGTTTACTAATAAAAATTAGTTTATTTATTTTTTTTTTCACAACATAAAAGTGTCAATGTTGACACTTTTTAAGCTTAACTTATTTTTAATATCTGAATCTGAAACAGCTAAAACATGTATGTACAAATTTAAAAATATTTTTTTATACATTATTATATTGAAAACGACATTGCTCATATAGCTGATTGTTGAAATAGTCATGTTATAAATATATATGTGGCACTTATTCAGGCTTTAATATATTAAGTGGATTAGTGGCTAACAGGGATCCAATAATTTAAGCGTGAGTTACTATGGAATTTACTATAGAGTTTATTATTAAAAATAATGTTGACACTCAGAAATGTTGTTTATTTGCTTGTGATCATTTGCCAGGGTGGATTTAAGAAAATTAGAGCGGCACAATTAATCTTAAATTAATATGTCACCTCCTATAAAGAATTTTATAAGTGACATTGTTGACACTTTACCCTTTTCATTATCTTAACCAACATGTTAACAACTTTACATAATTGCTATGGTAAAATATCACATTACCACTACCCAAATATAATTTTTAATAAAGAAATAAAGAACTTTGATTATTTTTTTACTTATTTTCATATGTTTTTTTAATTTTATTATGTGAGGCAAAATACACAGAAAATGGTTAATATTTGCTAGTCTGCATAAATTTAATTAAGCTTACTATTTTTCTCATAGTAAGTTTTCAAAAAAATGTTGACAGTGACAATGTTGTCAATAATAATGTCTACAATTTTTCTAATTGACAGTGAGAATTCAGCTTTTTTTACTAATTGTCACTCATAATGTCAACACTTTTCATTTCTTACATATGAAACTTTATGTTTTACATAATAAAACCATCTGATTTTTTGATATGTTGTATTTTTGACTTTTCTATTTTATATTTTCTAACTTTTAAATAATATATATAAAGCTACT
>QTSX02006841.1:0-19740 GCA_014839935.2 Entomophthora muscae
ATATTTCCTAATAAGCCTGGTTTAGAATGCCCTTCTGTAATTGAATTTCCTAAGGAATTGTTATCAGGAATTCCAGAAAGGAAATTCCTGACACTACTCCCACCTAAGGGGAAAGTCCCCCTAGCAAGGAAATCCTCAAGGACCTCTGGACAGTGCTGCAGGTTCTCTTCAGGTTCCCAGGAATTGGACTCCTCTCCACAATCCTTCCATTTGATCAGGAATTGTGACTTCCCTTTGACTTGGCGGGAGTCAATAATGTCCTCTACCTCCCACTCAAAGGTGTTAGAGACCATCTGTGGATCTGGATTTCTTCCCTCAAAAATCTTGGGATCACCATTAAAAGGAGTTAGAAGATCCACATAGAAGACATAATGTACGCTAGATCCCACTGGAAGCTCCAGTCTGTAGTTAAGGCTAGAAAGTTTCTCCAATCCCTTAAGGGGGCCAATCTTTTTGGGGCCTAAATTCTTACTAGGTATCTTCAACTTTAGTTTGCAGACATTCAGGTAGATGTAAGAGCCCACAGAATAGTTCTTCTCTGGATTACGGCAGCGGTCAGCGTACATTTTGTATTCCTCACGGGCCTTGGTCAAAAACATGATCAGATCCAAATGTATTTTCTTCATTTTTTTCCAGCTTGTCTGCCTGAGGGCACCTTGATTCCAAAATGGTGGAGGGAAAGCTCTCCAAATCAAACCCAAAGTTGGCAAAGAAGGGTGACATTCCAATGGAGCTGTGATAAGAGGTGTTATAACATAACTGAGCCAGTTAGCAAAAGGAACTCCAGTTATCTTGTTGAGAATTGACGTAGTGCCAAAGATATCCCTTCAGAACCTGATTGACTCGCTCAGGTTGTCCATCAGTCTATGGGTGAAAGGAAGTAGATAAGTTGACCTTGACTTCCATTTGTTCCATAAGCGCCTTCTAAAACCAGGATGTAAATTGGACTCCTCTGTCCCTCATAATGTCTGTAGGAAGGCCGTGATTGCATACTACTCTTGAGAAGAACATATTGGCCACTTCCTTAGCGGTGAAGGATGAAAACGGAATGAATATAGTGTACTTGGTGAAACAGTTGACTACTACCATAACCCCTGAGTTCCGTCTGCTCATTGGTAGGTCAACTATAAGGTCCATAGACACAGAAGACCAAGGACGTGTTGGGATTGGAAGCAGCAAAGCAGACCTTGGGGCTTGGAGTTTCCTGGCTTGTTCCTTTCACAAGTAATACAAGAAAGGATGAATTACCAAACCTCCTTCTTCATGCCAGGCCACCAATATTGTCTGGTTAGTCTCTTCAAGGTTTTCATCAGGCCTCCATGTCCCGCCAGTTGTCCTTCATGCATATGGCTCACCGCTTGAGTTTGTAAGTTACCTTCAGGAATGACTAACAAGCCATTAACGTAAGAGATCCCCTGATTGTTCACCACCACTGCCTTGGGAGTCTTCTTCAGCATATTGGTAAGCTCTTCCTGAAAGGAAAAAGACATCTGGGCTTGCATAATCTCTTGGTCCAGGGCAGTGAAGGTATATGTTTTGATGATGCTGGACAGGAACTGGGAGGAAGATAACACTGCCCAATTATTGTGATCAAGGTCTGCAGCTGGATTGTCCTTAAGATCCTCCTGTCTGCTGATTGTGTCAGGGACTATGTTCAATTTACTAGTGTATATTCTATCACAAAATCATAAGCCAAAATATTGATGGCCCATCTGGCCAAACGCAGAACAATCATTTGCTTCTTGGTAAAGTACAAGAGATTCTTGTGATCAGTGCGGATGATTGTAGGGTACTTGCTCCCCTCAAGGTATCTTCTTCAGTGCTTCAATGAATTCACAATAGTGTACAACTCCTTCTTGTACATATGGTAATTATGTTTCTGATCCAGGAGCTTGTATGAGTAGAAGACCACAAGGTGGAATCCATCATCCTCCCCTTGCTGGAGGAGTACCGCTCCCAACGTGTAGTTGGATGTGTCTGTGATGGAAATCACTGGATAATTTGAAGCTGTTTCTAAATGATGGGGAATTACCACCCAAATCCACATAGGATTGATGATTAACCACCAACGCGGCTTTAAATATCTTTTTGTGAAATTTCCAATTGAAACTCCAGGATTAAGTAGAACAATCAATCCTAACCAGAGTAAACCAAGATAAATGACCTGGGAAAGCATCATGCATCTTCAGTGTAGAATTCTGGGCATTGAGAAGTGACACAATTTTCATTTTAAAGATTGGGGGGAGGAGCTACAAAATTGGCTGGCATGAAATTAACATTTTGCGGCGCCAACGACAAAGTTCCAGATGCTGGGCCCCATCTTCCTGAAATGATTATGTTCAGAACCAGATTGTACAGGATATACTGCAACAACCCAAGCACAGGATGCATTTTTAAAATTTAAAATTAGAACTTGGGATAATTGATTTTTATTGAGTAAATTTAGAAGGACTCAACTCTTAGAGTTAAAACAGGGAAAATTATTCAATATATATCAGAAAAATTGACTAAGCAATACCACCTGAGTCTTGATCTCCTATTCATTTGGCATCTTCAAGTAAGTATCTAGTCCAGGTTGCAAAGAACCCTTGTGTGACCAGTTTCTGACAACCATGCTGATTAATGAGCTTATATTGGGTGACCCTCATATTACGTCAATTTATCAACGTCAGTTTACAAGGGGGAGCTGGTTTCAGCTGGCATACTGGAGCAGCTGTGACCCATTTTCAATCAACTGTTTGGTTAAAATCAGTTAACTTGGTCAATTTTGATACAGGTTTCCTGGCCTTCTGTGCCTTCTTACTTGGACAGACAATACCCAGCATTATGGAACTTACTGTGACAGTGTCAGTCTCCAAAAAAATTGGCGGTCCAGATCAGGACGTAACAGTACAGGAGCCAAAGTGAAGGCATGCTTGAGAGTTTCAAATGCTTCCTGGGCCAGAGTTGACCAGACAAAGGGAACTTTACTACAAGTAAGGGCGGTCAGAGGAAGAGCAATAGTCAAAAAGTCCTTAATGAACTTCCAACAAAAATTGGCCAGACTCAAAAATCCACAGAGCTTGGTGTAGAAGGTTGGTATGTGTCAATTTGAAAATGCTTCAACCTTAGAAGGGGCAATCAAAACACTCCTGGCTTAATGGAGTACCCCAAAAAACTCAATTTCTGAAGCAAAGAACTTTCATTTTGATAGCTTACAAAACAGGTTAGCCTTGGTAAGGGCTTCCATAACTTCCTTAAGGTGCCTAAGATGGCTTTCCTTGTCTGTGGATTAAATCAATATTTTATCCAAATAAACCTTCACACATGTATCCAAAAAGAGGAACATATCTTCATTCATCAGGTCTTGGAAGGCAGCCAGGGTGTTACTGAGGCCAAAAGGCATAACTAGATGTTTATAAAGGCCAAAAAAGTTTGAATTGCTGTCTTCCATTTGTTACCTTCTGCAATGCGGATCTGATTGTAAGCATTTTGAAGGTCAAGCTTAGAGAAGATACAGGCACCTGTAAGTTTTTCTGTCAGTGCTTCAGCGGCTGAGAGTGGGTTTTGGCTCTTGATGGCAATGGCAATGGAGTTAAGTTTGGCATAATCTACCACCAAACAAAGGGTATCATCTAATTTCTTGACAAAGAAGATAGTAGAAGAACAGGAGAAGTTGGAACAACATATGAATACCTTGTTCAAGTTCTTGTTGAGGTATTCCTTCAAGGCTATGCTCTGCACTTGGTTTGTTGGATAAAGTTTGCCCCAAGATGGCACGCTTCCAGGAATCAGCTCAATTCTAAGATCTGAGAACTTGTGAAACAGTAGCTTGTTGCAGCTGGCCTCACTGAAAAAGCCCTCATAATAATGCACTTCCTCTGGTAGTGAGCCCTTATGATGACCCTTGGTCTGCCCCAGACTAAAAAGGAGTCCTAATTTTGTATGACCATGTGTGTTGTATTGACCAATTGGAACTGTAAAGTTGATTCCCAAGTTAGTGAACTCAATTTGGTGTGTATCCCAGTTGATGTTCATCCGGGCTTGTTCACACCATGGGTAGCTAATAATAACAGGACAAGCAAGACCACAGATTGCAAAATAGTCCAAACTAAAAAAGGAACCAGCTATGGAGGCTTTGATGGTAAAAGATATACAATTGACATGAATTGAAGACTTATTGGCTAATAGGACCTGATGAAGGGGTGTAGTCTTCAATGTGTATTAACTTCAGAATGGAGTGGTCAAGAAAGTTACCCATGGCCCCAGTGTCAAGAAGTGCAAAGATGTCAAGACTTTTTTGAGAGGTTTTGATTGTTACAGGAAAGGAAGAGTAAGATTTAATGGCAGATTTATTTGGTTCAGCAGCCACCAATACTGCTGATGGGTTCTGGTGGACACAGTTCAGCGCAAAGCAATCCTTTGCATGATGGCCCTTTTTTCTGCAATAGAGACAACAACCCTTGTCCATGCAGTGTTTGCTTTTTATATCAGAAAGCTGTTAGCCCCTGACTTCTTTAGGTACAAGATCTGCAGGGAGAGTATCAGGTTTGTTCTTCTTGATCAGCTACATCTGGCGTGAGGAGGGCTTCCAAGGGGGCAGTTGCTTAACTCAAGGAGCCCAGCAGAAAATTTCTTGAAAAAGATCATTGTAGTTGGTAGGAAAAATGTGGTGGGCCAAGAATCCTTTAAGTTCTGGGGAGAGTCTCTTCTGTAGGAGGTAGCAGGATTCTTCATTACCCATCCCAGTGGCATTTTTAATCTGGGTTAATTCCTCAATAAATTCTGAGGTAGCACTCTTACCCTGGTAGAAGCTAGATATTTGGTCTTGGAGTTCTTCAGTTGAGAGCTTGGATGAAATAATGAACAGAAGGTGTTCACAAAAATTGGGAAATTTGTGTAGCAGTTCATCTCCTTTGAGGATGCTTTTGGCGTATCACTGGCAGTCCTTGCCTTTCAGCTGTTCTGAAACATGATGAACCTTCTGCACGTTAGTTCAGAATTGTTTGGGGGCGGTCTCAAAGAGTGATTGCAAAAAGTCAAGGAGCATAAGGATTTTGTTGGAGGATTTGTCCTCTGGCTGAGCTACTGAGATGCTGTTTAATACCACTGTTTGAACCTGGCTGTTCTTGCAGGACTTAGACAAGGAAGATTGCTTGTGTAATATAGCAACTAGACAGACAGTAAGGCATAAGATGGTAGTAATAAATACCAGAGCCAGAGTCTTGACTAGTACTAGCTGGTACTCAAGTTCTAAGTTCTTGATTTGGCTTGAGGTCCCAAAGAGGGCCTCAAAAATAGGTTCAATCAATCTTTCAGGCACCCACCCACTGAGAAGTAATCTTCCAAGGTGGTGAATGATAGCAGAAGGATTTATTTCAGTTACCAATGAACTTACAAGCAAGGAAATCATACCAAGGTGAAATATTTCTCCAAATAAACGGTACCAGCCTAACAGCGGGTTGAATTGTCCTAGGAAGAAGTACACCCCTAAGTAGCACAAGAGGAAAGCAGATGCCAAGGGGCGTAAGACTTGAGGCTCAGCTGGAGTGTGAGCAGATTGGTAGTTCTGTGTTTCTTCTTTACAAGGTGGGTTGTGGGGCAAGGGGGTAGTGATATACCATACTCCTGGTATTATCTGGCGCCAGGAGCTATCCAAGAATTGTGCCTCAGGAGAAGTACCAGAATCTGCACATAAACCTATCAAAATTCTGGCCAGTACAGCTGGCAAAAAAATCATCCAGTAGATCCATTTATACCCAAGAGACTTCATAAAAGAAGTCTTGGGTAATCTCATGGTTAGGATTAAAAAAAGGTTTAAGTCAAGCTAGAAATAGGCAATAGTTCACTTGGATGAATGTAGACTTTATTAATTGAACAAGTATTAAAATGTAACTTACCAGCCTTATATAGCATGGTAGTAATTAAATGGTTGGATGTAAAATAAAGGAGATCAGAAGATTTGGGGATGAATCTGGAGAATTTGGAGAATTTAGGGGCAACTGGAACTCATAATACAGCTTTCGTAAAGTAATTAAGCAAAAAACATGTTCTCCACAGCAAAATATGAATATTAACTCAAGTTATTGGGCAAACTTGAAGATCCAGCATTGAAGATACCCCAGCTTTCTCCAGCTGATAACTGGAGAACTGGGGAAGTGACAACAACAGAACCAGAGTTTTTGGAACTAGAATAGACAGTAACAGTGTCAACTGCTGTATAAACGTCACCCTGGATGGTCTGGCAACAGTTCAAAGTTGATTTGGCGCCAATTGGTTGGCTGTGATCTTCTGTTGAAGGTAACAATTGATTGGCAATAGTATTAGCACTAACATTATCACATAGTTGACCAATTAAGTCCAGGGAATTCTTGGGTTTGATTCCTGTTGCTGTTTTAACACAGTATTTAATTTCAACCAGATTTCTTTTAAAAGTTAAAATAGAACAGATACTACTAACTAATTTAGCTGTTTCAATATTTCCTAATAAACCTGGTTTAGAATGCCCTTCTGTAACTGTCAGGGAATTTTCCCTTGACTACATTAATGGTATAGGGAACTTTGTGACAAACACCAAAACAAAGAAAGCCTGCAATCAATTTATTGACACTAAGAATAATTCTGGGGTTGACCCAGATGGGGATTAAACCCAAAGCCCTAAGGACAATGCAACAGTTAGTTCAATGAAGATGGTTCAAATTACATTATCTATTTATAGCAAATGTATTCATTCAATAATGAATTCCGACTTTGGATTTGCTTCTGTAAATGTTAATAAGCCACAGAGAGATGTCACTTACTGCCCAAACAATGATTGGCTGTATCTATCTTGGTTTTTGCTCTCAAAACCACTCTTAACACCTCAGTGTCAAGCGCTGTATTTGATCTGCCTGCTTAAATCAATTATCTACCGCTTAATTGTACCTCAACTTGTGGGTTTTCCTGCATGTTACTTGTCCAACTATATAATTTTATATTGTATCCTTCCAGTAATTGATGCCCATTTGAAACAGGTATTAATTTCAGTCTTGCAATCATTGAAATTTCATGGAAAATCTTCTCATTTCCCATGATCCTCTTATTTTGCTCCAGCCTCAACTTTGATGGTATTTAAGTGAGCCAAACTTTCTATTATTACTTGTTCCAACAATAAAGATTTATCCTACACCTTGCTACTCCTTCTTTTCTGATAAACACATTTTTTTGAAGCCATGAGAGGAATTCTATTCCTATCCTGGTTTCTAGCTTACTTCTTGCCAGTGGTATTGGCATTTGAAAACCCAACACCTACAACTGACTGGTACAACTCCTCTCTGGATGACACCCACCAAAAGGAATCCCTTGCCAATGGATGGTTCAAATACCCTTCTAGACATTGGGGACACAAGTTCAATATGATTGTTTGTTTACTACACCTCCTGCTGAACCTACCCTGGTCAGACTTTACGCTTCCTTTTACCTCTTGATGTATTTGGTGGGTTACTATCTACTTGGTTGTTTCAGTTCTATGTTTGGAAGATTTGCTTACCTAGGGCACCTTGGACATCTTGCAATGATCACGGTTCCTATTGGCTTGGTAATTGCAGGTTTGAATGTGGGGGCTTTGGCCCATCAGCTAGGGAGCTTATTCCCTGCCAAGTGGGTCCCTGACAGTAACTGAATTTCCCAAGTAATTGTTGTCAGGAATTTCAGAAAGGACATTCCTGACAGTAAATGTCACTTGTGACAACTATATTAAGAAAATTACAACAGTTCTAAATCCCAATAAGTCAATCACAGTCTAGTTTAAATAAAATTCTTAGATATTTTGTATTTTTTATATATTTTTGGTTTATTTGGTATGATATTTTTTATAGAATAGGTAGTTTAAATGACTTATAAGTATTTTGTAGTACATTTTTTTTGAAAAAAATAGGTTTCTTTTTTAGTGGTTTGATACCTTAAGCTGTATCATATGACTTATGCTGGTATTTTACTTGTAAATTTTATTTATTTCTTAGTTTGAAATCTAAAAAAAATTAAATCAGTGTTTATAATTATAATATTTTCCTATAATTTGTTATTTTTTATGTAGTTTTTTTGCATATGAGCTTTTATTTTATTTTTTAAGTAAATCTTTGTAGTAAATATAGTTGATTTCACAATGAAATAAAATAGAATTGTATTTTTATTACGTTTTCAGTTGTCATGTGTCAGGGTTTTGGGATATTGACTAATTAACAGATTCAACCAATTAATGTGGGCCAGCAGTTAATTGTCCTTAGGAATGATATCAACAAAATGCCTCGGGCTGTGGGTTTGTGGAATCAATGATCAAATCATATCCTGGTATTAACAAAATCCATATTCTTAATTAATGAGTGAAACATGCAGACATTATGCAAATAATTAGTCTACTTCAAAAATCACTTTAACATGCACCTCATTATAATTACTATTATAAACTTTAAATTTATCCTAGAACAAGGGCCATCATATGGACCATCATCTGAAACACTTCTAGAAAAGTTCACCATGGACTGGGACAACAGGCCAAATTCTCTAAGATAAAAGGCTCTGATCCTATTATATTAGAGTAGCTCTGATTGAGGAACAATCACCTTTACCAACTAGTAGCTTTCTGTTGGCTAGCTAGCCCTTGAAAGAGGCCCAAGTAGATAGCTACTCCACTCAGGTTGAGAGATATGCTGTATAGCGTGTCTAGAATGAATACAGGAGCTGTGGAATCTGTCAAGGAGCTTTCATATAAAAACACCCTGAAAATGACAGATGCTCTGATGTGTTGCCCTAATGCTACTTCAGTCTCTACTTAGTGTTGCAAGCTAACTCAGAAAAGCGCAGGGAGGCAGGCCCCCTTAAATTTAATCCATTATAATAAAAGACTGATTATTCTGTACTGACTTGATGACTGATCCAAGTCCTATTTCCTTAATGTTATACTATCTTAGGTTTTTATTAGTAGAGTGTCACAAGTGACAAATTCCTTCTATCAATTATCAAGAAAACCCCCTATTACAAGATTTGAACCCTGGGACCCTGTGGGCAGCCAGCCCTCAGTCCTAGCTGCCTGTGTTTTTGGGGCTCAAATTAAAAATATATTTGACTTTGGAAAACCCTCCAAAACCCACCAGTGTAGCACCTTCTATGATCATGTTGCAACCGAGGTTCAAACCCCACCTGCCAATGTATCTTACAATACACAGGGGGCGCTCAATGAGTTGCCCCTTGACGTATCTAACGTTATGAATGAATCTGATGACAATGTCAAATGGCAGGCACTTCATCCTAATTAGGAGTGTTGCCAATTTGACCTGCTGATCCCCGCACAAGTTATTCCTTGGATCCAAACCCTACATGGAACTCCCCACTATGCCACCCCCTTGTGGCCTTGTGGCTTCCCCAGTTAGTATATTAATCACAATATCTTACAATAAACGACACCTTATTCTTATTATTCTGTCCTTTCCTATTGGACTGTTGTCTTCCCCAATTCCAAATACTGAATCCTCATTGGTTCAGTTGCAACAATCAAATCCTGCCCTCTGAAGGATCATATTAGCCTAGCCAATAGGTGCGCCAACCCAAGCAATATCCCTGTAATAACTTGGGCCACTGCCAATGGAGTACTGCAGAAATTTCCCCAAGAACAAGGGTTGCCGAATGATGACAAATCTCATGTCTTAAAGAAGGAAATCAAGATTCCCCATCCCAGCCAATGATTAATTGTCTAAATTGGATGCCACCAAGGATTTCCAACCTCTGGTAAATGCTACCATTTGGCCCACAAGAATTTTCAAAAGGGTTCACAGTTTTGATGAGCATACTTATACCCAGGAGATGACAGGAAGAATCTCATTGTCATTCTTACAATAAAGTGTTATGAGCCTTTGGTTCACGCATATCTTACCCTACATTCTTTTAGCACTTTACCATTTTCAATTCAATCTTCATGGGTCTGTCTCTGCTTCCCACCAAGCCTAAGAAAACGCAGACCAACTGCCCAAATTATTCTGTTCTCCAGGAGCTTCCTACAGCCTGGTCCATTTTACAGAGTATCATCCAAACCCAGATTATTTGGAGTTTACCTTAGAGGAGATCCCAATTTATAATCCAGAAGCCTGTACCAGAGAAACAGAGCTTATTGGTTGTGAAGGAACTTAGATCACTGTGCAACCCTTGCTATTTTGTGGCAAATATAACTACTTGTGTGAGAATTGGGGAGCAGGCTAAGAGGAAATAAAACCAAGCTCTCAACCACAATAAAAATTGCAGTTTCAGCAACAACCAAAAGGTTGTTACCAACAATTCCTGGGTAGGCCAAAGGGGGGAAGGAGTCAACTGAACACTGCAAAGCAACAGATAAAACCAAATGACCAAAATTACTAACAAATTTTGAACTTTATTAGATTAGAGAATGATGAAGCAAGGTCTTTTACAACTCTTGCATTCATTTAAGGGATGGAATAGGATTGAGGTGGTAGATCAAATGTCACAAACCAATTGACCAATGATATGAGCAGATATAAATGAATTTCTTGGGACAGGAAGATCTTGACAAATTTTGAACGGACATAGTCAAAAAGGAAAACTGAACCAACTAAAATTAGGAATATGCTTTGGATGCAATTACCACTGCTCCCGGCTGCTCTTGCACATGATATTTAACCAGAGGTGTCTCTTGGGTGGGTTAGGTGGAGGCATCTTCTGAATAATTCCAAAATATTAAATTGATGGCTTTTCTTGGGCTTTTTTGGTAACCTTTTAGATAAATATTCAAACATAATTTGGTAGAAATTCCCAAGCATTTGGCAGGAATTGAAGTGGAGGCCTAAGGGGGAGGCATAACTTTACAACTTGCCTTGTATTTGATACCAATGACCCCTCCCTTGAACATGCAGCCCAACTGCCCGTAAGAATATGTTGCTACTAGTGAGTCCACTTCCACCCAGATATTTGGAGTCATGTATATCACTCTCACTGGCTAAATTAATTCTATGGTGCCCACCAGCAAACCCTGGGCCATCCTTGGGAAATCACTATCCTACATTGTAAAGTTAGTCCCCATCCTGTGGTGGGCCCTTCCTTCTGGGCCTGTGGGCTGTCTGCCCGCAAGTTCTCAGGAATCTACCACAGGATGGATCCCTGACATTGATCAAAAGATGATACTGCTATCATACAGTATAATTTCCTATAGTAAAATATAGAGACAACAAATTATGAACTTATATCCATAATTAGAAAGAACATCCAAAATCCTTTGGTCCTTGGGCCCTGTCAGACTTGCTACATTAATTTTCAAACCTGTTGAGATAAACAAAAAATCTCATTCTAAAAACAAAATAAAAAATCAAGGAATTTATATTAAATTATAATATATTTTTATCCACTTTGCTTTTGCTTTTAGACTGAATTGTTTTTGTTTTTAGACTGAGATTTTTGTTTATCTCAACAGGTTTGAAAATTACTGTACTTCTGAAGACAACAAAATATTCCAGGCCACAGGTTACGCCAAAGTCACAGGTTCTCTGTACTTTCCTAATGTTAAAAGTCTTAGGAGATCAGCTGGTGGATGATAAAATACCACAGTCTGTAGATTTTCTGGCATTATGTATCATTTATATATATTTAAAATCTAAATAATCACATTACCCTAAAAACTTTTAAGCTTAATTTTTATTAAAAAATGTTTGAGAAAAATATTTCTGCTTAATAAAAATGCATTAAAATTTAGTATTCTGCATGAATAAAAGACTAATTCTGACTTTTAAATTCTTTTGACATTAGATTATGTTTAATTCTGACTGTTGACATACAGTAAGCTAAAATTCTAATTGAATTAATTCTGGAAGTTACTATCTATGTTTGTTAAATTAATCTTGTTATTCTTAAGTTAGTACCAATCATGTGGTGACCCTATACATTAACCTGCATGGGCACCCCACCCCTATGTACAGTGACTCAGATACCAGGATCTGGTACCCTGGCATTATGAAACTCTACTTAAACTATAATAAACTGATCCCAAAGACATTGTTAATCCTTGGGGCTTCTTGTATGATTTTACTGTTAGTAGTCACTTATCACACTTGTAAGTTGACCACCTAACATATTTTTCTTGTATGAAAAACCTTTATTAAGAAGCACAACTATACTGAATCAGAAAACCTGAGTCACATTTCATCCCAGGTGCAAAACATGATTGTGAACTAGACCAACACCCAAGTAGAAATACCCCAAATGGGCAAGTTGAATATATAAGAGGCCTGTCAGACCATGCTTTTACTCAGAATTTATTTTCAGAACAACCCCATTGCATACCTAAATGGCACTTAAAAGATCCTAGGTGTTTCTGATTTGCTCTCTGGAAATGCTTTGAACTGGTTTGAAAAGTCACTGTCAAAGACATAGAATTATGCCTAGACTACACAATGTTTGAAGCAGAATTAATGGCCACAGGCAAAAATCAAGACACTATATAATATGTGCTCATAAATCTATCATATATCAATCATGGTGGGAAATAGGTTTAATATTAAATTGAAGACTTCCTGAAGAATAAGACAAAACCTTATAAAGATAAATCAGCTGCCATCCTTTTCTGTAAAGAAGTGAAACCTGCCTTGAAGAATTCATTGAGATACCTCCTTCCCACCCCTGAGATTAAATACTCATCATTCTGTGTAAATAATTGAGCATTAACCAATAAAATTTTGGTGCAGGTGCCACCTGACCTTACAGAGAACCAACCTCCAGATAACCCAATATGACACCCAAATAACCCCAAAACCACTAAAGAGAAAAAATATGCTTCTAATGTCATGAAGCTGGTCATTTGTCCCAATACTTCCCTCAAAAATTATTTATCTGCTGGAAATTTTTCCCAAATAGGCACTGATAAACATTATAGGCTTACTTTTATTGACATCTAATCCAATGGACACCACCATCAAAAGAGGCATTTCTTGACACATGAGCTAACAAAAGCTTTATTGAAGTGTTTTAGTAAAAGATCTAGAAATTACTCTGAAATAAAAACATTTTTTTATCACTATAGAAAATAAAAAACTAAAATATGATCCTCATGTGACCAAGAGCTATCCTTACAAAGAGAATCCAAAATCTACTCACCCTCATTAATCCTACTGAAAGGGCTGCCTCACCCACTGACCCTTGTGACTCTTGATCTGAAAAGTATGGTATTGATAAGGAGCGCCTTTTTGGGGAAGCTTTGAATATAAAAGTAGAAGGAGAAGAAGTATATTTTATTGGATGATACTTTAGACTTATATAGATTTAGCTGTGGCTAGGATATTAGTTGAATCAAACCCAGGGGCTGGTCATGTGCTGGATGGGTTTGAGTTGTTGGATACCTGGACATTCATGTGATATTAGTTTGTTGCCATTTCTGGTATGTCACATGGTATATTGGAAAGGCACCAAATCAGGCAATGACTGGATGTTAGGTGTGATGGCAATAGCTGGAATCTTTGTACATCCAGACCCTTGACACACCCCCTCCCTTAAGGGGTTACTCAGGTACATCAGGAGGGGGCTTTGTCTTGACAGCTGCGCCTGATGTTCCTGGAGTTGTTTACTAGTGGGTAACAACTGGGTTGAGTGTTCTCCTTTGCTAGGGCGGAGGCAAGATCTGTGGTACTGTTTGGTGATGGGCTCTTTAGCACCCTGGAACTTAACCAGGTAAGTGTTCCTGTATGGTTGGTATCTGATGATTCTTCCTGGTCCCCTGTGTACTGAGTCTAGTTTCTTTCTGTTCTTGGCTAGGACCCAGACAGGGGAGTTGATGGGGAGTGGGTCCTCTGTTGAGGTTATCTTTTGAGTTTTGAGTCTCTTTATTTCAGCCAGTTTGGCTTTGAGGCGTATGTGTTGTAGAGCTGGTTTCTGTTCTACTGTGGGAGGTTTCCCCAGGGGGATCTTTACATATGACTGGTTATTGCGGGTGATTATTTCTGGCTTGTACCTGTATGTTAGTTCAAACAATGAGTAGCCTGTCCCTTGATTGGTATAAACCCGGGATACTAGTAATGCATGTTTAATGTATAGCAGCCATGTGTCTTTTGCTTTGCCATCCATTATTTTCTCCAGGGTTCTGATAAGGCTGCTGTTAAGGCATTTCAACTTTGCTGTTGGCCTGTGGCCTGTAGGGCGAGGTTGTGGAGTGTTTGATGTTTTTTGTTTTTAGATTGTTGTTTACTACGTGGCCTGTTAGCTCTTTTGCTCCATCTGTTATGATGTAGTCTGGAGTGCTGTAGTCTGCTATGATTACTTTATTGATGAATTGATTTATTGTTTCCGCTCTGTGATCTTTTGTTGCCCAGCAGATGGGCCAATATGTGGCAAAGTCAATGGCTACAATTAGGAAAAATTGATTTGTTTTGGCTTCTGGGAAGGGTCCTACTACGTCCAGTCCCCAAACCTTAAATGGTTCAGGGTCAGGTACTGGGTTAACTGTTAGCTATGGCGCCTTGGTGCTGGCGTATTTTTCACATACTGTACACTTTTTTAGAACATCAACTATATCCTGTTTGAGGTTGGGCCACCATACTATCTCTTTTAGTGTGAGGTATATGTTGTTAGCCTTTGTATATCCTAGTAGGCGGTGATGTCTTAGTATGGTATCAACTCTTTGTGCGAGTGGAATGTATGGAATGTGTTTATCCTTGATGATTTGGTATACCGTGCCATTTGATACATGGAAATTTTTTTTCATTCCTTACTAGCATATTGTGGGTTAGTTGATGTGAGGAGGGGTCCTTTCCTTTTGTCTTGTACTCAGTGTTGTATAGGTTGGCCAGTCAGGGTCCAGGTGATCAAGGTGATCCTCTCTTGACTGGCATAGCCTAGAGAGAGCATCAGCTGTGACCAGCTCTGCCCCCTTTTTGTATTGGATGTCCAGGTTAAGCTGTTCCAGCAAGAACATCCATTTGGCTTGGCGCTGCACAAGTGCGTTCTGAGTTTTGAAATAGATTAAGGATTTGTGGTCAGTTTTGCACTTGGACGTTTAAGTGTCCTTTGAGGTAATATCTCCATTTCTTGCATGTGTGATATATTGCTAGCAATTCTTTATCATGTATTGGGTATCTCTGCTCAGTGTTTGTTAGTTTTCTGCTTTTTTAACATACTAGCAGGAAATCTTGCTGCCCTGGCTGGCAGATGTGTAGGACTGCGCCAATGGTGGTGTCACTAGCGTCTGACTCAAGCTTGTAGCACCCATTGTTATTAGGGTATTGCAAGATTGGTGCTTCAATAAAATCTTGTTTTAATAGTTGGAAATTTTTGTCACATTCTGGAGTCCAGATGAATTTCTTTTTAGCATTACCTTTGGTTAGGTCATTGATTGGAGCGGTGAGCTTTCTGTAGTCTTTGATGTATTTCCTTAGGTAAGCTACTATACCAAGAAAGCATCTAACTTGTTTCACAGAGGTGGTGTGAGAGAGGGGGGCTAAACTAACTAAGTTTGGCTCCCATCCCAGTGGAACAAGCCACCAGGATGCCATCCAGTGAAGAACTGGGATGGCCGCTCAGAGGGGGGACCACAGGGAGGACACCAGAGACAACTGAGGGAAGTAGGCGTTCAAGTCCATCAGTATCAGGCCGGTGAGCAACCAAGGGGTGTGGGTGGGGGTGGGAGAGGACACCTCAGAGGGCCTGAGGGGTACAGAATGGCTCTGGGCCACGCTGAGGAGGAGGGGCATGGAAGGCACAGCTTCTTCAGAAACGGGTGAAGTATGGTCCACAGTGTCCAAGTCCAAGTCATCGCACGTCAGTTCATGACCACAGCCTCTCCAGAAAAGAGATGGCTGCTGGGGAGATCCCAGAGACTAGAAGGGTCTATACCCACAAGACAGGCAGAAAAAGAGATCTTACCCCACAAATCAGGGGAGGTGGTCCACAGAAGCAGCAAGAATGGCGCCAGGGAAAACACCACAAATTTAAGGGCTGGGAGTATCATAGGATTGTTTGCCACAAAATTTGGAGCAGGTTGGTACAAATTTCTGATGAAAAAAGAATGAGGGAAGTTCCAGCAGGATAGTCTTAGCAAATTAGAGTAACAGAGCAATAGAACGGGTTTAGAAGGCTTTACTATGGTTGCAAAAGCCTTGGGAGCAACAGCAAGCAAGAGCGGGTTTGAAAACAACAGTTTTAAAGGAAAATTCAAAATAATAATAGAAATTATAAGAAAAATCAATTGAAAACTTGAATTTCAAACTTTGTTTTCAAAAGCAAAAGTGGGAAAGACAACAACTAAGTAAATTAATACTAATCTAGTGGCCCAGAAGAGAAGCCAGGTTCAAAACCGGCTGACACAAGGTAAGCTTTGTACAGTAACTAACACTTTAATCCTTAGGACTGCAAGGACACAAATCTGGGTCCAAACAGCAATGGAAATAAAATTAAGTTTGCAAAGGACTTCAAAACTTTAATAATTTTGAAAATAGACAAGCAGGGGACTAGAAGTCCTCTTGCTTGCATAAAAGGAATGGGCTGCAAATAAAATGGGTCACATGACAGTGGAACTGAATCCAATTGGCCGGAGGTAAAACTTTGCTAGGCAGGGGCAGGGAGACTGGAGGGTTTCATTCCAATTTCCACAGTCAGATCTGATTGGCTGGAAGGGGCACTGGTCATTTGGAATTCACTTGAGTTACTTAGTGTTGATGTGGTGACCTCTGATTGTCTAGCTCTAATGGTTTTTAGAAGTGGGTGATACCAAGCTAATAAGTAGTCTAAATTAACCAGTGTTTCTTCCCAGGAGGGAGTAACCAAAGGCAAAGGTTCCGCAGGGTAGGGCAGCACAAACCTCTCATCTACTGTGTGAGCTAAATCATTTAGGGAATGAAGGGGTTTGGCAGGCGTTTTAGAGCCTTTCTTGGTACAACAAGGGAAAATTGCGCAATCCAAAGCCAGAGGTGGTAGTGAATTTACAGGTGGGGTGTTGCATGTTATTTATGGCTTTTGTTTTATATGGGTCTTCTTTGATGCCACTGTCAGAGACAATGTGGTCCAAGAACAGGAGTTCCTTTTCCATAAATTGGCACTTACTAGGCTTAGTGTATAGTTTGTGCTTTGCAAGTTGATTGAGTGTCTTGAAGACATGCATGAGGTGTTCCTCTTTTGTTTTTGAAAATATGATGATGTTGTCAAGGTAACATAATGTGTTTGAGAGGCTGTTTAGCGCTTGGTTCATCATGGTGACAAACGTTGCAGGAGCGTTGGTCATCCCAAAGTTCATTACTTTACATTCAAACAACCCAAATTGTGTGTGAAACGCGGTTTTTGGTATGTCCTTCTCTTTGACTTCAACTTGGTTGTAACCAGATGTGAGGTCAATTTTTGAGAAATTTTTTGCTCTGGAGAGCCTTGCAAATAGGTCTTCAATGAGAGGAAGTGGGTATTTATTCTTTACTGTACTTGCGTTTAGTGCTCTGTAGTCAGTAACTAAGCAAAGAGATCATTCTTTCTTCTTTACAAAGAAAACCGCTGCCCCCACAGGAATTCAGACAGGCAAATGAATCCTTTGGCTAGGCTGTCCTTGATGTGGGTTTTGAGGGTTTGGGTATCCATGGGGGAGATTCTGTAGAGGGGTGCAGGCATGGGTATGGCTTTTCATAAGTCAATGCCATGTTTGACCTCTTGTTTGGGGGGTAACTCTGTGAGTTCTTCCTTGAATACATGAGTGTATTCCTTTAGGGGTGCCGCAAGTTCTGGGCATTGGATCTTTTGTGTTTGTATATTATTGAATTTGAAGTACCTCATTATGTGGAGGGTACTGTCTTTGGTTAGATGTTCAGAGTAATCTTGATTTATGACTTGTACAAATACTGTATCTCTTAGAATCAGGTCGTTGGGTTCTTTGAGAATGTTGAAATTGACTTTGTTGCGTTTGATGGTCATGGTTTTTGTTTTCCAACATACGCTGGGGTTAACTGGGATGAACCAGTCCATGCCTGCTACAATATCATAGTTTATGTTGTTCATGACAAGTCCTTTGATGGACGTTTGTATGCCTTGGAGGTCAATTCTGAAGGGATTTGTTTTGCCTTCAAGTAGAACTTTTGATTTGTCTGCCATTCTGGCGTATTTGAAGTTGGCTTTGACAACTGGTATTTTGTACTTGGTTACAAAAGGTTTGTTAATCATAGTGTGTTGTGCACCAGAGTTGAATAAAACTTTATGTGTATGTGATTTTTAAGTGCATGGATAGACAAGAAGTTGTGAGCAATCTTTAATTTTTACGTTCATAAAAATGGAGGATTGCGGGACACAGGGGATGCAAGCAGCAAAGTTTGTGCCTTGGTACTTCTTCTTGTCGTGTTGGGGGGGGGACAGGGGCACTTAAGCCTGTTCCCCCTCCTCTTTTTCCTGTTTTTTCTGTTTCAAGGCCTTCAAGTTCAGAGAATGTGGGGTCAGATTTGTAGCGGGTTGCTACTTCAGCGTTGTTAACTTTGGCGGTGTCCTCTTTCTTGGGACGGGAGCGGTTTGCGCTTTGGCTACAATTGCTGTTGTTACAATTAGAGTTGCCGTTGTTATGGTTGGTATTTTGGCATTTATTGCCATTGGCGTTTTCTCTGCCATTGCCATTTGAGGAGTGGTTGCTGTTGCGTGCAGCATATTCCATGTTGGCGCATTTTTCAGCGTGCTTGGCTCTAGCAATGAGTGCGGGCATGGAGGTATTTGCTTCTGGGCGGATGAGGGCAGCAACAGAGGGTTTCATTCTGTTGATGAATGATGCTCTGGTGTGTACATTGTCAGCTTGTGCTGGGTTTTGGATTTTGCAGCATATTTCTTCAAATTTGTTGGTGTAGGCTGCAATAGTGGTCTTTTGAGGAATATCACTGAGCTGTAATTGCAATATCTTGAAGAGATTTTGTGACGCGGAAATTGTGGGTGATGTTGGCTTTGAACTCTTCCCAGTTGTCAAGCTGGTTGTTGGTTTGTGAACCAACCCAGGTGGCAAACCAGTTAGATGCGGCTTTGTATAGGCACTTGCTGGCTTCCTGGACCCATTTCTCATGAGGGATGCGGCTGGCACGGAGTTTAGCGGCTGTGTGGTCTAGCCAGTTGATGATGTTTTCTTTGTTTTTACTAAAGAACTTGTCAATATAAATGTATTTAGTATTGGTAAATTCACCTGTGGTAGATAGTTGTGCGTTTGTTTGTGTTTGAAGAGAGCAACTGTATTGAATTATCTTGGCGCATGCTTTGGGCATGACCAGACCTTCAAATATGGTGCATCCACTAGAAAATCTTTGTCAATGTTGTGGGCGCGGAAGTATGTTTTCCAGGTCTCCTGGGATGTGGCCTGGTTGAGTATGTGGGCAAAGGTGGGTGGATTTTGGTCAGTCATCTTCTCTTTCATTAGTGTGGTCAAAAAACTGTAGTGCTACCAGTGATAAGGAGCGCCTTTTTGGGGAAGCTTTGAATATAAAAGTAGGAGGAGAAGAAGTATATTTTATTGGATGATACTTTAGACTTATATAGATTTAGCTGTGGCGGGATATTAGTTAGACCAAGCCCAGGGGCTGGTCATGTGCTGGATGGGTTCAAGTTGATGGATACCTGGACAGTCATGTGATATTGGTTTGTTGCCATTTCTGGTATGTCAAATGGTATATTGGAAAGGCACCAAATTGGGCAATGACTGGATGTTAGTTGTGATGGCAATAGCCGGAATACTTGTACATCTAGACCCTCAACAGTATCATCATAAAACAACAAGATTGAACAGTAACCCTGGGAAAT
>QTSX02006842.1:0-19595 GCA_014839935.2 Entomophthora muscae
CACAGTTATGACAACACCAATTGTGTACATAGACTTTCAGGCCCGGTACGCCTCTCCTGTGGGAGTCCAGCCTGACTCTGGTATGGGCCATGAAAGTTAGTGTAACTGTTTTAAGGGCCCACTGTTTTAAAAAGGTGTATTTATATATTGTTATTAAAGATGCTTGATTACAGTTCAATCTTAGAAAATGCTGATAGTAAAATATAATTATATACAGTAGTTTTCAAACCTGTTGAGATAAACATATAATCTCAGTCTAAAAATGTATACAACTCAGTCTAAAAACAAAATCAAAAATTAAGGAATTTATATTAAATTACAATATATAAAGATCCACTTTGATTTTGTTTTTAGACTGAGATTATATATGTTTATCTCAACAGGTTTTAAAACTACTGTATTGTAAATTCAGAACCTAAACATAAAAATGCGGGATTGTCAAATTGGCAACAGTGGCAAAATCAACTGTAGGGATGTAAAAGTGAGAATTCAAAAGTGAGAATCTAAAATTGGCCATGTTGACACTTTTTAGATTTTCAAAATAGCTTTTTATAATTAATTAATTAATTAATTTTTCTTGAATTTTTTAGTTGAGAGAAAAAATAAAAAGTATTTTATATGACCATAATAAAATTTAATTTCAGATGAGCTGTGTCAGGATACCAGGAGTACCGTGAAGCTCCAGCAGGTGAGGGAGGAGTCAAAGCAGGTACTGGCATGGCCCACCAGATGATGGGACCTAACTTTACCAGGTAGAAAAGGGCCTTCCCAGCCACATCCCAAGGTCCAGTTGCTGGCAAGTCAGAGTCAATCAATCCCGTGAGCGCAAGTTAAAGCACTCCCAAGAATTGACTACTCTGGCCAGTGGCATAAGAAGTGGGGGGTAGAGATGGTTGGCTTGGGTGTTGGGGGCGGTTCCATGGGGACCAAGTAGGCGGCAGGATTTTTGCACTTCCAGTTGAAGATAAAAGGGTAGATAGTGATTGCTTTGCTGTCACAGACAATTTGGTAAGGTTCCTTGGGGGTGTTTGGGCGGGTGTACCACTGCAAGTCTTCCAATGTCCAGGGTTTGTGGTCAGGATTGGCGGGATACTCAGTGAAATGCACAGGGCCAAAGGGAGCGTTGGGTGGGTGGTAGTAGTCAAAAGCTTTGGTTTTATCAACTGGAGTCTGACTATCTATCCCAGTAGATGGGTACTGACGCTTGGGTTTATGCAGATGAAAGAGTATCAAAAATAGGTATGGAAACATATTGGTGAACCAAAGGTTCATAAAAACTTTATTTGGTAAGGATGACAATACAGAACTTTTTCAAATGCTTCTGATTTTTATACTTACTCACATGTAGATGCCTCTGGGTATTCTTCTGATGCTATCTGTGTGGCAAGGCTTGAAATCTCAAGTTCTGTTGTTTGGTTGGCTGCTTCATGGTTTTTTGGGGTTTTCAGGAACAGTTGTTTGGCTTTTTGATGGTCCATCTTGGCTTGGCTGGTCATTGATTTTGGCAGGTTTGGCTTCTGGGGTTTTGGTTTTATTTTCAATTTGATCACCATTTTTGGACTGCTTGACAGGCTCTCTTGAGCCCAAAGAACATGATTAAAAAGGGGTCCCTAATTGGGGACCCCAAATTACTTAATGGAGGGTGGGCTTGATCTGGGTTTACTGGGCAGCTAAAAATAGCCTGCCATGGCCCAGCCAAACCCACCAAGGCTTGGGCGTAGCTTTTGGGGCCCAAAGCGGGCCCCTCAGCTACCACCAGGGCAGGAATGATTCCTGCACCTGGATTTGCTTTGAAAAGCAAAAATCCAGGTGCAGGCAAATCTCCCCCGCCCGCTAGCCCCGCCTGGTGGCTAGGAGCAGGTTTGATTCCTGCCCAGGCCTTGAAACTGTTACTTTTGTAACAAGCTGTTTTAATTTAATTTTAAAATTTTAAAAGTGTCAACATGGTCACTTTTAGGTGTCTAACTTTTACATCCCTACAGTTGATTTTGCCACTGTTGCCGTCAAATCCATGGTCAAAATTTCAAATCACTTTTGCAGGATGGCATTTTCATAATTAAATTGATTTTTTTGTATTTTTATTTGAATTTTTAAAAATGCGGGAACTAATAGACACTTTTCAAATTTCAAGTCAAACTGCGTTTTTCCAATGGATAAAATGAATTAACTGGAATAAGTTTTGAAGCGTTCAAATCCATCAACCATTTTCATTAAGTTTACTATGTTTTCCGGAATTGCAGGAGTGTCAAATCCAAGAACCAAATTTTAAATCACTTTTGAATGCCACTTGTAAACTCAAATATTAATTACAGGAACTGGAATCCAGATTTAATGTACATTGAGAACACTAGGAAACACCAACCCAAATCAAGAAGCCCCACCATAACTAAAATCAAATGAAAAATCCACTATTGATAACCATGTTTAGACATAAAAACTTATTAAACTTTAAAATTATCCAAACCCGGAAAGTATATAATGTTATACACTTCAAAATACAGATATAGAAATTCTGTTACTATTCAAGGCTAAATCAAGAGAAAATAACTACCCACAACTAAACTAAAAATCCAAATAAATACATATTTAATCTAAAATATATTTTTTATTTTATTTTTATGGATCATCAATTGCATTCCCAACCAGCTCCTGCACCAGCCTGTGGGGCAGTCTGTCCACAAGGGAGTCCCAGAGGGTCCAAGAATAGACCCAGAACCCAACTCAAGGGGAGTCATGTCAACAAACAGGGCTCCCAAGGTGTCATTGTCAGTCAACCACCTCCAGCATCCCAAGCCAGATCAACCTGCCTGAATCCAAGACAGAAGCTGCTCTTAAGGCCTGCCACTAAAGTCTCCTACACCAGGGTCACCAGGAATACTGAGGTTACTTGCACCTCTACCGTGTACCCAGTTGTCACCTGGCCCCGCACTCTTGATCCAAGAGTTGCCACTTCCTACCCCTGCGTCTCTGATACCTCATATGAGCCATTGGCCACCACCAAAGAGCAATCTGTGCCTACTGTGTATTCAACCATTGTTGGCGCCACCACAAGTAAGAGTGATCCCACCTTCTACACAAAGGTCCCCATCCCTTGTGTTGAGCCTGCCAGCCAGGATGTTGTGGTACCTGCAAAAGGGCTGACATCAGTTGACAGATAATGAGCGTGAAGCTCTCCTCAACTGCTTGAACGGGGGAATGGTAGTTCAGGATATTGCATCCTGATTTGATGTCACAGCCAGTTATATTGGCAAAATCAACAAAAAATATGGCAACACCAGGTGAATTACTAAATCTGTCAAGGCTAAGCACAGCCAAAACTTTTGCAGCCTGTGCATTTTGAGGCAGTAAAGCAGTGGGTAGCCAAGAATTACACTTGGACACACTTGCTGTCCAATCAATGTTGGCCACAGAGTTTTGGATTTCTGTTTCTAAAACACTTGTTTATAAAACCATGGTCAATCTTGGCTTCTCTTGGAAAGTACTGGGGATTTCTCTGTACAATCAAAACAGTGAAAAAACCATTAAAGATTGACACATTTATGCCAAGACTTATCTGGCCCTAAAGGAGACTGGGAATGTCCAGTTCTTCTATATCAACAAATTGTTGTTTTCCTCCTCACTCAGGTCCAGGCATGGGTGGGTTGAGAAGGGTCCAAGGACGGCATAGCCCATTGTGCAGCTGTCCGTTCCCAGACCTATTCAATGGTTGCACTTCTTGGTCCTTGCAGTTTAGACCAGTATCAGATGATTAAAGGCTCCTGTAACAGCAGGACTTTTCTTGATTTTCTCTGAGCTGTCAGGGAGTACCTCTGGATCAATTACAATGGCACAAACAACATTGTTGTGTTGGATAATGGTGGGCTTCACAAGGTGGGTTTGGTTGTATCAGAGTTTCCACTAATAGATAAGAATAACCATTCAGCCAGCCGCCGCCTGGCTGACTGCCTAATGAGACATCTCTTCCTTTCTCCCTATTCTCCATTTCTGAATCCAATCAAGGAGGTGTTTGGTTGGATCAAGAATAAGGTGAAGAAAGGCCTCTTTCAGGACACTGAGGATCTTGTCAACATTCTTGAGGTCAGCTAATTTGCAATGCCACCCAATGTGGCATCAGCTTTTTAAAAGCACTTGGAATCCTTCCTTCCCAAAGCCCTCAACTCCAAGCCAATCAGATAAATGGGCGCTCCAGATTTTTTTATTTTTATTTATTTTGTTTTTATTAGGACTCAAAAATTGTTATTTATATATAATGACTTGACGTTAAATTGTATTATAGCCATATAAGAATACATACAAAAGTTAAATAAAATTAATTGTACTAGATATAGAAAAACATATTTTTATTATAATGCACTAAATATTGTATTGACTGTTGAGTTAACAAATAAATAGAATTAAAATGATTGAAATAGATTAATTTTATTTAAATAATTGTGGACCCTTTTTAGTACTTGGGCTTTTTTTAAGCCACAGATTGGACCTTGCAAGTCATCATCTGATCCTTATTATTTCAGTGCCACTACAGCCACACAACACAGAAACCAATGATTTTCATGTATCTCTTACTAATTAGTACTTATGACGCAGGTTAAGCATATTGAATATATTTATCAAATCATATTACAAGGGAAAGGTAATTTCAAGCTCTAAACAATCACTTGTTTAAAATATAAGTGGAGCAGGCTGCTTGATGCAGATAAATTCAGCTCTCATTGTTTAACTACATAATATATGAATCTGTCTCAACAAGCAACTAAATAAACACATTTTTAAATCATATTTTTCATTTCATGTGTCTGTTTACTATAATTACCATTATAATATATTTAGATATATTATTATTATTATAATTTAAATATTAAAATTTAAATATTATAATTTAAATATTATAATTTAAATATTATAATTTAAATATTATAATTTAAAAAAATTAAATATTAAATTTAAATATTATAATTTAAAAATTTATAATTTAAATATTTTAATTTAAATATTAAAATTTAAAAGTAAAATTAGAATTAAAAAATTAAAATAAAAATAAAAGATAAATTGCAATGGAAAATATTTATTGGGGGGATGTTGATTGCAAAGGGAATGTGATTATTCCAGGAATTATACCCCAAAATCAATTTTTCAGCTAATGTGTCTAATTGGAAACACATACTCTTCTGTACGTGGTGGACACCTCTGGATGCAATTGCAAGAGGGGTGGCGCTCTGCACCCTGGTGGTTGCTGAACGCTTAATAAAAGGCAATCAGGTAAGCAAATTAATTAATAGGTTCTTTTCAGGAGGCACATAGTACCCATACAGCAATGCCAATGCAAAGGAGTTGTACAGGATGTGCTCAACTGTCCTATACCCCCACAGTGCCTTCTGGTGTTCTAGTGCTAATTGGCATATGTCAAGTTGTATTGGTACATCCATTAACTTTTTAAAATTTGCTTTTAATATGCATGTAACAGGATTCCTAGGTATGTTGCAATGTGAATCCTTTGAGAGGTACATTTGTCTGAAAACATGTATAATTCTTATATATTTGAACTAATCTGTTGATATAGGATGTTGCTGAATTCAAAGATGGTTCCAGAGAGCGCCCAACTTGTATCTGTCTCCCATGCCTTGGCAAACAAAATAAATAAAGGCTTAAACTTATTCACAAGGACTGCGTCCCCAACTTTATTTGATAATGCTTTGAACAATTTGTGAAAACTTCAGTTTTAAGATATTCTGGTCCTATTTGAAAGTCTGTTTTTATTAGAATTTTTTAATATTCATTTATGTTTGAAAAGGGAAATCTTTGAATACTTTCATAAATATATTCATCAAAATTCTTCTTGGTATCCCCTCAAATTTCATTAATCTCTTTGAAATCAATATTTGCTCCTATTTTATATGCTTCTCTAATCCACAGCAATAACCCTGCAGATGGTAAATATTCCTTGGTTTTTTCTTTCCTATTTCCATATTGATTCATGTTCATTTTCATTATTTTATTTACAGTAGTTTTAGAAGCTATGGCAACAACCAAAAATACCTCAGATTTAAAGAAAATGATTTCAGATTTGAATGAAATCCAAGTTGCGCAAGATTCAGGATTCAATTAATTTAAAGAAATTCAGTTAATAAATGAACTGTCAAACCAAAAACAAAATTTCACTAGCCCATTATACAAAATTTAGCAAATATCAAACAGTGTTGTTTAAACCACAAACAAAATGAACTGACACAACAAGTGAGATGAATGGATGCTGTTCCAGAGTATATTATAATACAATCAGGATTCATATGAGGCACCAACAGAAGGACTAAAATGAAACAAAATTTGAGCAATCCAGAAGCAAAATTCCACAAGCACAAAACGGAATGAAGTCACACAAGATGTGTAGTATGAGAAGCCTAAAATAGAAAACCATCAATTTAACAGCCAATCAACAGCTATCTGATTTAGGAACAGAGGCATTTTATTCATTTTCATGGCTCCTGATTTGTGTAAAATGGTTTTAAGAACATTCCAAATATGGACTCAAGATTAAAATAAAAATAAATCATTAAATTTTAAAAAATTTACTTTTAGTGATTTTATCCCACGTTTTGTTTCAAGATGGGTTTTACTAGCAACAACATTTTCAACTGCGCCAGCCCAGCCAAGCCAGCAGCAGTCAAGCCAGCTTCAATGGAGGCAAGGCTCAGAGCGTGGAGGCACTTGTTTATACCTAAGCCTTTGAGGCGGGTAACAAGGAAGCTGACCTGTACCTTACCACCGGCCCCTATGGCTTTGACTTGTTTGAGAGTACCTTAGCATCTAGCTCTGCCCCCACTCCCATACCCACCCCCACACAAGCTGCCTGTCAACCAACCAATCAGGATGGCAACCTTGATTTGGAACAAATTCCCATCACAAGCCAACCTGCCCTCTACAGCCAATCAGACTTCAGCTCCCCCGGCCCAGCGCCCCAAACACAGAATAATTACTGCCCAAATTCTCCAAAAAATTGTGGCACTGAACCTGCAGGGTCTGTCCTGGGATCAGATTGCAATCCAATTGCAAATCACCCAAGCCACAATAATGCATGAATTTAATAATTTAATGAACAAGGGGAATCTGATTGGAACAGCCAAGAAGCCAAAGAAGGCCCCTGAGTCCCAAATCACTGAGGCGTACCCAATAATGCTTGACCTCCTGTAGCAGGACCCCAAGCTTCCCCTGACCCAGGTCCAGAAGCAACTTGCACACCATGTCATTTGGGTGTCTGAGTGCATGGTGCAGCTCTGGATGTATGAGAAGGTGGCTTTCATACGGGTTCTTAACAATTTTGCTGGCAACCAATGGGATGGTGCTGATGATCCCCTGTACGACACCACCATTGAGTCAACCCTAGTCCAATGCCTGACTAGTCTAACTGATGATGTCATGTTTGTCTTGTATTCTAAGCTATCAATAGCTTTTGACAATTTTGGCGTGCAAGGAAGAACCACCACCCAAAAAGAGAGGAAGAAGGTCAAGAAGGGGACGTTCATTGGTGCATTTCTGGCTGTTTCAGCCAAGAGTTTTGTCTATAATTAGACAAACCCAGATTTCACTGATGGCTACTTGTACAGCCACGTCCTTGGTGGATTACTTGACTCCTGGGATATCTCAAATACCAAGCACTGGGTTTTCTTGAGTCATCGGATGGAGGGTAGCTTCACCACCCTTGAGGCTATCCAAGAACGCGGACACCAGGCCTCTGTGTACCCAGCTGGTCATGCTGACATCCATCTGGCTGATGTTGTGTTCTTTAATATTAGAGATACACTCCAGGAGCGCTGCCCTCAGGCTTTCAACAACCTCTATCTTGGGGTCCTTGACCACAATTCTCTCTTTGGTCACCATATGGTGGCTGACTTGTTTGCCACAATTGTCTTCCATGTGAACATGGGCAACCAATCACGTAAGGATAAGCGCCTCTCACCCTGTGCCACAGCCACCTACCAGCCCATCCAGCCAATGTTGGATGAGGAATATAACAAGCGTTATATGGCAGCCATCACACACAATCCTTCTATACTTACCCCCACCACCACCACCCACCTTTCAGCTCCACCCATCCAATCCCAGACCCCCAGGCAAGCACTACCTCTACGTCTTCCTTGCTGCGCTATTCTGTCTACTAGGAATCACTCTTCCCCACCCCAATAAACCCCCTGTTGCCAAAAATTTTCTATTTATATTATCTTTATTTTGAATTTCAATTGTTCATATTCTCTTTGTTTATAGTTGGTATATTCTTTATGTTCAGTTTATTTCTATAAAATCATATATTTACTATTCCATGTATCTAGATCCAGAACACAGTTATTTTTAGTACCCAAGCACAGCCCCTTGTGAAAATATTAACAACAATTTGGTGATCATTGAAATTTGAATTAGAATACTATAGGTTAATTGTGTTTAGATAAAGTTGTTACTAATCCAAATTCAAAACCTTAATGATAAACTTTAAGCCAATCAGGAGCCAAGTGATAAAGTAGTTGTTGTGACATAAAGGGTCATTCAATAATTCTTAGGTGCATGTGCACTATATAATATGATTGGCTGGGTCTTTTGCCATTGTGCACCATTGCCGCTGTGGTGGTTGTTGGTGGGTGGGCCGAAGAGGTTGGTGGTGATCACCAATAAAAATTGCCACAGCGGCAATGGTGCACAATGGCAAAAGACCCAGCCAATCATATTATTTAGTGCACATGCACCTAAGAATTATTGAATGGCCCTTTATGTCACAATATTCACTTTATCACTTGGCTCCTGATTGGCTTAAAGTTTATAATTAAGGTTTTGAGTTTGGATCAGTAACAACTTTATCTAAACACAATTAACCTATAATATTCTAATTCAAATTTCAATGATCACCAAATTGTTGTTAATATTTTCACAAGGGGCAGTAAAAAGCGCCAAAAATAATATGGCAATTAAGGAAACCATGCCAACAAATCGCAAACAACATATATTGAGTTAAGCATAAAACATATACACAATGGGTAAAAGGATGGAATAATGTAGTAAATGGGAAAACAAATAGGGATAAACAAAGAGGCAATAGTATCAGAATAACATGGATTTCATTGGGGTGAAAGCTATAAAAACATATGAAAAGGTTAGTAAAAAATCAATGAGAGAACTTGAGAAATTATTGAAGGACCTTGACTCAGCAATTGCTGAAATCAAGAAAATTGACCGCAAGGTCAAAGCAAAAGTAACATCTGCTGTCCTCAAGGACAAGAAAATTGAAAAGGTGTTGGCTAAGGCACTT
Organism: Entomophthora muscae; assembly: GCA_014839935.2. Taxonomy (NCBI): domain Eukaryota; kingdom Fungi; phylum Entomophthoromycota; class Entomophthoromycetes; order Entomophthorales; family Entomophthoraceae; genus Entomophthora; species Entomophthora muscae. The sequence continues at coordinate 9,293 of QTSX02006842.1, forward strand.
ATGGCCAAAATACCTGATATCCCTGAGAAAATCATTGAGCTTCTTATTAAAATCCAGAAGACAGTTGTGGATGGCTTACAATTCAAGTCCTACACCCTTTCTGCGCTGTCTGTCTGGACCAATGACCCTGAGATGTATGAACATCTTAAACCAACCAAGAGGGCCCGCAAGGAGGACACTGAGATGCCCGCACAACTGCTTGCGCCAAGAATGGCCAAGACAGCCAAGGCTGCAGGCAAGCAAGAGGCTGTAGAAGGTAACCTAATAATCAAAATTAATAGTAATTTCCAAATACTTACTTTTTTTGTTAGAAAATGTTGATAGTGAACTCCACTGGGTCCTAGTCCCTTTTGTCCCCCCACCTTTTATGCCAACCATGCCACTCACGTGGCCAGGCAGCTGTATCTGTCCCCTCTGTCTTTCAGGAGCTTGAAGACAGGATCCATGGTACCTTTTCTATGTCACAGGAGGCATTAGCTGAGCTAACACATGCCAAAGGGGCATCTGAGTGGGCAGTTAATGCCTACAAGGATGCCCAACTGGTCCGCCTGGACCCGGTGGTTCTCAGTAGAGTTTACTGTGTAAATTCCATTAAGCTTGTTTGGGACGTCCTGGCAACGCTCCCATTCAAAAATGTACTGGAGATGGGCTGGGCACATGTGGCTGCTTGCTTCTGCTTCCCGGTAGAGCACACCCTATTTTACCTTCTGGACAACTTTGGGCGTGCAGTAGAAAAATTGGCTGTTGCAGACATAACAGTTGTCAAGAAAACCAAAAACCTCCTGGTGGACTTTGGGCTGTCCTGGAGTGCAGATAAGACAGGGTTTTCCTTGGCAATGGATCTTACCTTTGGCAAGACCAAACATGAGAAGAAGATTAGTGCTGTATACAACAAACTGTGCAAGTTTACTGAAGCCTTTGCTGGGCAAAGGCTTCATCTTGTTGTTTACCTCGGGTATCTTTTCTTCTTTGGGATGAGCACCAGTGTAGAGGACCTAGACAGGGTCCTTCTTGGGGTTGACAAGGCCTGGCTCTCACTGGATGGATAGAGGGTCCCCCTGGGTACAACTTGGTTGACCACATAATCCAAGACACCCTGGTCCTGGCAGGAATCTATGGGTTTGCGGCCCCACCAGAGAAGCTGCTCCTGCATTCTCACCTAACAATACTCCCTTTTATCAGCCTCTGTGAATATTTTAATAAGAGTGTATCCACCAAACACGGTGTGGCGGTGGAGGGTGTGCGCCACCTCCATTGCAGGGTGAGTATATACCGCCAAACCCACTATAGGCTCTCCTAATATATTCTATATGCTAATAAATATCTTTACACTTTAGAATATTTTTTATTATAATTAATTTGTCTAATGTTTATTTTAGAAAACAAGATTTGAAAAATAAATCCCAGAGAAGGTCTTCATAAAAGCATAATAATATATGTTAATAAAATATACTTCTAATTTGTAAAATTTACATTTATTTTTTTAATTCCATTTTTACATTTTTTTGATAAGAGTGTTAGAAATATATTTGCATAATCCAGTATCAAGTGTTTGTGATAGCCTCAGATGCCATGATAAAAAATAATTATAATTAAATAAATTAGTAACCTTCATTGATGGTCCTGCTGAATGTGATTGTGGGCTTAGAAACTTGTAAATATAAAATGATAATTAATAAATCTTAAATAGTAAATTAGAGAATGTAAAAAAGCTGGACAAGCTAAGCCTTTAATTGATTGGCTGTTTGGCAAGGCACACAGGGATAAAAAAATCAGCATGTCCATAGAATTTAGCCATGGTCTCAGCTGGGAGGGTGTGGATCCCGGCCTGCAGCAAATCAAAGAGGTCCTCAGTCCCAGTTGGGGTTCCTTGCTTGAGCCACCCAAAAACTTCCTCAATGGGATTTAGGAAGGGCAAATAGGCAGGGAGGAAGAGAAAGCAAAAATTTGCTGTGGCCAATTGCTGGGGGTTCACTGCAATGCTAATGTCAATCATTAGGAATTCCTCAAGAATATCAGCCACCTTATGGAGACTAACATTGTCCAGCACAATTATGTTGGTGAAGCCTGGGCTTGTGCGCCTCAGGTGCTCCTGGGCCAATTGGAGAAATAATAGGAAGGTCCAACTATTGTGAGATCCCAATATCATTTGGTACAGCTTGATCCCCTTTGGACCGGGGAGAGCCACCATTGAATAGGCTGTGGCGCGGACTGAAGCATGCCAAGCCATCCCGTCATTTGAGCCTTTGGGGACATACCCATACCCATTGCACATTGACAAGGAAAATGCTGATTTGTCAATGTAGTAGAATTTGACCGTCCTCTTGGCTTTGAGGGCAGTGTACGCCTCTGCGTATTTTTTTCATACATCAATGTTGGCTGGGCTATTACTATTGTAGGGTATGCCCCAAGATTTTTCCAGGAAAAGCACATTCCCTTTACCAAATGATAGTAAAAGAAAATTAAGGCCTCAAGCCCAAAAGTTTATTTGACTATGGCCCGTATATTTTCCAGTTCAAGATGGCAGTCCTGGGTGATCCACTGGAAGATTGCCCATTTGTGCTTATTGGTGAGCATGGTTGACATGCACAAGGATTTCTCTGCGGCAAGGACTCAGCCAGTATTGATGAACTTGTTGAATATCTTGCTGGTGTACTTGGGATTCACTCCAACAAGGGTTGTGGCCGCCTTGTAACCACCAGATTACTGCATTAGCTTAAGCAGGATGATACATTTGATGTCAGGGATGCACTTCTGGGTGGGCGTTTTGGCGGTGGGGATTGACTTGTTGGCATTGGGCACAACACAGGGCATGGGCACCTTGGTGTAGAACGCAGCAACTTTCTTTAGCACCAGTTGTTCCTCATCAGTTCTGTAGAACTTGGGATCCTTGTCCTCTTCCTGATTGCCATTACTGACGTAGGGCTCATAGCTAGTATCAAGTACAGGCTTCACCTTCTCCAGCATGGCTGACAAGACCGGCTCTTGCCGGTACACAACGTCAAACACATATGAAGTAAGTTTTACCACCTTGTTTCTAACTGTTTTGGTAGTGGTGACCTTGGTGGGCTTCCAGGTCAGCTTGGGGGCCCTAGGGTTGATGCTCTGCATCCTAGCAACTTGTGCTCCTTGAACTTGCTGTGTCAGTGCAGCGTCACTATTGATCTCTCCTCTGTCTCCTTCCTGAGTAGGCACTTGGGTTGCACTAACTCTATTCTTTGACCCACGGGGCAACCACAACCGCAGCACACAATGGGTGCAATGGTAGTCTGTTGTTGTGTTCCTTCCATTTTTAGAATTTAATAAAATATTAAATAAATTTCAATTAAGTTACTCCCTAATTTTAATTTTTGCTTTTATCTGAATATGGATATTTAATTAGAGTTTTTCCCACCCAAGATCCTAATTATAGATTTTTATTTCTTAGTTAGTTGTTTTTGGTTTTATCACACCCATTTTAGAATACCTGAAATAATTTCCACCAATTTTCCCAGATTTTATGCCATATTTAAACACTCAGAATAATGTTTTTAAAATTTATGTTTTAGATCTTGTGTATTATTTTAGATACCTTGGTATCATTCTTGATTACAATCCATTGCACACACTAATTGAGTGATTTTGTTTACATAGTGAGTTGCTATTGTATTTTTTTTGGACTGAGTTTTGACTCACCTTGCTTGGGTGTATTTTGTCACTAATTCACATAGTAAACATATGCACACCAAAATTCAACTCACATCATTTTGTTTGTGAATCAATGTATTTCAGATTGTATTCTGAATAGGTTTACTTTGTGCGTGAGCACTTCTTTGCTGTGTTGACTCATTTTTCCCATTGACGCCAAAAAAACCTGTTAACAGAGTGTATATTTTAACCTGATAGTTGGATTTTTTCAAATCTGAAATCATTCTGTTTAAATCTAGGTATTTTTGGTTGTTGCCATAGCTTTTAAAACTACTGTATTTATTTGCTTTACAGGGGCTACCAGTGATTGGTAACCCCAGTAAAACCAACTGAGTGTGAAGGCCGCCACTTCAGCAACCTTGTCCCTGTTCCTAGTTATAACTAAAGTAAATATAAATAATAAATAAAAACTTACTGATTGTTTCCCCTGCGCCCCCTCAGCCACAGGCGCCCCTTCTGTGAGTTTCATGAGTGTTGGCTGCTCTTCATTTGATTTCCTGGGATTGATCTTCCTTATTTTCTGTGCTACTTGTGTTTCCTCTTGATCTTCATTTGATAAATTTTCATTGTTTCTTGTGGAGCTTCTACTTATTGATTGTGCTTCATTTCCATCTGTTTCCATTTAATTAGTTTCCTCTTCATTAGTGTTAATTTTCTTTAGAATTTCAGTTCCTTCAATTAATTTGAAATTTTAAGTATTATTTCTGTTGTTTTTTTGCAACTTCCCACAAGTTGTAAATTTCATTGTTGAAATTCAGACGTTTGAGTATTTCCTTTAGTAGATTTAAAACTATTTCCTTGTGTTCTTCTTAGACTATTGTTCCAGGCTATTTTTTGCGGTTTTGTTTTGCTAGACCAAAGCCCTTCTCTCATTTCCCAGCTGATTTACTACAATTTCCCTAATGTTATGTTCAAGCTCAACAATCTTTCTGAGGGCTGACTCTAATTTGTTTATAAGTCTGTAGATATTTGACATTTTGTTTGAATTACATAAAAAACTGGTTTTTATAGTACTAACCTCAACACATGAATATTTTCATTAGCAATAATAAATTAAGTACCACAAATATAAATGTTATATTATAATATTGCAGGCATGCATTAAATCCTGATATTTAGATATTATGTGCATAGCTCAATGCATTCTGTATAATAAAATTCATTGTAATTTATATAAATTGAATGTGTTTATATTGGGGAGCCATTAATGCTTAGTAAAAATATTGATACATAGTGCATTTTACAGCCTGCATATTTACCTATTGGTAATAATTCTGTAAACATTTTAGTCAGATTTTGTGAGGTAAGCATAATGTAATGGGCGCCCGGGTAATAAATATTAATTTATTAGCCCATTACATTATTATTACCTCACAAAGTCTGACTAAAAGTTTACAGAATTATTACCAATAGGTAAATATGCAGGCTTTAAAATGCACTATGTATCAATATTTTTACTAAGCATTAATGGCTCCCCAATATAAACACAGTTCATTTATATAAATTACAATGAATTTTATTATACAGAATGAATTGAGCTATACACATAATAACTAAATATCAGAATTTAATGCATGCCTGCAATATTCTAATATAACATTTATATTTTGTGGTCCTTAATTTATTATTGATAATGAAAAATATTACTGCTAATAATTATATTTTATTCATAAAATGTACAATATTTGATTGATTATGAGAATGTCAATAATGTAAAAAGAATGTTATTAATTATAAATCAAAAGAAATAATATCAATTTTAATAAGTTGTCACAAATAAAGGTTTTATTTTACTCATCAAAGGACAAGTAGGGGAGGGAATGGGAAACATGTACATTGTCATTATCTGTACCTGTGAAAGGGACAGCATCATAGGTAATGAGGAGGGAATAGGTAGTGGTTTGGGAGTCAGGGTTGGAAGGCAGGTGGCTTGGTCTGATGGGGTGGTTGGAGAGGCAGGGTTTGTTGACTAGGAAGAGGCAGCAAGAGCTGATTGATTTAATTGCTCAAATTCTTATTCTGTCACGTATGTGGGCTTGACAAACCAAATGTATGGGCGTGAGGAGAGGCAAGAGTCCTTTCTGGACTTATCACTATCACTATCACTTGCATAGAATATGATGAGATCAGATAAATCCTGGACAAACATGGACAGGAAAAGCTCATACCCCTTCTCAATTTGGGTGCACAGTTCATTGTATGTGGCAGGCTTTAAGCTCATGAAAGCTGAACCAAAATTGTAAAGGAATACATATGCAAGATGCATGTCAGTGTGGTTGATGGGGTAGGACCAACAGTTATGCCTCACAGTCCTAATTTCCTTGGTTGTCTATTCCCGCTGATTCATCTCTGCACTCAGTATAACTGTGTACACAGCTTGTTGGGCAGCCCACTACTCCATCATGTCCTTGAGCTCTGTCTGGTAGGCATACCCATCTGCGGTGTTTGATATTGCTGAGTAATAATTGACACCCAATGGGGAAGCTTCCAACAAAATCCTAACAAATTGATACAAGATTGGGCTGCGCTTGTATACATCAGATTGGATGCGCTTTTCCCCAAAGTCTTGGATACTTGCCAAAAAAAAATTGGCATACAACAAGAAAATGACGTCATTGCGCATCATCATTGCCCTTCATTTGATAGAAATTAATAATGGATGCATTGTAGGGGTTGGTATTCACCAAACTGGGGCCACTGAGAACCTGATTTGACAAGATTCTGACAGCAACACAACTCTTGGATCCACAAATTGACTGTTCTTTTATTTGTGAAAATGCCATGAAGTCCCAGTTGGAGACAAACCTGGACCAGGGGCATCTGTGGGTCACGTTCCATGATGGCCATCATAAGGTAAAAGGCTTTTTCACCTTCAGTTGAAGTACAGGCACCAGTTGGGGTCTTCTTGGGAGGGGGCCACAATTGGCGTGGGCTTGCAGGGTTGCAGCCACAGTGGACTTTGCAAAACCCATTGTGGCTACAATTTCCCCAAGGGACATGAGCATCCCTTACTTTTCAACCATATCAATAACAATTTATGTGTTGATCAATTTTCTTCTGTGTATTGTAGGCTGATTGGCTGGAGGTGGGATGTGTCTGTCTTGGGAACTGGATGTTGCCATCTGATTGGCTGTTTCTGGATTCTGGTTTCCCTGGATGACCCCTTGGCTCAATTGACTGGTTCCAGATGCCATTGTTGATACATGATTTGGGTTAGCAGCTGCCTGTGTGTGATGGGCAAACAGGGCCATGCTTGAGGACACAGGAAAAAGAACACACTCCTGCATAGTGCTTGGGGAGGGGCCTGAGGGTTGAGAATGACCATAGACAGAGGCTTCACTATTGGAAGACCCAGTGTAGCCCTGCATGATTTTGTCAAGGCCAGGGAACAGCTTGTTTATTTGGTTGTTATTAAAAAAGGTATACTAAATTTTATATTAAAAAATTAAACTCAAAAAGAGAAGTGTATATTTTAATCAAATTTATTGTTAAGTATGTTAAGTTGATGAATATTAGCATCTTAATTTTAGCTGTCCTAAAACAGAATAGGGTAACTTTTGAGAATACCTGTGATTCCCAAAAGAATTAGCATAGAGCCCTCTAGATCCTTTGACTTCCTGTCTGAGACACCCATAAATTATATTTATTTAAAATTCACCTCATTATTGATTTGAAATTTGGTTCTTGGATTTGACAATCCTGCAATTTCATATTCATTTAGTTTTACATGTTGTCTATGATTGGTTAGAAATACAGGAAATCTTAAATCATACATTAGAATCCTGCATTTCTGATTCATGTATCCCACATTTGTTTGCTGTGTTTTTGCTTTTGTTAGTTGAGTTATCTGCTCAAGAGATTTGAAATTTGCTAATTTAAATAAACCAAAAAGTCAAATTAAATGGTTGATTTTATTGAAAAAAAATTTCACTTGGCTGAGTTGCCCACAAAAGTGATTCAAAATTTGAACCAAGGATTTGAAAATCCCACATTTTTACGCTTAGGTTCTGAATTTACAGTATTTTAAACTATTTTTATCTATTCCCCCCTTATTGTGGGTATTTTTCATTTGTTGTTGATCATATGCTTACATTTTATTGTATGGTTTCACCTCCAGTTGCCTTGGTAACTGAAGGTGAAACCATCCATTGAAATTTCAAGGAAGTTGTGATGTTACAGCTTCTTGAACACTAATACATGTCCTTGGTCAAAGCCAGGCGCCAGCTGGGTTAGGTTGTCATTCTTCAGATAGGAAAATTTTCTGGACAGTAGCTTGTACTTGGACTGCATTATCACAAATTCTTCAAGCACTTTTCCTATGACCAGATAAGCATCTCCTCCATAGACCTTCACATCATCTGGGGTAAGACTTTATTTAGGCTGTTACCACTCCTGGACTATTTTTTGGACTCCCCTTCTATGAAATCCATTCCTCTGGTTGTCAACTCCAAGTGTTGTGTCAATATTTCCCATTATTTGTCCAAAGTTTTGCTTGTTACAAACATCCTTCAGCTTTGGCGGTAGACATCTTCTTCACTGAGCTAGGATAGAAAAGGTTATGAGTCTTATTCATTGGAAACTCTCCACAATTGGGAATAATGAATGAGGGTCAAGAGTGACATTTATTTTACTCAGAATAAAGATCCCCTTAGAAACCTTCTGTATTGTGGCCTGTTTTTAGGAGGAATATCTTTGGGTTGCCAAGTCTTAGAGTCCTTGCTTTATCTCTTGGACTCCTTGTATTTGGTCTTGTGCTCCTTTTCTATAGTCTTGTGCTCCTGTCCTATGTCCTATGTCCTGGGATCCTTGTGCAGTCTTTTGCGTTCTACTTTCCTGGCCTTTTAGTCCTTTGCTATCCTGATCCTGGCCTTGTACTCCTTCCCTGATTTTTTGGGCTTTTTCTCCTATGTATTGGACTCCTTGTTTGGCTTCTGGCTCTGAATATCTCCTTGTTTTAGTCTGTTTCCCCTTAAATAGCTCCTTGTTTTCAATCTTTTTCCTTTCTGACTCTTTGTTTTTACAAGATTTAACTATACAGTTTTTCTTGCTTTATAATAAATTGAACTTATTTACTTACTTCAGCTAATCATAGAAGACTTTTCCCTGTCAAACCCCTTTATTTTTTAGGCTTTCCCCTTTCTGTTTAACCAATGTAAAACATTGATCAAACAGGCTTTGGCCCCCACCCCCAATCAGGCATCTAGATTGGCCTGTTTCCCTGAAGGTTTCCACTGGTCTACCTGCTCCTTCCCCTGGTTTGAACCTGTTGTCTCATTGCGCTGAAAAAACCATTGCTCCGCGTTTCAAACGGTTTCACTGTTTTCCTGTTATGTTTTCTGTCTTGTTTCAAACAGTTTCCTCTTATTTTTTACTTAATTATATCACTTTCCCATGTTTTTCTCAACGTTTCTCTGTGTTTTCCTGTCTCACATCAATTCTTGGCAAACCTTGAAGTCACCTGTCACTCTTCTTTTGCTCCTCTTAATGCCCCAGCAAAATGTCTAGCCCTGCTTTTAAAGTTTCTCTGTGCCGTTCCTGTCTGATTCTGTCCCATCCCATTTAATTAACTCTTTAATAAATTGTTTCTCTTATTATTTAATCTTTTTTTACTTTTTTAATTATTTATTTACTTTACTTATTTAAATCTTTTTTTTATATCTTTAAATACTTTTTCTTCTTTATTAATTCTTTTAATTCTTTATTTAATATTCTCTTTATTTTCTCTGTTTATTTTATCTTTTTAAATCTTTTCTCTCTGTTCTTTATCTCTTTTCAGCCACCCTTGATGAATTTCCTAGTCCTTCTGCTCCTTCTTTTTAATAATCCCTAGCATTGTCTTCCATCTGAGCTTCTCTATTCTGTTAGTCTGAATCAGTCAACAGCTCAGACTCAGGCAATAAGTCTTCACAAGCAAATCAACTTAGACTGGACCACCATCAGTGACCTACACTTTAGACCATCAGAAACAGACACTCCTCATGTCTTGCCACTATTTTTACTTACTCAAGTAGTCAGCTTGAGTTTCCAGGCGCAAAGTAACTAACTTCACTTCCCAGAAACCTCCAAATCACTAAGTTATACAGCTGTTTCTCTAGGCAGCCAACTCAATGATGGTTCTGGGCATAACTATGCTTTCCTAGAAACTTTAAGACCTCTTCAAAGCTACCAGGAAGACAAATAAATAGAAACCTTACCCTCAGCCTAGGTAAAGTTATCCAACTGCATGCCCCCTAAAGTTGGTACTAGAATCTTAAAGCTCCTTCAGCACATCCTTCTCCAGCTAGTCAAGGCCTTTCTAACATTCCACAGCATTAACCAAAGGCCACCTTGCTCCTCTTTTCAGGCTTGAACACCTCATCTCTCTTGGCCCAATCTAGAAACATAAATAATCCAACTAACATTTACCTGTTTCTAGACATTCAATCTTTATTTTTGGCCAGAACAGCCCTCACCTTCAAAAATTCTTCCGTGTGGATTGTCACAAACATGCTCAACAAAAAATGAACAATCACTACAACAAGGAAAAGAAAATTGATAAAAATAAGTTATAATATAAAATTCTATTTTATCATTAGCATTTTCTAACATCACACTGTAATCAAGAATCCTTAATAAC
>QTSX02006843.1:0-19389 GCA_014839935.2 Entomophthora muscae
TCTAGATGGAGGCGCCTATAGTAATTTAATAACTGTTAAACTCCTAGAAACCTTACCTAATGTTTTCATTGCACCATCTGATGTCACCTTCATAATGGCTGATGGAAACAAAGAATTCTGCCTTAGAATTGCAAAAGGATTAAACCTATGGATCAGTGGCGCAGAAATACAGATTGACACAGCAATCTTTGATCACCAAAAATATACATTGTTATTGGGACAACAAACAATGACTGATTTGGGCATTACAACTCAATACATAGGCAACAAATAGACAATAGAGTACAACAACTTGAAGGTCCATTTATATTACCTTTGACACCCCCCAGATCACTGAATTCCTGTGCAAACCTATTGAAACAAATATTAGTTAAAACAAATGGTTAAAAAATGATCAAAAAAACCCAACTAGTTGAAGTCATAGAGCCATATGACTCCAAAATAGTGGGTTATTTGAATGACTTACCAGAAGCTTCAGGCTTTGAACACAAAATTGACACAGGAAATGTGTGTCCCATCACATCCAGATTTTAATGGCTCCTGCAATCTAAAGAAGAATTTTTTAAGAAAGAAATCAACAGACTGCTAAAGCAAGGTTTAATCAAGCCTAGTTCCTCACCTTGGGCCTCTCCGTTGGTAGTTGTTCCTAAGAAAGGAGGCAAGCAAAGGATGTGCGTCAACTATATCCCTTTAAACAAGGTTACTATATGCAACAATTATCCATTACCTTGTATCTCTGACATCCTGGCTTCCTTTGGAGGAGCCAAATGGTTCTCCAATATTGATCTCTTCAGTGGCTTCCATCAAATCCTAGTACAGAAAGAAGATCAACCTAAAACAGCATTTTTTAGTAAGTGGGGACAGTTTGAATATACCAGAATGCCTTTTGGATTAAAGGGCGCACCACACACATTCCAGAGGATCATGAACAACGTGTTTGCAGGACTCATAGGTGATTTTGTCACTGTCTACTTGGACAACATTACCATCTATTCAAAGACCTTCAAAGAGCACTTAGAACACCTAAAAATTTGTTTAGATAGGATCAATAGGGCTAACCTTAGTGTTAACGCGGAGAAATCAATCCTGGCAGTTCAAGAACTCAAACTCCTTGAAAACATTGTATATGTGGAAGGCAAGCACCCGGATCCAGACAAAACCAAGGCAGTCAGTGAATGGCCCAAACCAACAAATGCAAGCAAGGTTAGATTGTTCCTAGGAGTTGTCTGATATTACTGTGAGAGAGGGGGCTAAACTAACTAAGTTCAGTTCCCATCTTGGCAAAACAAACCACCAGGATACCGCCCAATGGAGTACTGGAATGGCCGCTTGAAGGGGGGACCACAAGGAGGACATGGGGGACAACTGAGGAAAATACACATTCAGTGCCATCAGCGCCACACCAGTGAGTAACCAGGGAGTACAGCGGGGCAGGAGAGGGCATCACAGGAGCGCGCAAAGGCGCCAAGTTGCTCTCCTCTGGGTCAGGGAGGGAGAACATTGGCACCTCCCTGGCCGCAGGGGCAAGAGGATCATAGCCAATGCTATCCAAGTCCAGATCATTGCAAGTTAAGCTTTTCATCACGGCCTCCCCAGAATAAAGGAGACTGCCAGGAAGGCTCAAAAGGCTGGAGGGGGCTTTGCTCATGAGCCGCGCAGAAGAGGAGATCTTTAACCACAGGTCTGGTGAGGTTGACCATAGGAGAAGCAAAAAAGGGGCCAGAGAAAATACCATAAACTTAAATGCTGGGAGTATCATTGTTAAGTTCACCGCAAAATTTGGGTAAGGTAGGTGGTCTTTGTCTATGTAAAACAATTAACAGATTGTCAAACAGGGGGGCCACAACAAGGAGACAGACAGAAAATGTACTGGGAGGCCTGGAGCAGCTTGACAGTAATCTTGGGTGTCTTTATCAGAGGGAGAAAGCAAAGGCGGGTTTGAAATGAAGAATTTAAAGTGAAAAATCAATATAAAGTAAGTATTTATAAAGAATTTGATTAAAACTTTAAAGATCAAGTGTAATTTTTGAAAACAAACAGCAAAACAGCAATACACTCAAGCTTGTCTCAGGAGAAGGACAGGGTTTGAAACTGGTGGACTTAAGGTAAGGTTTAGGGATATAACTAACACTTTTACAAACTTAGGCAATAGGAACCCAAAATAAGATCCAATCACTACAAAATTTTAATACAAGTGCAACAAAGACCCAAACTTTAATAAATTTGAAAATTGACAAGCAGGGGACTCAAAGTCCCCTGGCATTGTTAAAAGGGGTGAGTTGGCAGTATTGGTCACATGATCTCAAGTGTTGCATCTGATTGGGCCATGGGAGAAATTTTGCTGGCCAGGGCCAGGGGGACTGGAGGGTTTCAATGTAATTTCCGCAACCCCCCCCTGATTGGCTGGAAGACATCCCAACCATTTCAGATCTAGTTGACTTTGTGGTTATTGATGTGGCCCCATTTGATTGGGTGTTCCTGATTGTCTTTAAAAGCGGACAATACCAAGCTAATAAATAGTCCAAATTAACCAGTGTTTCTTCCCAAGCCGGGGCAACTAAAACCAGGGGTTCTGCAGGATATGCCAACACAAATCTTTCATCCACTGTGTGGGCTAAATCATTGAGTGAATCTAGTGGTTTTGCTGGACTTTGAACAGTCTTTTTTGTGCAACAAGGAAATACAGTCCTATCCAAAGCCAAAGGGGGCAGTGAATTTACAATTACCATCAGTTTATACCAAACTATAGTAATATTGCAGCCCCTCTATTCAATCAAACGCACAAGGAAAAAGAGTTCAACTGGAGCCTAGAGGAAGAAAAAACTTTTAATCAACTAAAAGATATCATTACCTCTGAAGCCGTGCTCATTTACCCAGATTTCTCAAAGAAATTCCACATCTTCTCAGATGCCTGAAAGATGCCATAGGAGCTGTCCTATGCCAGGAGGTAGAAGGGAAATTCAAATCCATATAGAACATGTTGAAGAAGTTTGTAGAAGCAGAATACAACTACTGCATCTATGACAAAGAAGTACTAGCTGTTGTCAGGGCCCTAGACAAATTTTGTTATTATGTGCTAGGACATCCACTTACCATCCACACAGATAACATTGCAGTACACTTCATAGCCAACAACCTGGGCACCAACTCAAGGAGAATCCACTGGTTTACTGACCTAATTGATTACAACTTTGACATATAACATATACCTGGGAAACAGAATGCAGTGGCTGAAAGACTGTCCAGGCAGTTTTCACTATTCACCATGATAGCAGCCTACAAAACTAACTTGCAGAAGTATGTGGACGTTGCCACCAGGAAAGTGCACCCAAGGTCCAGATAAGACATCTCAGAATTCATAGCAAACTCCCTAAAATTTACATTAGTAAACAGGGAATTGTTTAGAAAGACAGATGATGGGTTAAAGATGGTACCTACCAAAGACAAAAGAGTAGCAATACTCAAGGAAGCTCATGACGGGAACGGACATTTTGGCCAATGCACAACAGTGAAACAGCTCAAAGCAACATTCTGGTGGCCAAGAATGTACAGCAAAGCCATTGAGCACGTTGAGAGATCACAATCCTGCCAAAGATTTAGTAAAAGAATAGAGCACACAAAACCAATAGTACCTATTGTAGTGGCCAAGATGTTTGACCTATGGGACATCAACTTTGTGGGACCTTTGCCAACATCAAAACATGGAAACAAATACGTGTTAGTAGCAACTGAATACTATTCAAGATGGCCAGTAGCAGCCGCTTACCCGGACAACACAGCACTTATTGCTGAAAAATTCCTATACAAAGAAATTATGTTGCAATTTGGACCACCAACAACAATACTGACAGATCAAGGAACACACTTCCAGAACCAGATGATTGCAGACCTAACCAAAATTGTTAGTATCAAACAAAGATTTGCAACAGCATACAACCTGCGCTGCAACAGACTTACCAAAAGATTCAACAAAACTTTGGTACAGACCTTGGAGAAATCCACCAAGTATCAACCCAGTACATGGGAAGACACCTTACCTGTGGCATTGTGGCATTACAGAACCAAGGTTCACGCGACAACACAACTGACACTATTCAAAGTAATGTACGGCATGAAACCACCAACAATCCGACCTGATGTCTTACCTGGGACAAACAACATAGCCAACCACAGACAGATGGCCAGGACTAAGGCCATGGAGGCCATCAAAAGAAAGGCTAAGAAGATAGAAAGAACACAAGAGGAAATCTGATTCAACTTACCTATATTTGAAATAGGTCAACACATGTTTAAATTAAAGAAAAGCTTAGCAAACAGTCATTTGGGGAAGTTTAGCACTAAGTGGACAGGATCCTTCACCATCTATCAACTAAGCAATAACAATAATTATTATTTTGAAAATCAAGAAGGCTTTCAATTTATGCAACCAATCAACGGCGCCCATCTGAAACACTACTGCAAATAGTTTAGCGGTAGAGTGTGATGTCAAATTTGATCTATCATCAAATATCAAATATTGAATGAATTTCCGAAACCAATATATAAGTCCCAATCAATTGCAATAAAGCTTACTTGATTACTTCTAAATTATTATTAAATATCACATATCTGTAATTTGGCATTACACTGTTGAGTAGGGCTGCTGTTACGGTGAACGCATTTGAACAACTGTTATTCAAAGTCTGTAAATCCCCAATTTACCCTTTAAATAGATGAACTGTGCAAATAAAGCTTTATCTCTTGGTTAATTAATTATTACCATTATTACATATTTGTTGTTCACCACAACAAAATTTTGGAGGTCATTCCACTCACCAAACTTGTATTGCTGTTTTTGTGTTGTTGCCTGTGTCCTGTTGTTTGTTGCAATGTCTGCTTCCGCGCCCCCCATTTCTGCTGTTGAATCTCCTGCTCGGGCTCCTGCTGCCTCCGCCCTTGCTGTCCCTCCCCCT
Source organism: Entomophthora muscae (assembly GCA_014839935.2). NCBI lineage: Eukaryota > Fungi > Entomophthoromycota > Entomophthoromycetes > Entomophthorales > Entomophthoraceae > Entomophthora > Entomophthora muscae. The sequence continues at coordinate 4,953 of QTSX02006843.1, forward strand.
GCCCCTTTTTTTGGTGACCCCTTGTCTAAGTTCTTGGTTGCTCAGCAATTTCCTCGCTTCAAGAAGAATGGGTATACTGCTTGGCTGTATACTTTCAAGGATTATGCTGAGCAATTCAAGCTCTCCAACGAGGACCGCCTCCATGAGGTCAGCCGTTTTCTCCTGGGGGAAGCCCGTGTCTGGCATCAGGATGTTCAGGTTGCCACCTGGGCCAATTGGAAGGCCCAGGCTGAACTCCGCTTTGCCAAACATGAACCTAATGCCATCCACCAGTTGGGCCTGTTGAAGATGGTGCACTTTAAATCCTTGTGTGAATTTTTGAATACATTGCAAAAAACCGCTAACAAGGCTTTGAAGCAACACCTCAAAACCAACAGTTCCTCTGACCGCAAGACCACTGTTGAGAATTTCCATAGCCTTGTCTCCATCCGCGCATTTGTGAACGCCCTTACCCACTCCTACTCTGCCATGGTTCAAGCTGCTAAGCCCAATTTGTTGGAGGAAGCAATTGCCTTGGTTTGTGACAAGTATGACATCTGGGTAGAACAAGCCACAGATGAACACGCCAAGGAAAATTCTGAATGAAACCCCTTTGCACCGGTTTGCAAACAAAATAAGTCTGAGGAAATTGCCCAGGAGGTCAAGGCCCACCTTGAGGATTTAAACCGTCATTTTGACGCCATGTTCATGGCGCAAGAGCAAGGACACCAACCCAGCACTAATCCCCCCACACCTTCCAAAGAGATTGTAACTGCCTGTTTATTCCCTGTTGTTACAACTGCTCTGAGGTGGGGCACATCTTCAAGGACTGCACCGCGCCCTGCTCCATCTGTAAGGAGCCATCCCACTCTAACTTCATTTGTGAGTTCAACCCCATTAATCATGACCGCAAACCTCAAGGGTTGATGATGGCTGAACAAAACTATGAATCAAAATGCGCCCTATCCTCCTCTGCCACCCCTCAGCCTTTGAATAAAAAATCTACCCTTGAGTATATTGTTGACCCTGATGGGCCCAGTTTCCCATTTACTCTGATCCGTAAGCGTCAAGTTTGCTCCCAAGGCCCCTCCCCAGGTCACAAACTTACACCCTCACCCATGAAGCGTACAGACTGTGAGGACGCGCCATCCCCATCTGTGTTCCCCCCTTGCCCATGGTGAAACTGGGGAAGAATTAGAACATCCCAGCAACCCAGATCCCCACCATAAACCCCCATCCTCCCCCTTGCCACCCTGCGCGTATGTGCGCAACAGCAAATGGAACCCCTGCCACCCTAATAGATTTGTTAGCTTGGAAATTGAGGATGATTTAGAAAATGGAGATCATTACCCTTGCTTACCTGACCTTGACAAATATCTCCCGTTTGAGGACAACCCACATTATAACATTGAAACTGTGGAGTCTGTCCCCAAGTCTCCACGCAACGGCGGCGGGTTTTCTGACATACCTTCTGAGACGCCCTCCCTAGAGGCTTCCCCTGCAGGCGCAGCAGCCTGGAGACACAGGGCCACCAGCCAGGAAGGCAAAGAAAGAGGCCCAACAGCCTTCAGGAGCCACCATTGCAGCCACCCTGGCCCATTGGGCCCTGCAATGGTGTCCCAGGTTAATTCCCCTGGGCTGGGACCAATCAGGTCCCTTAATACAATTGGGGAGGATGTGCGCGGCTTAACAATGGACCATGCTGATTTGGGTGAACCAATCAGATCAAACGGCAGCAACAAATTTAATGCACAATCTGTATCATATGATGTTGATATTGAGATCCAGCCAATCATCTTGCGGGCCCACCTGGATGCCAAGGGATAAGCCGCAACGTACAACCCTTGCAATTTGAATCAACCAATCAAATTGCACGGCTCCCAGGATGCCATGGCACAGCGCGCGTTGTATGACCCACATGATTTGGCCCAGCCAATCAACTCCTCTGGCGCTACATGCAATTCTATGCATATGGCTTCAAGTGAGTTCTCCAATTTAGACGAGCCAATCACGCCCAACGACGCTATGGAAGTTGACTCAGCCAATATATTGATAAATGATTGCAACTTAGCTGGGCCAATCACACCCGATGATGCAATGGAAGTTGACTCACCAAATGCGTTGATAAATAAATGTAATTTGAATGAGCTAATCAAACCCCTCAATGCCATGGAAACTGACACACCCAATATATTGTCCAATAATTACAATTCAGATGGGCCAATCAGATCTGGTGCAGCTGGCGCAAAATTTACTCATCCTGACCAAGCTGGTTGTCCTACCCCAAGCCATCCAATCAGATCCCGCAATGCCAAGAAGACCAATGCACCCAATGTATTGTCCAATTATTGTAATTCTGATGGACCAATCAGATCTGGTACAGCTGGCGCAAACTTTACTCATTCTGACCAAGCTGGTTGTCCTACCCATAGCCAACCAATCAAACCCTGTGATACTAAGGAAACAAATGCACCCAATCTATTGCACCATTATTGCAATACAGACAAGCCAATCAAATCTGGTGCAGCTGGTGAAAATTATACCCATACTATTCTGAGTCAATCAATCAGGTATAAAAGGGATCCCAACTGGCTGAACCAGTTTTCATCCAACTCTTCTGAGCCAATGGATACCTTCCACATACCACCAGAATGGTTTGACCCATTCTGGGTGGCAATCAACCAGCCTAGAATGGATGGTAAGTCCCAGGTAACCTCGGATGTGAAGCAACCCCCTCCCAAGTCTGGCAAGAAGCATCACAGCCCCACCAAATCAGATGGTCCAAAAGAGAGACCTGACCTCTCAGCTGTGAAGATCATGGGCCAGCTGATGATGACCATCTCCCTCAAAGACCTGTGCACTGAAAGCCCTTAGTTTTTCCAGAAGATGCACCAGGCCATATCAGTGTTACACCCTGGGAAGCACGAAGCCCTCTTCCTGACGGGCACAGGCGCCTCAAGAACCACAGGTACTGTAAACGGCGTAAACACTTCTATAATCTTGGACAGTGGCGCTTATAGCAACATCATCTCCAAGATATTCTTGGAATCCCTGCCTTGGCCTGAGGTAACTTCCTCTGACGTCAGCTTCATCCTAGCCAATGGGAGCTACACTACTGCTCTTGGCAAGGCCATCAAGTTGCGCTTGTGGTTGGGAGGTGTCTTTAGTACCATTGAGGCTGCCATCTTTGACCACGACCAGTATACCCTGCTCCTTGTCCGCAAAACTATGAGCGACCTGAGCATAACCACCCGGTTTGCGGACAACAAATGGACACTTGAGCATAATAATGAATTAATTGATCTCAAGGTAACGTTCAACAGTCCTACTGGCCCTTCCTTCCTTTGAAAACCTTTAGCTGCCCAAATCAAGGACAATACCTGGTTGAACAACGTCCAGAAAGCTCAGCTCCAGGAGATGATCTCTGCGTACAGCTCTCATATTGTCTCAGACTACAACAACCTGCCCGAAGCACCTGGATTCCACTATGAGATTGATACCGGTGACACCAAGCCTGTAGCTTCCCGGTTCTACCAACTTCCTCAGTCCAAGGAGGAGTTTGTACGAAATGAAATCCTCAAGCTGCTGAAGAAAGGTATGATCCGCCCCAGTAAGTCTCCATGGGCTTCCCCCATTGTGGTTGTACCCAAGAAAGGCAATAAACTCTGCATGTGTGTCAACTATATTCCTCTGAATAAGGTGATAATCTCTGACCATTATCCCCTGCCCCGCATCTCTGATATCTTGGCCTTCTTTGGTGGTTCACAATGGTTCTTGAATATTGACTTTTTCAGTGGGTTCCACCAGATCCTTGTTGAAGAAGCTGACCAGCCAAAGACTGTCTTCTTCACAAAATGGGGACAGTATGAGTAAATTTGCATGCCTTTTGGGTTGAAAGGCGCCCCTTGTACCTTCCCGCGCATTATGAATGGAGTCTTTGAAGGTCTTATTGGTGATTTTGTTACTGTCTATTTAGATGATATAACTATCTACTCCAAGAGATTTGACGAGCAATTGCAACACCTGAAGCTATGCCTGACTGTATCAAGAGCGCCAACCTGAGTGTGAATGCCGAGAAGTCCAACCTGGCTGTTCAGCAACTCAAACTCCTGGGACACATAGTCGATGCCTTTAGAAAACACCCTGATCCTGACAAGTGTGCGGCAATCACAAACTGGCCCACACCCACCAACACTAACCAGGTGTCATCCTTCCTTGGGTTGGTAGGGTACTACCATCAGTTCATTGAAGACTATAGTGAGTTGTCTGCCCCTCTCTTCAATATGACACACAAGAAGAAGCTGTTCAAGTGGGGACCCCCTGAAGATGATGCTTTCAAGGCTCTTAAGGCTGCCATCACTTCTGATGCAGTCCTCGCTTACCCTGATTTCAACCGTGAGTTCCACATCTTTTCAGAAGCCTGCACCAATGCAGTGGGCGCGGTACTATGCCAGGAAATAAACAATGTTTTTAGACCCATTGAGTTTATGTCTAAAAAGTTTATACCTGCTGAGTACAACTATGCTATATACAACAAGGAAGTCCTGGCCGCAATCAAGGCTCTTGAGAAGTTCCGCTATTATGTGCTTGGCCACCCCCTCGTCATTCATACTGATAACTGGGCTGTCAAATTCATCACCGATGCATCTCTCCCTTGCAGTCGTCGCATGCGCTGGCTCTTGGAACACATGAAGTATGACTTTGAGATTGTACATATTCCCGGAAAGCTAAACTCTGTCGCTGATGGCCTGACCCGCCAGTTCTGTTTGTTGGTTGAAAAATTGACTTATGAACCCCCTCTGGCTCAGTTCAAGGACATGGCCCGCCTGCACACATCACTGGTCACTGAAACTGATCTACGCAAGTTCTTTGTCTATTCAACCAAATACAATGTGATAGGCAACACATTGTTTAAAAAGACAGATAATGGGCTCCGGATGATCCCACCCAAGGAGGACAGAGAGAGTATCCTGATGGAAGCACACAATGGCGCTGGACACTTTGGCCGGGATGCTACTCTAGCGCGCCTCAAGGAGACCTACTGGTGGCCAGGGATGTATACAGATACCTATAACCACACCCACAGCTGCATGAACTACCAATGGTTCAGTAAGAAGATCGTGCATACCAAGCCTGTGGAACCTATTGTAGTTGACAAGATATTTGAACTTTGTGGTATTGACTTTGTTGGGCCCTACCTCCTTCAAAATCTGGAAAAACTTACATCCTGGTTGCTACCGAGTACCTCTCCCGTTGACCTGTTGCTCAGGCTTGCAGCAATAACTCTGCCATGACTGCAGCGTCCTTCATCTACAACAGCATTGTGACCCAGTTTGGCCCTCCAGCTACATTGTTATCTGATCAAGAATCCCACTTCAGAAATTGCATGGTAGCCAACTTGACAAACAAGGTGAACACTGTCCACAAGTTCTCCACTGCGTACAACCCTCGTTGTAATGGCCTCACTGAGAGATTCAAACACACATTGGTAGAATGCCTTGAGAAGACCACCAAGTTCCAGCCATCTACTTGGGAAGCCATGTTACCCTCAGTCCTCTGGAACTATTGTACCAAGGTCCACAACACTATCAAGATGACACCATTTGAAGCCATGTTTGGAACTAAACCCAACCAAACCTGCGTCCTCAAGAAGGTGAACCAGCACTGGGACTCAAAAGACTGTGAACAAACCCGCCACCAAGCCAAGAAGAACCTATCTGCCACTGCCACTAAGATCACAGCAGCTCAACAAGAGATCAATCACCGCATACCCAAGTTCAAGATTGTCCAGCAAGTCTTAAAATTCAATAGCGCTTTGAACACCACCCGCTCTAAGAAGTTCAAAGTTAAATGGAAGGGCCCGTACACCATTTATGCCATCGGAAAACATCACAGCTACTTCCTTGAGAACACTGCAGGATTCCAATACCCCCTCCCTGTCAGCGGCAGCCGCTTGAAGGCGTACCAAGCTTAGAATGAAGGAGGAAGTGTTGCGGTAAACACATTTGAACAACCATTATTCGAAATCCGTAAATTCCCAATTTACCCTTTAAATAGATGAACCGTGCAAATAAAGCTTTATCTCTTGGTTAATTAATTATTACCATTATTACATATTTGTTGTTCACCACAACACTGCTTAGGCCCAGCTCCACCTCTGGGCCTAAGCAGCCAAAATAGTGATTTCATTATATTTAAAAATTATGAAACACCTTTTTGATTGGTAGCCCAGTGTCGGAAGCTTAGAGGAGCTGTGACTTCCCTAGCCCTAATATGCCTCAAACATGTGGATATCGGGATTATAATGATAGCGAAAACCTCAAATCATCACTCTAATAAGCCTAAACTTAAACCCATTTTTTAGATCAATGCAGTGATTTTTAAAGCCTTTATCAAATAGCTTGGACAGGAATTAAACCTGTACCTTGCTTATTTATGAATCTAAAAAGGAAGTCCCAAGCCATGCCCAGAAAGCTTCCTTCTAAAACAGAAACCACTCTTTGTATCAGATAATCAAAGCCGCTCTTTGCCTTTATGACTATACGTAGTGCATACATAATATTTCTTGTTACAAGTATCACGTCGTACAGCCTTTTTATATTCTCTGTTTTTACTCCAAACTGGGTTGAATTAACTTTTTCAACAGTCGACAAAAACTTGATCAAGAGCTATGGTTTATTCTTTGTCTGCACTTCCATTGCAAGACCGAGTAATATAGCTAACTTTGAGTTTCGATCCTTTCTAGCGTCGACTGGTGCTTCGCATTTAGTTGAGAGTCCTGCAGGGAAATTGTTTTCCATTTTTAAATTACATTCCTCCTCGCTGGACTATGGAGAAAATATTTGTTTACGGTTTCCTGAACCCCGCTCTCCACTCTGCCAGAATTTTGTGGGGCTCTATGAAGTATGGAGTGTAGCTACTTCATTCTCTATTTTTACCCTCTTTGCTGGTGCCTGGCTTTTATATGGGCTTCTTGAAATTGTCGCTGGGGGTAGCTCTCATAGATCTCGTGGCTGGGTCTTTTTATCGATTTATGTTGCGCTTTACAGTAAGTCAACTTTACATTCTTACTTTTGCTTGCTTGGTACCAGCTTTTAATTTAAACTTTGGGAGGCCTATTTTTCATGCTGGTGTGCTTTATTTTGCGCATGCAGGATGGTTAAGCTTTGCTTTAAGGAGCTATTTATCTTCAATCGTTGCTAATTTCTTGTTAAGGTATAGGCAAACTATTTGTCCTCATCATTATAAATTCCATCGCCACTGATCTTATGGTTCCTACCCAACCTGGAAATATCCCAAGCTTTGCCATGAGCCTAGGAACATCTTTTAATTTGGCCTTAATCAGCTTCTTATTCGATGTTATCAATTCGTTTTTCTTAGCTTTGACACATCGTACCCTCCGGCCTCTTTTTCAAGCTATCTGATTTTTTTGCTTTTCTCTGGCAATAGTTTGGGTGCCCCTTAAGCTATACTTGGGCTTTATTACTATTTAGAATTAAAAATTGCGGATTTATATTTTTATTTTTAAAAAACCTTTTGGAAAGCTATAAGTAAACATGTCTATATTTAAAGTTATAATCTTATGTTCAACTAAGATTATCGGTATACACGTTCCAATGTTGGGGCCAATATAACCCAAGCCTAAATTTTATAACGCTTGAGACCACTTGTTCTAAGAAGTGTGTATTTGCAGCATTAAGCAGCTATTATGGAATAGTGTTGCTGAGTATATAATCCATGAGTGATGTTGTTTACGTCGTTATTCTACTCTTAAGAAATTCAGGAAGAACTTCTTTGAATATGCATGGATTCTTAAGATGGAGACTAAAGAAAGGAGCAACAAGAAGAATCGAAATATGGGTATACTCATGCTCTAAATTAAGCCAAAATAGGGGTGGCTCTCAAAAGCTCCTGAAGCGATCATTACTGAGTCCACCATGGTTCTACAGCTGTCATAATGATCTAGATCTTCTCAGACATCTCATAAACATGACTGTGAAGCTTTTAAGTATTCTGCTTGGGTTGTTTATGGCCAAGACTTTCTGTTGAGTGGCAGTCAAGTTCTTGATGCTGTAATTCCTGCCTGTTCTTTGGCAAACAGCACTGAAGAAAGTTTTATTGGAATTAACAACTATGTATATCTTTATATACGAGGATCTGGTACAGCTGGCTTACAATTTCTCTGATAAAAGGGTGATAAAAGTTACTTGTGAAGCCCTCAAGTGATACTAAAAAACACTCAGAGTATAGGGGGCTACCTTTGTCTAACCATGGGCCTCTGGTTCCTGCTGTGATCCTAATCAGCTAACCTATGAGGACCTTATTGGCTGTGACAGGGTGTAGAGTTTGAAAAGAGGTAGGATCATGTCTCCTCCTGTACAGTTGGCTTTTTGGCTCACCCTGGTTGGCTGTGTCATAGAGCCACATAATTGGTGTTTGGGCATTATGCCGTCTGTAGGAATTCCTCTTCATTTTTTTATGGAGGCCTTTCTTTGTGGAAGAGCTTAACTGCTGCATACAGTAGCAATTGGTGGTTGACATAGGCTACCTAACTCTGCTGGAAAACAAGGGCACAGGATTTACAGGCAGAAAATGATTGGGATTTACAGCAACAAGTGGGTCAAGTTTACTGGAGGATAATTTTTGGGTCAACTACAAGTCAGGCTTGAATTCTTATCAGATAAAGGGATTTACCAGTGGAAAATGACTGCTATGAGTATTTAATGGCAGGAAATTTCTACAATAATCATGTCAACCTAGTCCCCTTATACTAGCAGTTTATAACCAACCTTCTTTGAGGTGCTGCTGATCCACTATTGATATAGCTGACCATCATTGATAGTCAACCATCAACAGTTTCACAACACTATAAACTCATTCCCACAGAAAACCATTTTAGGTAGCCCAATATAGTTTTATGCCTTACTAGATTACATGCTAAAATTAATCATCCCAATGAAGTACTCTTAATCAACTATAGTTTTATTATTAATATTAACTTTCCTTCATTGTATTTGCTAAAAGCAATCTTGCATTGGCATCCCAAGATTTAGTATCCAATGTGTATTTATCCTTTAGAAACCAAGGATATAGAAAGTTTAGGCAAACTTCACAGTAAAGCAGTCAGTATGTACCATCCTCCAAGCTGACCATCCCAAAAAGTTTGGCTTTATCTTTTAAATTTTACTTAATCCATTGAAATTGAAATTGGCTTTTGATATCAAGGCCAACTGTTTAAGCCAAGAACTCCATTCCTCAAATAATTAAGGTTCATAAATATTTTTTAGGAACTGCCAACATAGAAGATTTACACTATGTGTAATACCCAAGATCAATGGGAATTAGCTGAACCAAGTAGGGAAACAGGTTGGCAGCCTGGAAGCCAGTCAGCTCAGTGACAATCAGGTAGTGTCACAAGTGACAAACTCCTATTGACCATGCTTACTGGGAAACCATAACTACGAGATTCAAACCCTGATACCCTGCGGGCTGCCAGCCTGCAGGACCAGCCGCCCGGCTGCCCGCAGATTTTTGGGCAGGAACCAGAACAGGATTTAACTTCAGAAAATCTTTTAAAGCTTGACAAGTCAAAATCACCTACATTGACAATCCCCACGTTAAAGGTTTCTGTTAACTCAACCAATCAGCGGGTGGGTCTAGCCATAGAACCCAAAATAACTCAGGCCACCACGGAAGGGGAAACAAAGAAACTTCCTATAGAACGTGGGCCGCCCAGAGATGACCAACCCCACAACCCAACAAGGGAATCTGAGTATTCTCAGTTCAAACCAGCCAATGAATTAACTCCCGCGATGGATGCCATCAAGGACTGGAAAAACCGGGTAGACAGTAACACCCAGGCCAAAGAAATTTGTAAAAGTTTAGCCATGACAGATGGGCATACTTATACCCTGGACCGCCAGGAAGTTGCCCATTGCCATTCTTGCAATAAAGTGACATGAACCTTTGGTTCAACCAGATTATTCCATATTTGATATTAGTTCTATTTTATTTACAGTCTACCTCCCGCAGTTTTGCACCTCACACTGTAATACCCAAGTATTGAGGGTAAAACTTTAGTAATATAAGATGGCAGGTTAGGCGGCTCAAAGCCGTTCAAGGCGTAGACAATTGGATAGAAGTTGACTGCCTGACAGAAGGCTTTGGCAAGGATATTGCATTGTCTAAGGCTGACGGCAAGGTACAGTAGCGTGGCTGCAGGGATCACATAAATAGCCAAGGTGGGAGTTGGGCGAGATGACGCCAGGGGTGTCCACGGGTTTGAATTCATTCATTTGAGTTGTGTTGGCTTATGGTATGATATCCCTTTGGGTCCTTGTGGTTCAGGTCTGAACTGAGCATAGGCTGTCTGGTTTCCCCTTATCCCAAGGTAAGCTGTCAAGACAGCTGTGAAGATGACGTAGTTCATCTTCTGACTTGGGAGGGGTAATGGGTTTAGTAAGGTTACTTGCTTAGCCTGGGTAAAAAATTGATTAATGTGATAATATTGAGGAGGATATTCACTCAATGATAGCACAAACTATCATTGAGGGGTTTGTCTTTATTTATACTAGTGGACCTGCAAGGCATTATTATTAGAAGGCATAGCATTGGAGAACCAAGAGTCTGAGTTGCATATGTGATTCCCTTTTCTGGATTGGCTTGGATGGCTGGCAATCGAGAAGGTTTGGCTGGATCCAAGTTTGCATTGGCATAGTGCAAGTTTGGTCTTCTTCATGCATCCAAATTCATTTACTAAATTTGGTGCATTATTTCCATTGTTGGATAGCCTGTCAGTCCATTCCCCATTTGGTAAGCTCCTAAATTGGGCAGCAGTTCCTCCCAAGTTTGGCTTTGGGGAAATTGCCTTTCCTGATTTCCCGATCTGGCTATTTCTCAAAGGAGTGGATGGGGACTGGCCTGCTGGCATGGGAGGGCAAAGGCTGGCAGGTGGCAGGCTGGCCCATGGGTGCCTGGTTTGAGGATGGCTTGCAGGTGGGGCTGACAAGAGTGGTGGGCGCCTGTGCAGTGGCAGTGGGCATCTGCTTAATGGCGGCAAGCGCCTGCATGTTGGCAGCGGGCAACAGCTTGGTGGTGGCGGGCTTCTGCGTGGAGGCGGCAGGTGCCTGCGCGGTGGCAGTGGACATCTTCTTGGTGGCAGCAGATGTCTGCTTGGTGGCGGCAGGTGCCTGTACGTTGACGGCAGGTGACAGCTTGGTTATGACAGGCTTCTGCGTGGTGGCGGTGGACATCTGCTTGGTGGTGGTGGGTGCCTGCAAGTTGACGGCAGGTGACGGCTTGGTTGTGACAGGATTTTGCGTGTGAACGGCGGGGGCCCGCGTGGTGGCGGTGGACATCTGCTTGGTGGCGGCGGGTGCCTGCATGCTGACAGCAGGTGACCACTTGGTTGTGGCGGGCTTCTGCATGGTGGCAGTGTGTATCTGCTTTATGGCAGCATATGTCTGCATGTTGGTGGCAGATGTCTGCTTGGTGACGGCGGATGTCTGCTCGGTGGCGGCGGGCACCTTCACGTTGGCAGCAGGTGACAGTTTATTGATTACACAACTGTAAGTGTCAGGAATATTCCTGACAAACACCCACCAATTCCAAGAAACTGCAGACCAACTGCCCAACCTTTATTGTCCACCAGGAGCTTCCTACGGCCCAGTAAATTTCATCGAGTACCCCCCAACCCTGTGTATTCAGATTTCACCCTAGAGGAAAACTAATCTACAACCCTGAGGCAAGAAATAGAGAGACTGAGACTGCTTATAGGGAAGGCCACAAAATCACTATACCTTCCCTGCTATTCCGCAACAAATAAAACTACAGTAGTTTTAAAAGCTATGGCGACAAGCCAAATGAACTCAGATTTAAATAAAATCCAAGTCTCGCGAGATTCAGGATTCAAATAATTTAAATATTGTTGGTTAATAAATAAAATGTCAAATCAAAAACAAAATTTCACTTGCCCATTATACAAAATTATATCAAACATCAAGTGGTGTAGTTCAACCCACAAACAAAATGAACTGACGCAACAAGTGAAATGGATGGATGCTATTCCAGAGTATATTATAATTCAATCAGGATTCATATGAGACACCAACAGAAGGACCAAAATGAAACAAAATCTGAGTACTCTAGAAGCGAGATTACACAAACACAAAACAAAATGAACTCACACAAGATGTGTAGTATAAGCAGCATAAAATAGAAAAAATAAAGTATAACAGCCAATCAACATCAATCCAATTTAGGAACAGAGGCATTTTATTCATGTTCATGAGACAGGCAGGATTGGGAGGATATTCCATGAAATTTACCAGGTCATAAGGTGCTTCTGGAGGACATTATAACTTGGGAAGCTTTTCTGCAGTTTCTTGGGGTTGGCTTGTAAAAGAGGCAGAGCCAGAGAAATTGATCTGTAAGTGAAAAAGTGCTAGAATTAGGTATGGAATGGCCTGAGAAAACCACAGGTTTATAACACTTTATTGCAAAAATGGCAATATGCAACTTTCTAGTGGCCCAGAGTATAATTATGCCCATCTATCACAGGAAAACTTTTGCAAAATCATTTAAGCTGGGTGATAGCATTTCCCAAGGTTTGTAAATCTTCTGTGGCATCAGAAATTACTGCCTTGTCATTGGCTGGGCTTGGGCAGAGAATATTGGATTCCTCTTTGAGGCAGAGGGTTTGTCATCATCTGGCGGGCCTTGTGTGGTGTTCCAGCTCATTGGTCACCATAATGAGTCCTGGGTTGAAGCCAAGTACCAACTGGAAGGGGGTGTCATTACCCAGATGGGGGCAACTTCTTGGGTTGAGGCTTGTACCTGGTTTGCATGGCGGCAAATTTCCCAAGTGTTTTCCTATTACCATGCAAGCATCTCCTCCAAACACCTTGACCTCTGCTGGGGCTAGATCATCCTGGGGTTGATAACAATCCTTGAAGAGTCTCTTGAACTCATTTCCTATGAACTCCTGGCCTCTGGTGGTCATCTCTAGGGTTTTGGGTAGTCTTTCCCACTCTTTGTCTGATGGTTTGCTGGCTGTAAACCTCCAGCAGCTCTGGCAATAGGCATCTTCTTCCCTGAGCTAGGTAGAAAATGTTATTTGATTCACTCATTGAGAACTACACACAACCAGAGATAATTAACTAGGGTCAATAGTGGTGTTTATTGAGGACAGAAGGAAGATCCCTAAGAAACCTTCTGTCAGATAGCCTGTTTTGGGATGGATGTAATTTGGTTTTACCAAGTCTGCAGTCCTTGTTTTTCCTCTTGGACTTCTGGCACTTGTTATTGGACTCCTTGTGTCAGGAATATTCCTGAAAACAAACTTTTGTCTTGCAAAAGTTTGTGCTCTTTTGATATCACAAATAAAAACAAAAAATTGCAGCAGTTCCCCCTGATTGGGGAAGCTGCCGCAAAACAGCCTCTGGATGAAACAGATTTTAAAAATTCTAAAAATTTAAAATTTGGTTTTTATACCTCTGCTGTGGGCCGCGCAGCTGGCTGCCAGCCGTCCACAGAGACCGCACACCAGCCAGCCAGCCAACGCCTGCCTGCCTGCTCCCACCACCCAGCCAGCAAGGGACAGCACACACCCCCACGGCAGGCCTGTCCACCCCCTGCTGGATGGGAAATTGCCAAATTGGGAAACCCAAAAAGGCAATTTCCCTAACCCTAAAAATAGGGGAAAGTGCTGCCCAAATTTGATAGATTCCCAAATTTGGACACGGGGGTCTGAAAAAACTGCCCTGCAAACCATTTAATGCAGAGATTACAGAATTGTAATTTGAGAGCAAGTACCTAAAAGAAGCTCCAGGGCAATGCAAGTCAGAGATCAACAATTCATTGCTTGCCAAACCTCTCCAATCCCAATCCCAAAAGGGAATTCCAGACAACACCAAGTTTTGGGGTTCCTGTTCAATGTTTGCACTATTCATGCCCCATCAAGGATTATAGTATCTAATAAAGCCTAACCACTTGATGATAGTTTGTGCTATCATTGAGCAAATTACCCCTCAATTGTTATCACATAAATCAAAACAAAATTTTACTTCCTCAGAAAGTTAAAGACACTAAACTTTGTCTGCCCTTCCCTGGGACTAGAAGATGAACCATCTTATCTTCTCAGCTGTCCTTACAGCCTGCCTAGGGATTAGGGGCCACCAACACTATCAACTGCATGGGCCATTCAATGATCCAACTGGCGAGTACTTTTAAAAGGAGCCGGCACAGGTCAACACCTCCAATCATTACTCCTGGCCCACACTGGTTTTGCCTCACTCCACTCAGTCTGTAGCTATATACACCTTTATATACTACGTACTCACATATTTTGCCAGTAATTTGGACGCTATAACGTACACGCAAAGGTCTTTTGATGGATGATGTCAGTCTATCCCATTGTGACTGCGCTCACTGGGTTCAAGTGGCCAACTTAGTACCTTAT